>KZ308268.1:1589444-1601839 GCA_000376725.2 Ladona fulva
ACCGCAGAAATAACAAGAATACCACAATTCAAATCTTGATTTCATTCTGGGTTTGTTTGAACGGGTGACTTAACTTCTGTAATTTAGGAAACAAGACATTTTTACATCAAATTCTGCTTCAAATCATTTTCTTTTCGTTCGTATCATTAACTTGGCAGACAAACGTTTTCGAGTCAAAGAAATGAAGGAGAAAAAATCTGCCGTAGCCGGGAATCGAGCCCGGGTCGCCCACTTTCCTGGCAGGTGCTCTGACCTCTACAATGACCTCCTGGTTACTAGGAGTTGCTATGATGGTGTGGCGGCATCTTTGATGTCCCACGTGTGCGAAGGTGTGGTGCCATCTTTGATGGATAGCACACAGAGTACCATCATAGAGCATGAAATTGAAGGAGAGATCGTTCTGTCTTGGTGGCTTAGAGGTCAGAGCATCTGCCCGGAAAGCGTGGGACTCGGGTTCGATTCCCGGCTCGGCAGACTTTTTCTCCTTCATTTCTTCTACATGATTCTTCTATATAATTCTACTATATATTTCTTCTATACAACTTCATGTATATCATGCGTTCCTCCATTGCTTGTATACGTTCTTGAGGCAAATATTCCATAGAAATTTTTGAAGTGGTCGAGAAGTTTTGAGAAAATGTATCGAAGAAAGTAGTCGACAACTATCTTTCGTCTTATTTGCTCTGAAAGAGACTTTAAACGGGAATGTTTCGGAGAATGTAGTGAATTTATTTACTGTGCAAATACAAAACCTCTAAGTTTATAAATAACATAAGAAAAACAGATTTAATTCGGGTATTACGCATAACACTGTGCGGCCCGTGATCGTTTACCTCGAGATGGGATGCTTCTTAAGATGTTAAGATGCCTTCTCGTCGTATTTTTGTCAGCATTTCGGACGAAGGAAGAGCCTTTCTTCATTTCTTCATCTGATAATATTTCACTCTATGAAGAAACTATTCTTTTACCAGGTTGACAATTGGGGATGAATAATACATTCCTGAACCACAGAGATTTACATGGGATGCTTTGCGAAACACTGTTTTGGGGTTTTATGGCGAGGGAAGATTTCCAAGAGGAGATGTAATACTTAAAAAGAAAGGTACTTACAACATATATTGTTACATAGCGTGGCATTAACAATCTTACAAGACCCGATCATCAATTACAGAAAATAACTTAAACCTATTTATTTCAATATTAGGTATTAGACCTTTATGCTGGAAGACGCATGTCCTTTTGGAAGAATTTGAAGGAAATTGCATTCAAATATAAAAGAACGGTTGACGGACGAAAATGAGAGGATGCATTCTTATGGGAAAATGGCCCTTTTTAGGGCCCCTTAGAATCGAACCCATGATGCGTAGAATGGAAGTCCGCTTTTTTCCTCGATGTCCAAACCCGGGACTTTAGGGCAAAAAAATCGGCGGCTCCGTGAGACACTACCTTCTGCCTCGCCTTTAGTATCCTATATATATATATATATGCGGAGAAGCGTCTATATAAAGAGATATGTGTTTATTTCTATTTACTTATCAAAATATTTTTATTCGCTTGATGTCATTATATAAAGTAGTATATAGGTACTTAACCGAATATCTAAGATATATTTAGTAAATAAAAATATCTTAGATATTCGGTTAAGTAAGAACCAGCTAATATTTTATTCATATTTCATTCATACTAAACCCCTGGTCATCTGAAACCTAGATGATTATGTCTAACTATGAAAGATCTATATTGCGTAAGCGCGAATTTTCTGGTTCGCTAGATTTTTAGCTCACCATCTCTTCCAAGAAGTATTACTGACTACTATTCTTTTCTAATTTATGATTCCGCGATTCCTCACTAAAAGTTAGAGAAATTTTTCCATGCAAACTGTTCATGCGATCCCTATTTTATCTTGTTTAAGACAACGGAATCACTTTTTTATACATTTATTTATATTTCCATTATTCTTAATCTAAACCTTTATATCAAAATTAGCTTGCAATCTATTGTTTACTTCCCTCCTGCATCATTAAATTTTTTCCCGTATTTTATAAAGAACATCTGTTTTAAAATAAGAAATACTGATATAACTTTGGATGAATATGATGATGATGGTCGGTCTGACCCTTTTGTTTTGTTGCGCATCGGCTTCAAGGAAGTCATTGTGTGCGGTGGAAACCCTCTAAAACACTTATAACCCCCCAATAAGGCTAATAGAATGTAGAAAATGTGGACGGAAGTAGAATGTGTGTTATTTCAGAAGGGGAAAACCTAGCGAGAAATTGTCGAATGTAGTGAAAGAAATTTCGAATTTAAGATACAAGCAATAATTAAAGAATAACAGATAATGTTAGGAAAGATATATGGATACCCAATTATCGAATCCAGGTCTCCCACATTCCATGGAAGTTCACACATTGTTTTGTAAGCCGGCTGCTTCAATGAGGACCTCTGGTGGTGGTTGGTGCCACTATAAGCAGCGCCAATTGCTTTGTTTACAGAGCATTCCTTTAGTGATTACAATACTTGTTCTACACTGAAGGGTGGGGATCTATTTCTAATCATGTCGATGTTTCACTTCTGTTTATTCTTGTTCAGACGCCCCCCTCAATGTGCGAAGTTTAACACCACTCCCTCATCATTATTTATAAATATATCTGAATTATGATAGAATAAATCATGAAGTCGAGAAAAATATCGTGAGTAATGTAATTAACGAGATCCATATCATGCTGTGCCCGAAAAAGAACTTCATGATTAATATACATGCATGTTCCATTGACACGCGCACTTCGCGTTATTTTCTCATGTCTATTTGTCACAGTCGCCACATGGGAAGCAATGCCTCAATTAGCGAAAGGCAGAAATGATATCAGAAAATGATACCGTGCTACTGGAAAACTTTTCACTCTCAAGTAACGAACTCCATATATCAAGCAATCGAAGATTGCGACGAAAAGCGTCCGACTTAATTTGGAACGCAGTCCTCCGTCCCGCCCACGTGGACGCCAACTCAAACACGGGGTTCATTCAAATCTTTGAGTGGGCCATGGACCATCAGCAAATAGAAGGAAGATCATCCGTTCCATTTTGAGTCAGCGTTTTAGAATGAATTCCTCTCGTCTTAATAAGCTCTCCGAGGAAGCGGCCCTCCGGAGACGCGCCCTTCTAAACACTTAAATATTGAATGAAGCTTAGGAACGGACAGCAGAGTAAAGAGAGAGAAGAATAATTGGGACGCCGATGCAGTTGAGATTACTAAGCTCTCGAAAGTCGCGCGGGATAATGCTCCAGAGACGTAAAATAGAATTCGTGACTCATTTGCACGCAGACACTCCATGCACGGCACGTGTGACATATTAGAGCGAACGGCTTGGAATATGCTCAGGAAGGGAGGCATTTCGAGAAAAAAGGGAAGATAAGGGTGACACTTGATGAAAAGCTAATGGCTTCAAACATACACTCTGCAGTTCTTTTTTTGCCTCAATTCCTATCGTCGCGCCTGAGGAATTAGTTTCGGAATAGTTTTTTGGAAGGCGTCGAAGTACGAGCGATGCGATTTCTCCTCGGTGGATGGATTTTTGGTCGGAAGAAATATGCTAACTCCTGCCGTGGAATAAATGCTCGCGATCTAAAGAACTCGCATACACCTGTGCCCGAGGAAAATCCGGGATCGGCGGAAGGGATATTTCAGAACGAAGTCAGGCGCTATAGCACGGGCTCTCTCGGAATTACATTTCACAATCTTCTTTTCCCTTTCTTCCTCTCTAGAAGTCTCCCTTTAGCAATTTCATTTGAACCTGTTTCATCCCACCTTAGAGGTGTTAAAGAGATGACTTAAGTAAGCTCATTAATATCGTGAATTGCCGATACGCCTCGAAACTTTAAGAACGTTTTTCTGTTCCTACGATGCATCTCTATAATCTAACAGTAAGGATTATGATCTCGAATTTAGTTGAAAAAAAAAAACAGAAAAACTGTAAGAGTTTAAACCGATGATATTCTATTCGTATATCGTGGAAATGTCTACGCTGATGACCTCATTATCACGCAAATTGTCTTGAAAGGTAGAATTTTAACTGATCTTTTATGTGAGGGAATTAATATTTTCGGAATGGGGACAAATATGCAAACCAAATAAAGTAGGACATAGGAAAGAATATATATCAGGATGTAGTATGGTTAGCACTAGAAAGAGAGGAATGGAAGACTGCAGTTAACCAATCTACGGATTGAATGACCGATTAATAATGCGCGGTAGGCTGTTTTCATCGAGTATTTGCCCTAATTTGATGTTTATTAATTTCTAGAATCTTTTTAATATTCTATGATTTTACGCGATAAATTTCCACAAAATCTCTCCTACTTCCAGCAGTATCGTAAATTTTAAACTGGGA
Organism: Ladona fulva; assembly: GCA_000376725.2. Taxonomy (NCBI): domain Eukaryota; kingdom Metazoa; phylum Arthropoda; class Insecta; order Odonata; family Libellulidae; genus Ladona; species Ladona fulva. The sequence continues at coordinate 1,593,833 of KZ308268.1, forward strand.
TCCTCAAGATCAATTCCAACGAACCATTTAAGATAGAGGAGCTTGTGAAATGTCGAGAATTACTACTAAAATGTTCTACATACAATATCCACTATTCCTTGAGTTTTTGAGTTCAATATATTTCTGTTTCCCTCTTGCTATGTTTTCTCACCATTATTTTATTAGCTAGTGGTCAGTGCTACACTTTTTTCCAAACTGATGGTGATCGATTGAAAAGGGGTTTATTCACTGTAATTCTTTTATCGCGTCTTCAGTTTCACAAACGAAAAAAAATTCTAGTTGTTTCACAATTTTAATATTCATCGTATCAGTAACGTATTCATTATAAACGCAAATTTAGCCAAATTGATGAGTGGAGTAGGCAATTTTTTGAGTCTTGCGTGAAAAATATGTTAAACTAGATTGCAAATTATACGATATCAAAAGGCAAAATATTCGCTTAGATAAATAGTAAACCATGATTGTTTCTTTAACCTTCCTATTTTACAAATAGGAAGATTGAATTATATTACAAAATCTTATTTCACATTCCAAATTCAACATATTAAGCGATACTTGAAAGATCATTTATCTCATGAAACCCTAAAGTGTGATTCTCCATTTCAAAACGCCTACACCTCATTGACTACTGTAATGGTTACCTCACGTCCTTTACATCAATATACAAAAAATGCACAAAATGATCACACCCTATTTCTCATCATAGAAATAATGGCTAAAATCGATGAATACTTAATAAAAGGCAGCCGGATCAAAGCATCTGTTTGTGTTTGTAATTGAAGTCTTTATCAAAGCCCATAGCTCGTGAAAGTATCTTCGCAAAGGAATTATAGACTTATCAATTCATTGAATACTTAAGCCGAGATTCATCATTTAAGCCTCATGGCGGAATATTGAGCTAATCATTTCTGTAATCCTATGATAATGGCTACGAAGCCATGGAGTCTTTCGGAGCGGATGGTGTATTCTATTTAAAGCTCCAGCATTCAGCTGCCCAAGCCATGGAATTCTCGGAATAAATGTACAATCATGATTACGCCAATAGTCTCCTTGTACGTAAAACTATGAAATACACTTCAGCTGAATCAGTTAACATGGAAGTTTGAAACATCATAAATTGATTTTGCTCCAAAAAAATCAACCTGCCTTCATCTACTCATGTTTACCTGTTACACAGATGTTGTTTAATTATATTTATTAAAGCAATTTTAATGGCGCCCCATCATTTTCAAAATGTCTAGATTCATAACCTCTTATTTATAAAATGACATATTTGCTTACAATTTTAGAATTTGAAAAACAGTGCGTGAGAATTTCGTCTCGTTGCTCTAATGAGCGTGGGAGTTTAACATGAGTTTATTTAATAAAGGGATTCGAAAAGAATTTTCTGTGCAGTACAGATTGAAATGACTGTGTTGGTGGAAAAGCAAAAATAATTCAGAGGTAATCGACATGGGAAATAGCTGTCATTGATGAACGAACAGTTTCTCTTAACAGAAACCATGTGCTCTCTTGATCAAATGTCCAAATAAAAATCTCCTTCGTCGTATTTCAACGTCGACTGCATAAGCCAGGGCACGCAATAAGAGGAACGGCTAAATTGAATTTCCCCGTCAATATTTGCGGAGTAGTTTATTTTACGGGAGTAGGTTCATTACCACAGTTTTGATTGACAAATTCATTCGATCGCGGTGGAGCGAAAAAACCGGTCAACAAAAGTCCTGGGAAATACTCAAGTTCGAAAATTTCAATCAACTTCGTTTTGCGCTCAAAACAAAACATGCCTACACTCACGTTTCGATGCTTCTCCAACAATATTATTTCCCCTATCGGAGCAAAGATAAATTAAAGTTTCGTGTCGTGGATTCAAATGAAGTATGGGAATGGTACGTCATGTGAAGCTTTAACTTTCAATTTGCTGTGGAGACCAAAGATAATAATGTTATTGGGAAGATCCTTGCTAATTGGAGATGTTGATATTGCCAGTAATAGAATGCAAGATTTTACTTGAATTTCGGGACAAACTCATGGATAAGCTATCACGGTAAACCTTGTACATACTAGGAAGGATATGTTGCAGCGTGGTAGTGAGACAAATCTCAAATTGGATGCTAAGAAAATAGAATATGATAATACCAGGCTATAAAATAGCCATGGTCACCTCTTATTTCGTATTGTTCTTCTAACAGTATATTAATCTAAGTTGTAAATTTGAAATTCAAATGGTAACACAACAAAATTCGAATCTTAATTTTAAAGAAAGAATGAAAGGAAGTGAAAAATCAAAGTGACTGGGAATCAAGTCGATACCTATTATTTCCATTTTTCCTTGGCGCACACCAATCGCGCAAATCGCGCAAAGTTACACACCTTTAATATTTTTCCTGTAAGTTTTACAGTTTAATTGTACATATTTAAATAATCCTAAAATGTATTAATAATGCAGTTGTAATTTATGGAATTCTAGAGATAAAATTCCGATGGAACGGAATTTCTTACCAATGTGGATCAATTGATACATTGTATGTCATGGAATAACTAGGCTAACAATTTATTAAGTTTTAGAGAAAATTTAACCAGGAAATTTCGATTTTTTTATTGTTCATTTAATGTTGATACATTTCATTTTCTCGGAATTGAGGGAACGGAATTAGAATTATCAATACTCAGGTTAATGCACAGGAATGTAATAGTGGTTTAATCTAATCGCAGCTTAACCCATATTTTTGTGATTTTCGAAACGTCGCTTATCTTATTGGCACCTGTAAAGTCAGTGCTTCTCTTAAAAATTCATTCCAGTGCAAGAGGTCTCAGTTTTTAACGTTTTCCATAAGCGGTGGCTTCAAATCTCCCAATTCAAAGCCAGAGGTACCATTTTTATTCACGACAGAGAAGCAATATTGAATCTTCTTGGCGCTCATACTATGCGCTATGAAAACGGAAGTAAATGTCTTACTTGAAGGCGAGAGAAAGGATGAAAGGAAGATTGGCTCATGAAAAGGATAGGCAAGAGAGAAAAAAGCTAATGAGGTAGAGGAAGGAAGGAGATTGGTGGGAAAGTCTTTAAGGAGAGACTGCTTCTCGAAAGGAAACCTCGCTGTTATTAGTGCGGCGAAGTATCATCTGCTCTCCTTTTCTTTAGTCCAAAAAAGAAAGAGTGAAGGCTGAATGTTCGCACTTCCTCCGCCGTAGGGGAGGTGAAAATTGATGCGTTGAGCGACTATTGGGAATAGAAGTTCGAGAGCAGCAAGAGATGTGGGATGGTATATCCCTTTAGCTACTGCGGTAAAATATTTGACCGACGCCAACCACGTGAGAAAAAGCCATTAACTAAGCTCTCCTCCACTCCCTAATGCATAGCTTTCCGTCCGATGTCTCGTAACCTCTCATCAACGCTTTTCTTTTTATCTTCAGCCTTCCTCTTCTCTTATATTTGTTTTTATTAGGGAAAATATTTCCCACTGTTTCATGCCCATTTAATCTACTCGTAGTTAGTTTGACGCTCCCTTTAACTAGCTATGTTTCTTTACCTTAAACTCCCATAAATCTTCCCATTGCTTATGTATTAACCTAATTCTCACTGTTCTCACTCGAAATAGTTTAAACATTTCACATTCATTACATCACAGTATTCGATACTTTTGGGCCAAATATTTCATATCAAAGAAAGTTTCATCTTGCAACGGAAATATAGCTGATCAAAATAAGTCGATTTCCGTAATCTCAGGTCGACGATAATAGTCAAAGGTGTTTCCCTGTTTCAGTCCACAAAGGTGAGGCCGATTCAGTTGACTATGTTCTGAATCTCGTAAATCATTTTCCCATTTCTTTGAACGCTCTTTTTTGTCACGCACTTTCGTCCGTTTATTTAATTCGTATTTACCTTAAGACGACTACGATTCATGACCCGTTAATCATGAAATGATGTGCTTCATCGTATATGGTTCGTTAATTATGCGATTGGAGTCGAATTCAACCTGATATAACGAATTTAATCGCAGACAATAGCCTTAAAATCAAAAAGGAAAGCCACCTTCAAAATTATATAACGCGATCAATACTCTTCAACATATTGAAATTACTATTATTTTATCCCATTCGCTAATAAATTTGTGTTCTTTGAAAATTAGAAAAGGTGCAACGAGAGGCGATACCTTTGTGAAAAATTGCCACGATAAATCAGTGAGCGTTATACAGATGCTTTAGGACGCAGGATGGGAATATTTAGAAGTTAGAAGATTTTTAAAAAGTATTAATTCAATAAATATGCTCAAAGAAAGCAAGTTTACAGATTATGTAGCAGATATAACGCGTCCGCCATTTTACATATGCCGTTCTGATACTGGGAGAAAGATCGTGGATATAGATACTAGAACGAATCGATCCAATAATTTATTTTTTCAGCGAACGATAACAAAAGTAATCGATTAGGGAAGTAAAGTCATGTTGCATGATCCCCATGCCAAATGCCAGAAGGCAGTCAGCAGAATACTTACATAGACATAGATTTATGATGAAAATTCAACGAAGAAACCGAATTTAATTTAATTTCGTTTCGTTAAACATGTAATTCTTCCAAGTGAAAAGATTCTTCTTAGAAATACATGCTAAAATCAATGAGAAAATCCCTGCGAGTCCCCAAGGAGACGTTGAAATCCGCCGGCTTCAGAAGGGGACAAAATAATTCAGGCGCAACGGACGTCCTATCCTGAAATATTACGATTCTACCTCATATATTAATCATTAGCGGTTAATCGCCTTTTTCTTCATATATGTTAATTGACGATGAATTACGCTTTAACTTCTCCTTAGCAGAGGTGATTATCTATCAGCCCCACCCCTCGTAAATCTTCTCCTCAACTCGGCCCCCCTCATATCCCCTGCCGCGCCTTAACTTCTTACCTTCCTCCTCGTCTAAAACACCCCTTTACCAACCCTCACCCCTTCCTCTTTTTTCCAGTCCTTTACCGATGGTGGCGTTTCCCCTTCTCCTAAACCTCTCCCTTTATTACTCAGCGCCACTTAACGGCGACGGTAATTTTCACTCCCTCCCCCTCCATTTCCTTCTTTTAGTATTACGAAAGTACACACACGCCTCCTCTCCCGCCAAGACGCGGCAGTATCCCAAATCCCAGCACTCTCCCATATCTCTCTTTTCCTAGCCTCCACCCAACCCACCGAAATATCTCCATTAACTTAATGCATTCGGACGTGACGGTTTTTGTTGCTAGAGGACGGGCGGAGGGAGGCGTGGGAGGGGCAGAGTCGGTTTATATGAGCGGAAGGCGGGAGGAATATTATTTTTGGAGGAGAGGGAGGGAAGAGAAGGAGAAAAGTAGGGAGTTGAAGAGGGTGAGGAGCTGGAGAGGTATGTTTTGTGCGTGTGGTCCTCTGTTTTGGAGTGTTCTGAGAGTGGGAGAGAATAGGAGAGATGGAGATGAGGCTATGAGTCTGCCTCTCCACTCCCGAGGCTCCGTACTTGAAGCGCTCATTCATCCCATTTTGCCGCTCTCTTTTTTACCTCTCTCCCTTATTCTCTCTCTCGCTTTCTTTTCATCCTTTCTGCTTGCCCACTCTCGTTTGACCTACTCACTCCAATTCTCTGTGATCCTTTTTCCCTTTCACTCCTCCCGTTTCCTCCTCTTACTCCGCGGTTCACATTTCCTCTTTCCTTCCACACGCGATATTTCCCTTTCATATCGCATTGCCTTTATTTACCCTATTGAAGTTTCCATAACAATGTACCTGGTTACGAGCCGATCCCAACTTCAAATTGAACTCCTCTATTGATGTTAAATATTTAACTCATCCAAACTATCGTAAAAACGATTTTCAATCGACCAAAAGATTTTTACCATTATTTATTCAATGCTTTACTTAGAGTAGGCAACTTTAGAGGTACTTTTTATCGACCTTCGAATCCGTTTCCCAGGATTTAACATAGTCCTTGAATTGATTTTTGTTTTTTTTTCTTTTTAGAACATACATTACGCTTTCTTCTTTTTTTCCGTTCCAAATTTCTAAATTTAATGTTCAAACATTAGATGAATNATCTCTACGGCATTCGATAGACCGTCATCTATTCTAACAACACCGTGAATTATTTATCTTAACGCAAAATACCCTAAATGAATTCTTGAAATTATGATATACGAATTGCTCTAGCATCGAACTAAGGACTCACAGGACACAAATCTTTAGGCGTACAATAGATAATTATCATCTCTATTGGTGGCGTAAATTTCAACGTTCTATCTTATTGGGAAATACCCTAATTGATTTTCTGAAATGTTGGCATCGCCAATTTGGCATTTGCGTCAAAAAAAGGTAAAAATACATTCTACCACTTCGTAAATTTCAACGTTGTACCTTAATGCAAAATACGCTAAATCAATTTTTGAAAATGCGTTCAATGTATTTAAACGGGAAAAGTCCCGTTTTTGGGGCCACCTATAATGGAATCGTCGGCAGCTTTAGAAAAAAATGACAATCTGTTTACGTCAAAAGGGAACGCTTATCAAGCATCCCGTAGGTTTGAAAGGGGCGGTATCTCTGGGAGAATGCGATAAATGTGCAGACCAGATGTGTAATCTGCTTCAGATAAGCAATTAAATACCTTTAATTTCCCTGGTCCCTGGGAATTAAGTCCTTTGAATGTTTTACATCGACCTAGCGTCGAACCTACGATCATTTTTGGAGCGGTCTTTTCAGTACGCGGAAGAGAATCACTTCCTGCAATTGCAGTTAAAATTTCAATTTCTAGCGGGAATACGGGAAGTACCCGAAAAAAATTTCCGAAAAATGTAAGAAAACCCATCCAATGCATTCTTATGGGAAAATGGTCTTTTTTGGGGCCTCCTAGAATCGAACCCATGATGCCTAGGGTGGATGTCCGCTTTTTTCCATAGTGTCCAAACCCGGGACATAACGGCGAAAAAATCGGCGGCTCTAATATACGATAGGTTTGGTAAGACATATACTCACACCCTGTCATACGCTGCTGGATATTTTCCGATGTAGGATCTGAAGACGCTGCGGTGTCTTACAGATCCTACATCGATGTATATACGTGTTTTATCTTCGCTTTTGACTATTACTATAGTTTCAAGAATAATTCTTTTCAAGAAGCTCATAAAATTAAAAATATGCAATGGTAACTTTTCTTTCGCCGTTATAGGAAAAAATTGACAATCTGCCTCAGTCAAATTAAATTCCCAATCCCAGCATCGCAATCGGTGTGAGGGATGGGGCGCGATATTACGGCCAAAGAGAGATAAAAAAAACACATGTGCGGACCAGATGTGTAATCTGCTTCAGATAACCAATTAAATACCTTTAATTTCCCTGGTCCCTAGGAATTAAGTCCTTTGAATACTTTACATCGCCCTAGCGTCGAACCTACGATCATTTTGGGAGCGGTCTTTTCAGTACGCGGAAGAGAATCACTTCCTGCACTTGCAGTTAAAATTTCAATTCCCTAGCTTTAAGGGAAGTACCTGAAAAAAATTTCCGAAAAATGTAAGAAAACCCATCCAATGCATTCTTATGGGAAAATGGCCTTTTTTGGGACCTCCTAGAATCGAACTCATGATGCCTAGGGTGAATGTCCGCTTCTTTCCTAGGTGTCCAAACCTAGAGCATTACGGCTCAGTGAGGCGATTCCTTCCGCCTCATCTTTAGTATCCTATATGTATATATGTATATATCACCATCATCATCATCATCATCAGCCATTTTCAATCCGACGTCGGATGTAGGCCTCTCCAAGCGCTTTCCAATTCTCTCTATTCTGAGCTTCTCGTTGCCATGTTACCCCTAAATACTGAATGATGTCTCTGTTCCATCGGTCCCTTGGTCTTCTTCTTGGTCTCTTCACGTCTCTTGGTATCCAGTTCAGAACTGCTGATGTCCATCGGTTGTCGTTTCTCCTTGCAACATGGCCTGCCCACATCCATTTCAGTGATCTTACCTTATCTATGATGTCTGTCACTCCTGTTATCTTCCTAA
>KZ308268.1:1603199-1632904 GCA_000376725.2 Ladona fulva
AGTCTGCCTCTCCACTCCCGAGGCTCCGTACTTGAAGCGCTCATTCATCCCATTTTGCCGCTCTCTTTTTTACCTCTCTCCCTTATTCTCTCTCTCGCTTTCTTTTCATCCTTTCTGCTTGCCCACTCTCGTTTGACCTACTCACTCCAATTCTCTGTGATCCTTTTTCCCTTTCACTCCTCCCGTTTCCTCCTCTTACTCCGCGGTTCACATTTCCTCTTTCCTTCCACACGCGATATTTCCCTTTCATATCGCATTGCCTTTATTTACCCTATTGAAGTTTCCATAACAATGTACCTGGTTACGAGCCGATCCCAACTTCAAATTGAACTCCTCTATTGATGTTAAATATTTAACTCATCCAAACTATCGTAAAAACGATTTTCAATCGACCAAAAGATTTTTACCATTATTTATTCAATGCTTTACTTAGAGTAGGCAACTTTAGAGGTACTTTTTATCGACCTTCGAATCCGTTTCCCAGGATTTAACATAGTCCTTGAATTGATTTTTGTTTTTTTTTCTTTTTAGAAAACATACATTACGCTTTCTTCTTTTTTTCCGTTCCAAATTTCTAAATTTAATGTTCAAACATTAGATGAATCATTGGATTATAAACACGCTCAGCTCTTAATAAATATACGAAGATAATATATACATTTATGAATCATAAATAATATAAATACTTAATTAGCTCCTTTGCAAATCGTGATGAAATTTTAGATCAAGTATTTCTTCAGTTTTTTCCGTAAATCCTTTCCGTAATCCTTAAAATTAATTTAATAATAAGATAAATTTTAATCGAAATTTTATTTTAGTAATTATTATTTTTATGTTCAACTTACTTATATTTCTATTGATTTTTATGTAATACAGTTTTCTTCAGGTTTTCGATTTGACGTTACTAAATGATTATCACAAAGAAGTAACAAGGACCCGACTCCCCCTCGTTTCTCTATGAACCAGATGTTTTTTAATGTAATCAATATTATTAGACCTTACTACGTGGAACGAAGTATTTTAATACTGCTTCCGGTTTCTAATTTCGGAAAATTTTCGTTCAGTTTTTACTCATTAGGCAACTCCCAACTAATAGACATTAACCGCTTCAAGTGGAAATTATAACGAAAGTTACTATTTAACATTGGTAATAGAAATATCGATGTGATTGGCACCAGAATGATGGCTTTCCAAGAAGAAAGAAACTCATACCTCATATTTTTGATTTTCCTCTAAGTATCCCTGAAATAAAAAGAGCTAAGGCGATGTTAAGATACCCTCGGCCCATATGCAAACTTAACGAGCATACAACGAGGACCTTATGAATTCTTTCCCACTTTCAAAAGCAAATGCTCGTATATTTCAATATATATCCGTCTCTCAGTCTCGATTTTTTCTGTCAAGTTCTAATAAAATGTAGATTATGCTAGCTAGATTTAATTAGCAAATCATTTCATTTTCTTTAGCACTCTGTCGATGTCGAAATAATAAAATATAGGCAACAGTCACATCAATTACCACTTAAAGGTTTATTATGCGGCCCGATTGCATATGTGACATTCTAATAAAAAAAGGTTTTCCATCTGTGCATTAGAATTTCGATTCCTAGACGGCCGAGTAATCCTGGAACATAGGCCAAAATAACTCTGGTACGTAAAGATAGTTGCATAAATGTTGGGGGCCGCTACTGTTTCCCACTCAACGGAAAGATAGGGAAGGGGCTCCCAGCCCTCCCTATCCCTCCCTGCGTCCCTCCCGGTTGGCAGTCGTCGAAGTGCCTGCGGTCGCATTGCCGCGATAAGTATTCAGTTGATATATGCTGTCGCAAAACTTCCGCATCGGCTTGTGGCAATACATAACGATGAAGTAACCATTACAATAAATTAGCTAAAATCTCAATTTTTAAACTACATCTACATCTACATCCACATCTACATAAGTACCCTGCAAGCCGCCTTCCGGCGTGTGGCAGGGGGTGTGTAAACACAAAGAGTAGAAATACTTTTTTAATTTATTATTATCGCGTATCGTTCGCGGAAAAAAAGAGTCTCTAAAACGACTTGTCCTCGCGTCTATTTCTCTTATTTTGCGCTCACTGTCGGATCGGCCAAAGTAGCAGGGGGGTCGCATAATATCAATTACGTCATCCGAAAATGTATTTCCTCTGAATTTATCTAACAATCGCAGCCTAGCTTCTAGTCTCCTTTCTTTCAAGGATTCCCAACCTGCGTGTGTGAGCATTTGCGTTACACTTGCTTCTCTATCGTAGCACTTTTTATCAAAATGTATCGCCTTACGCTGCACTTTCTCGAGTTCGCGAGAGTTCGTTTCATCCGCTGGGTCCCATATACTCGCCGCATATTCCAGATGGGGCCTAACTAACGTGAAATAGCATCGCTCTCTAACTATTTCATCGCATCTACCTACAATACGCTTTATAAAACCGAGCTTTATAGTTGCTTTTCCTCATATTTTTCGAATGTGTGTGCTCCAGTTTAAGTTATTGGTTAGGGTGATTCCAAGATATTCTACTGAGTCGACTACATTTAAATTCGTTCCACTAATTTTGTACGGGCGGTTCTGACTCAATTGTTCCCTTTCGAAGAAATTTACTACAGAGCATTTATCTACATTAAGATCTAATTGCCATTTTTCGCACCACATTTGTATATGAGCTAAGTCGTTTGAGAGTGAAGCACTATCTTCGTCACATGATATTTCTCTATATATTACCGAATCATCCGCAAATATCCTCACATTGCTATCGATCTTGTCGCTTAGGTCATTGATATAAATGAGGAAGAGTAAAGGTCCGATTACGCTGCCTTGGGGTACGCCTGAAGTGACTCTGACTTTATCCGAACTAACGCCATCAAGTACCACTTGCTGTTCTCTCTAACTGAATTTTTATGCTGTATTTTTGTATTTTGTATTTTAATTTTTATAGTACAACTTATTTACGGGTCGCGGTGTACATCCGTGGATCACTGAAGTTGAAAGTTGAAGAGTAAATTATTTTTTCAGAACAGGACTTTACATAATGCCAATTTTTTTTAACTATTTAAATAATATTTCTGGAAACAGATTACTTAATAACTATTGAGTGATCGTGCACGACTACTCAATAGTTATTAGGTAATAGTTAACAAGTGCATTCTTTTGCATCTAGAACTCAAGCGATTTGCATTCAAAGAGGCATGTTTAGAGCAATGGGATTTTTTAAATTAAATTTTATCTTCATGTCTTTATTCAATGTTATCACAAAACTTGGGAGCACTTATTAACCTATGTGAAGTATTCCCATCGCGCTATCTTTTAATAAAAGCTGCAATAGCGTTTGCCAAAGAGAATTCTTCATTTGCATATATACTCCGAGTGTAGTCTTGAGTGTACTTTCCAGATATGAATCGTTAAATTTACTTCTCTTTTATCGTTCAACCAAAAAGGACATAGCCCTTTCTTGCCTATCATAATTTATTTATCCACCACTAAAAATCTTTCTTCCATTCTTTCTCTCTACCTCTACCCTCAAAATATCATTTGCTCTTTCCAAAATTCTCGCTCACGTCCTCTCTTAGCCTCGTTTATTCCCAGGAGCGTTCCTCTGCTACTGCGTCATCAACTTACTGTCCATTTTCTCTCTCTCTTTATCAATTCTCTTTTGTCAGCTTTTGCAGTTTCCTTTTCTATTCCGTCCTGCGTTGAGTATAAATAATATCTTTAAATTTAGGTATTACATAAATCTAATACATGCAACAAAATGAAATATTTAGAATACATAAGTACATAATTCGTCTGGAAAATTTATGAACTCTTATAATTAGCATTAATTAAGCAATCATAAAGGAGAAAATATAAATTATCATAATTGAAGGAATCCATTAGGTGAACAGGGTAATGTATTAAGATAGAAAGGACTAAGGAAATAAATAAAGGTTTCTATTGGCATAAAAGTTAACAAAAAGTACTGTTACTTTATTCCTCATTTAATCTGATAGTTTCTTGGGTAAAAAAGATTTTATGAGCCATACATATTACTGTAAACATTTGAATTATGCTACTTGAAAAAATATGGGTGAAACCATGGTCTATTTTTTGGCAATCAATACTAATAATCAACACCAATGTTATTGGGTTTTTAATTTTTAAACAAATGGAAGGCCGCCAAAAATCATGCTTTTCTTCATGATAGAAGGTAATCTATTTGGTAAACAACAAGACAGGATAATACCTCATGGCAAAAACATTTCATGGATTGTCGTTAAGATGTAGGACGTAACAACACCTGTAGAATGAAATGTACGCTGTGTTTGTTTTCTTTAAACGTTTCGTAAATAATATCTTTTCAGGAAATCAATTTATCTCATGATCAAAATCATAAAACCCGCTTAATAATCTCTCATCAAAATATCTTGAATAATTTATTGTGAGCTTTTATTGCCTCCCCTACAAGTTTGTTTGTACTTTAATCTCTTAAGCATGCCACATTAATCATCTTTGCCTCCAATACCTACCAAGTTATCTATATGAGGGTCGTTCAAAGTAGGTAAACCAAGAAAAACCCTGAGGCTAAATCCTCCGAAACGTGGCTCCAGCGTTCCCTCACCGAGCTAAGCATTTTTGGAGCAGAACGAATAGTTGATGCGTGACTTGCAAAACGATCCCTTACAGAACAAGGGAGCTATTTTTTATCTCATTCTCTTCCTAAGTGTTCGAAAAAGGCAGAAAGAGACTCGTTCCTTATCTTCCCAGGGAATTCAGGTTCCCTAATTTACCTTCCGTTATCGCGTCCACGTTAATATTCTTCCTTTACCGCATTATCTATTCCGAAATTGTTTTCATATCTTGCAACTTCCTTTGCTCAGAAGCGTTCCCCAAGCAAGGGTTTCTTTTCAGGCATAGGTGGCTCGATTTTTCTTTTTAAAGGCCTGCATGGACTAGATACCTGGCCTCCAAAGAAAATAATACGCTGAAAATCTCCTTGAAGGCTGCATGTGACTTCTTAATCTCCTTAGTCATGCCATGACCGCTTTTAATTTTTTGCTTGAACTCTTCCAGCTAATGGAGATTACATCCGTTTCCATCGCTCTAATTTATTGTACATTGGCTCCACGGTCGGTTTCTCCGCGACTTGAGCGGCAAATTATAAATGAGGATCTTCTTGTTTCCTTTGTCTGATCGTTTGCAATATCTTTTCGAGTCTATCCAAGCAGAAATCTCTGATATTCATGAATTGAGTTCTCTTCTTTGTCAGGCGTCTGCGTTATCCTTTCTAAAACGCCCTTCACAGGATGACGATCTTTAGCTTTGAATCCACCCCTTAATATGTTTATTGGTATTCATTAGCTTCTATCTCATATTCAATGTTATATTTTCTTAAGCTCCATTTGTATCCGGATTGATAATCAAGTTCATGCTCTGCTCTGCTCTGCTCAGCTCAGCTTCTTTCTTTGAATAACTGTTTCAATGACACAGCGTTCAATAAGAAATCTTAATTGGCCAATAGATGAACGATCAAAGTAAATTTATCTCAAATGTCGTATTACTTAGCTATTACGACCTCTGAGTTAATGGCATCTATAGCTCCCAATTTTAACGCTGCAGCCCTAAATGTACATTCTGAGTCTGAGAATTTTGAGTTACTAGGTATATTTTTCTATTCTGTGATTCAGCTATTCTATCTAAATATTTTTCCCATCTTTGCATTTGGATAACGCTTGTATTTAGCGGAGTAATAAAATTAGAGCTCCCGAAAAATAATGGTCCTAAATTGAATTGCAGTGATTCTTCTGTCAAATACACAGCAAAATACAGAAGTCTTCAGAACCTTCTATTGATAAAACTGTATTTTTAACACAAATATATTTTAATCACAAGGATTTGCCACACATCACAAGCCATTTTATATCTTCTTAAGGCTTCTCAGGACAAAAAGAAAGATAGGTTCATCAACTATATTATTAACTCTTTTATAAATTGTCAAAGACAAGCAGTATTCGAGAAACGGTAAAAATTAAACTAAGAAAATCAGTGTAATATATGCCTATGAAATTGATCTTATCTTTAGCATAATTTTTTCATCCATGTACACATTGATGCAGCGTAAGCTTGCTTTCGGCGTGTGGTAGGGGATGCAAACACTGAGCATTCGGCCTACTTATTTACCTTATTGTCATCGCGTATTCTTTGCGGAAATAATGTGTCCTTGAAACTCCCCAGCATCTATTTCTCTTACTTTACGCTCACTGTCGGATCGACCGAAGTGGTAGAAGCATCGCATAATACTGATTGCGTTTTCCACAAACATATTTTATCTGAATTTATCTAGCAATCTTGCCTTATTTTATTTCTTGTTAAGATCCTCAGTCTGCTTCTAAGAGGATTTTTGTAACGCTTGCTTTTTATCGCAGGATTTATTTAACAAAACGTATAGCCTTACGCTTTACTTCCTCAATTTTGCGGGTCCATGTTTCATCTGCTGTGTGTGTAGTGTTTTTCACGCGCTCAGGTGTTCATACGCTACAAAAATTTCACCAATTAACTACAAAGTACTACTTATTCTTACCAGTAAGTAAGACTTAACACTAAATTTTTATTTGGTATTAGAGGAAAATGGCAATTACCTTTTACTTCTTTATTTTAGTTTAATAATGTTATATATGTCTCTTTGCTAAAATCTGTACCACTTCCACTGAAAGTATATCGATACCATATCTTATCACTTACCCTATAAAGCTTCCGTCTAATAATTTGAGGTCCTTTTATCTCTTTTTGAAGCAAAATGTTCTCCATTTACCATGTGACTTCAAAGAAGAATTTGCGGCCAATCCTGAATCAAGCAATAAGAAGGGCTCTAAATTAACTAACCACGGCATCGCCCCGTAAATTCAACTCTCCAATTTCTGGTATCCTTTCCTTCCGACTCGAAACAACACAATCGCATTCCTACGCGATAAAAATATAAACCCATTACCATTATCATAACGTCCTTCTTCCTCTCAGATTACCCCCATCGCATGACCAGAGGAAATAAGTCTTCAATTTCCTCGCCGTAAATTGGTGTGGGGGTCGAAAAACAAAATCCCGAGCAGTTAGCGCCCACCGCGAAATTGTCCTCCCATCAACCCTTCCGCACCCTAATTCCGCGTCTGGACACCGGTATTTATGCCACGATCACACCGCCTCCTCGCGGAACCCCGCACAACCATCGTCTCCCACGTCACCCGTCGTTGTTTGCACGGATAAAGCCATCGGCCGCTCAGGCGATTTCGCGGTGTGATACGGACCGTGCCGAAGTGATTGAGTGGGCGGTGGAGGAAGGGTTACTCACACGTAGTGTAGGGTTCTCCTAGGATAATCCTCCCCTTTAGATGGGGCTTGCGTGCCAGAGGTCAGTTCCCCAGCAGCGCGATGCAAAAGGGCTCGATCGGACAGGCCACAATTGGGAAGAGATGATTTATCCGACGATAGGTGTAACATGCGTGATGCTCCTCCTCCGTTAACTCTCCTTCCTCCCGCCACATGCCTCTCCATCTCGCGCCGCGCCCACTTGAAGGGAGGAGAGTCTCATCCCTCACGGAAAAACGATTTGAGTTGGTGCTCTTTGACTTGCGGTCTGGAACGCCCACGCAAACTGCCCCTCTGGGTTGTTTCGCTTCCGGAGACGCCTACGCTGACCGTGGGGTCACGCCATACATAAACGTCTCGAAGGGTGGTCCCGAGGCTTTGAAGGTCCTCTCTTCTTCCAAGAAAAGCGTTACGCTCGGACAAATGCTACGATTCCTACGCATGAGGCGGTGCTTGTCATGGGAAGGACCGGTTTTCCAAGTAAACCTGGGCGGTCAATGGGGGTTCTGGAGTCATGCTTCATCGAATATCCAAGAATGCGCCAAACGCAAGGGAGTAACATCATAGTGGTTGTGGAACATGACTTAGAGCCATGACAGGCTTCATTTCGTTCAACGTGCATTTTGAATAATCTTTCCATCAAGAATTTTGATTCAAATATGTGTGAAGTATTTTTTATTGACATCGCAGAAACAAGGAAAAATGTTAACGTACCATCAATGTTTACCGAAAAGTCGGAAAGTTTAAAGTTGCATATATGGTTAATATGTTTAGAATATCTCTTTCAAATATTTTGATTCAATAAAGGTTGAAACATTTGTACTCCGAAAAACCTTTAATTTTTATATTCCTAGGTATACACATCTTCAAGCGGGAGAAACTTCATAATCTGAAAGCTCGAGAGCTCTAAGGGAGTACCTTCAATAAAAACCTCATTATTTAATTGAAAGATGACAATTTGCGCATTTTCCAAAAGCAAAGTCATACATGAAGAAATTCTCTTCAATGTTCCATAGCGTAAGAACGTTGGATGTAGATGTGACTTAGCTTTATTTCGAAGGTTAAAAACATTTCAAAACAGAAGTTTGAAAATAGAATTATATTGAAATCATTGGAAGCTCTTCCTCCGAAATTTAGTTACCCATATATTTGTCTCCGTGCTCTATATGTAAATTTTCATTAAATATTTTATTACCGACTCTGGAATTGCCACAATAAGAATATAAATCATTTGAAGAGAGCAAAGAGTTGAAAGCATAAATAAATGTATAGAGCCGTTTAAAGAAACCATTGAATTTATTTTTGATCATTATTCAACAAATTTTAATTTTAATTAAGCCTTTTTTCTCGTATTTTTACTATAGAAATGAGAAAAGAATATATTTTCTCCTTCGTAATTATTGTTTATAAATGAACCTATTAAGCCCGCAAATTCTTTTCTGCATGAGAAAGATAGCAGCTTTGTCATAATTCTACAAATGAATATCGCTTGTTTTCTTTACATGCTCATTAAGGAATTTATCTGTACCGCACTTCAGTGGTTCAAGTGTTAAGTATTAATTATGAAATAAAATACGGATAAATACTCGATTTTGTCTTTTATTTGAAATACAGGAAAACATTTATTTTGAATAATTTGAAAATTTATGCGAATATTTTTATTTCAATCGATAGTTAAAACTTTTAATTGTTGATTATCATTTAGTCGTATAAAAATATAGCATATAAGAAACAATAACACCAACATTTTATGAGCGTTCCATTTTGATTTGGAAGCACATATTTGATCTTTAAAACCCTTAAAAGGTACTGTTATATTCATTCAAATTAAAGCAGAAAAATTGGGAATCAGTAAAGACCAGTCGGTATATACTGAACTTCCCTAAGCACTGATATGTTCAGGAAATCGGCTTTGCACTGACTTACTCAAAACAAGACAAACAAGAAAGAAACTTCTTTACTGAGACTTTTAGAATAATGCTGACGTTTAGAATAATGCTGTCTGCGTGGAAAATTCACGTTGAAGACTTGCATTTAATTATGTATCCCTGAGCTTTACATCACGACCGCAATGTTTGCGTTTGAGATTCAGGTCTCTTTCATCCAATCACTTATCCAGAAACGTTCCGTACTCAGCCACTCTTCTCCAGCGCACCTGTGTCTCGGGATAAGCCCGTAGGATTGACTCAGGGGTCCTGACACCTTGAGCCTTTAATATCCAGTCGTCCTCCACGTTTACATCAGGGAGAGTGAGGTCATGTGGATGAAGAAAGTCAGGCTGAAGGACAGGTAGCCGACGGTATTTGGAAGGACTGTGTAAATGGTTATGAATCTAGGAATCTTTTGCTTGTCCTTCTGTAACTTCTTAATATATAATTTTATTGTTTCAGGGAAAAGGACCTCTTGTTTCATTAAATTAGTAAGTCAATGCGGCAAATATATCTACAAAGATATAGGGCAACGTCCGATTTTCTAAAGCGAGTATATTTTCTATTTTAATTGATACAGTGGAGGAACATTCACATATTCTAAAGCATTTCATGTTCTTAAGTACACGTACGGAAATACATCAAATGCATCAAAATTTTAATTGCACTCATACCAGCTAACTTAATAATTTTATGCTTTACTTAGCGCATTTCATGCTTAAAGATAATGATTTATTAATTTTTTTAAGGAAGTACATCTACATCTACATCTACATAAGTACCCTGCAAGCCGCCTTCCGGCGTGTGGCAGGGGGTGTAAACACCAAGAGTAGAATTACTTCTTTAGTTTATTACTATCGCGTATCGTTCGCGGAAAAAAATGAGTCTCTCAAACGACTTGTCCTCGCGTCTATTTCTCTTATTTTACGCTCACGGTCGGATCTGGCAAAGTAGCAAGGGGGTCGCATAATATCAATTACGTCATCCGAAAATGTATTTCCTCTGAATTTATCTAACAATCGCAGCCTAGCTTCTAATCTCCTTTCTTTCAAGGATTCCCAGCCTGAGTCTGTGAGCATTTGCGTTACACTTGCTTCTCGTATCGCCTTACGCTGCACTTTCTCGAGTTCGCGAGAGTTCGTTTCATCCGCTGGGTCCCATATACTCGCCGCATATTCCAGATGGGGCCTAACTAACGTGAAATAGCATCGCTCTCTAACTTTTTCATCGCATCTACCTACAATACGCTTTATAAAACCGAGCTTTTTAGTTGCTTTACCGCATATTTTTCGAATGTGTGTGCTCCAGTTTAAGTTATTGGTTAGGGTGATTCCAAGATATTCTACTGAGTCGACTACATTTAAATTCGTTCCACTAATTTTGTACGGGCGGTTCTGACTCAATTGTTTCCTTTCGAAGAAATTTACTACAGAGCATTTATCTACATTAAGATCTAATTGCCATTTTTCGCACCACATTTGTATATGAGCTAAGTCGTTTGAGAGTGAAGCACTATCTTCGTCACTTGATATTTCTCTATATATTACCGAATCATCCGCAAATATCCTCACATTGCTATCGATCTTGTCGCTTAGGTCATTGATATAAATGAGGAAGAGTAAAGGTCCGATTACGCTGCCTTGGGGTACGCCTGAAGTGACTCTGACTTTATCCGAACTAACGCCATCAAGTACCACTTGCTGTTCTCTCTCGTGTAGAAAATTCTTTATCCATTCAATTATTTCCTTGTTGATACCTGCTAATTTTAGTTTGTAAATTAATTTGTAGTGGGGGACCCTGTCGAAAGCTTTCTTGAAGTCAAGGAAAATAGCGTCCACTTGTTTTTTACTTTCGGCAGACTTTAAGATATCGTGAACGAAGTAACTCTCCAATTTCAAAAATGAAGAATCAATGGCTGTCGTGAGACTTGCGTGTTCTGATACTATTGTTCGTAGTTTAGATCAGAAGAAGCTCATCCATGATACCCATTGTTGAAGGAATGCATTTTGGCAACAAGAAGTGACTTATAGATAGTTTAAAATTCTTCAGAGTGAGATTTAAATAAAGAACCATATCATTAGTGTACTTGTATTGAAATTGCTTCGTCAGAGGTAATTTCCCACATATGAGCCCCTACTTGGAATCGAACGCGGAACCACTTTCGCCGATAGAAAACGCGCTACCCATAGCTATCCGGGAACCCTAAAAATTATATTTCCGTATTTGAATTCATCGATGATCGAGTATTTCCTTTAAGAAAACCTTATTGTAGCGAACTGTATGTAGTTGATGCATAGGAATGGTTTACCGCATTACGAAAAAGATAAATCTCGTGTTTAGTCAATGATGATAAGATTACAGAATTTCTTAATTGTATCCAAAAATATATTTATTTATTATAAAATATTATGAAATATATCAACAACCCTCCCATTATGTGATTTATCGATAAATTTAAATTCACCTTCACAGTTTTTTTCTTTTAAACAAGTAATTGAATGAATAAGGTAATTTCACGATGGAGTAGGAATGAATATTTCGAGCAACCAAACCTCTGAAGGACTGAAGGAAGAGAGGCAAGAAACACTCAGCCTCTAGAATTTCTTCCTTTCTCGCTGCCCTCCCATCGCGGGGAAGATGACCGCAGAGACTCCATTGTCTCTGCGGCAAGAGGTAGAACTAAATATTTCAGCAGCTTCAAAAGTCAAGAGAAAAGTTTTCCTTACCTTCTTACACGCTTCCTTTCTCTCGATCCTTTGCCATCCCAAGTCCTTTCATTCTCCTCCTCTTTTTCCATATCTATTTTCTTTTTCCTTTTCAACATTTATTTCTCCTTATCTTCTCATTTCTCTTCTTCACATTCTTTCCTCGAAGGATTTGAAAAGTTTCTCATCTTCCATCCTCACTTCCATCTCCAACTGATATTGAGTTATTTTTGTTTGAATATAAATCTGTAGTTACTCCCATAGACTTACGTCGTATCGAGCTAATCTTTAATAACTCTTTATCTTTCACGTGAAAATTGTGTATCTTGCGAACCCCTAGTGAGCATCTGTGTGTTCAAATATTGCACGATAATGGATCAAGGGATCAATTTAATGGAGACCTTAGCTGGGAGCTAAGATTGGTTTAGTAAATTATATCACAAAATGTATTATGGATATAAAAGGTAGAATGAATGGAACAAATATGAAAAAATGCGAAATACAGTGAACTCTCGACTATCCGGGCTAATGCTGAGAAGAGGTTGCACGAATGATAAGGAATCACGGATAATCCAAACGTACACTTTATTTCATAAAATGTGCACAATTTAGGTTAATAATCGATTTATTGTTACCTGCGTACACAGTCCGTTATTTTCGATCGTTTCATTGAATCATTAGTTAGAGTTTTATTCGCCTGAACGTGGATATTTTTAGCAGCGAAATTGTAGTTTTATTCGCACTGGTCTATATGCTGCAAAAAAACCGTCTATGTATTAGAGTAAAAATTCGTAGTTTTTTTTATATGATTCAAATTATCGTGAAAAAACGTCGATGAAGTATGAAAAATGATCCGCGGATAATCTGTATGTGGGTGTATAAAGAGTAGGTAGCCTGGAAGGTTAGACTTCTTATTTCCAATCTGATGATAGATTTATTATTGCATCGGTATACAAACCGATATATCAGTCACCCCACGTCGTCTGGTCATTGGTAACCAAACATACATTTATGTAGTCCTTTCTTTTCCATTCTCTCTCTTATTCTATTCTTTCCTCGTTCTGACGTTTGCAATCGTGACCTTCCGCTTTTTTCCTATCCGAAGATCTCCTCGAACTCTTGAGTCTATTTCTATTTCATTCCTCCCGAGTTCGCTCTCTCGCTATTCCTACTCGTTCCCTCCTCCGAAGCGCCTCTAACCTTTTTCCTTGTTCCAACTTCCATCCCAGAAGGTCTTCGCCCCGTTCCTGAGGGTACGCCTCTCTTGAATTATGGTCGAGGAATCGAATACGGTAAAAATACAATCCCATTCTTCGCCGGTTGTTTCTAAAGTCGCATATCATCCGAGAGAGGTTGCATGAAAAAGGCATTATGTGTGTTAGGTAATGGACTCGGCTGCGCGGTACACGGAGTAATGGAGGGAAGTGAGGGGGTCGTAAGTGGCCGGGACGAGTTTCCATCCTTTTTTATCTGTACTTTTTTATCGCTGTGTTTTCCGTTCTCATATCGCACTGCCATGAGTTCGGCTCGACACCGAATTATAGCACGATCGCTTCTGCAGAATTCTGTGGGAAGGGAGAGGGGATTTGGTATTTTTTCTGTTCCTGAGGAGAAAAGTTCTGGGTGCTCCTTGTTGGAGAACTCGTGATTCGACGGGGTTGAGAGAGAATATCAAGCAGAAGGGTTTTGTGTGATTTTTATCGTACGTGCTATCCGAGTATGGTCTGAATTTTTAGAGTCAAAATGTAATCGGACATTTTAAGAGCTCGATCTCTCGGTTGTTTCAGAGAAGGATTTCGGTTTGCTCACATGCATTCTTAGAGGTGATTCTTTGCATATATTCCTGGATTTTTTACCTTAAACGAAAGCATAATTCAATTTCTAGTGCCAGATGCGCGGTTTCTATGAGGAAATGACTACCCCTCCTTCTATAACTAATGCGGAATATTGGAAGACTAACGATAATATTTTTAGCACCAATTTTTATCACGTAAAGTTACCTCATTAACAACGTCATTTTTACTCCCATGCTTTATTAATATTAAGACTAATATTCGTCACCAACAATTTAAATGGTTAAGTATTCATAACATAGAATCCCCTTTAAGATTACTTAAGAATATTGTAATTATCATATACCTCAAGCAGTACATTGTGGTCCAATTTAACGGTTTCGAGAGTTCGTGTAATTGTTCGATATGATTTTTTTTTTCTTTTGTAATAGAAATAATTTCTAAATATGTTGATAAAATCCCTCCGATTACCACTGATCTGAAATTAAAGATTATATTTTTATAGAATAATCTATCTCCGAGGTGATAGAACGAAGCTTTTTCAAAATATTCTATTCTTTTCTCGCGAAATCCAAGCATGAGAGTTAAACGTAAATCCTCTTAACAAAAATAAGGAAGAATGAAAAAAACGTCTTTGATAACTGGTGTATTAAATAATAGAGCTCTTCCGTATTTCTTGGGAAAACTTGGAAAAAATGCTTTTAACAAGAATCTAAAAATAAACACATTCATTTTCCACCCATGAGAGCAAAAATGTATCATGTCCAGATAATTATTATTACACCTTATCAAATATTTGAAAAGGAAAGATACAACTAGGTCCAATACTGACGTTTACTGAGTAAAATAGGATTCTGAGATTGTAATGTGAATTCCGCTACAATTTAAGAACAAACGGAAAAAAGAATAAGTGCTGCAATTCATAGGTATTGTTCGGTCCAGTACTCGGATCTGAAATCTTCCTCTGCAAAGGACTCTTTTGACCGTTTTGTAATCACGCATAAACCGCCAGAAAAACTTTTCTATCTAAAAGATTCCCTTAAAAATCTATTTCCGAAAAGATATAATGTAGTCCGAAAAGAGGAGATAGCGAAAGGGGAGAGGGCGGAAAGGGTAGCAAAAAATCAATTTGTAAAATTTCTTCCATTGTTTTCGCTTGTAATTCCCGTAGCAGTTGCAGCTGTTCCAATCCATTTGCCTCCTTTTTTATAATAGCCTCTTTTTTGTTTCGAGGACACATACCTTTCTTGCTCCCAGTGAAGAAGTTCTTCACAACAACCTTACCTCTTCCTTGAGAAGAGAAGGGGGCGAGGCTAAATGTACGCATGAAAGGGGACCACAAAGAAAGCGTAGGAAGGATCAAAAGGAAAGGATGGAGAACGGGTTCTTTTTTCGGTCAGTTCGCACGGAAAATAAATGCGAAGGATTTTTAGAAAGAAAATAAAGGAGGCAAAGTGGTTGGAAAGTCAAGGGGGACCAGTGTATAAAACAGACGGGAATAAGGGATCGATTACGGTCGAAGGAAAAAATATGTAGTCCCTGGCTGTTTTTCGTTTAACTAGGCCTCTGAGCGCGGATATTAACTTTACTGGCTTAAAAGAGAAGGATATTACTGAAGATATGTCGTAGTTTAAGTAGCACATATATTTTACTTACTTTACTTCTATTTACTTAGTTTCCAGTGGTACGTATATTTTCATTTTTTTATTTATTTTCCCTCTTTTTGGATTCATGCTTTACTCCAAGATATTATTAGAATTCCAAGAGTTTCAATCCATGATAATGGAAACATTCGCTCCTGCTCGTTTTGAAATTCAGAATAAAGAGAATTGAAAGAAAATATAAAGAAAATATAAAGACAAAGCTATATTACAATTTAAATTTTGGCACACTCGTATTTGCATTCGTTTTAATCCTCTACTGTACAACTTAAAAGCTCCATAGTAAATTATTCTAAGCATCAAGTAGATTGTATGAATTTCTTGCAGAAAAAGAGGTGACAAGTTACTTTATAATTCACATGATAATATCCCATCATTCTTTTTATTGTTACTTCAGCTTTTAACAACGTCACCAAATCAGTTCTGCGTTATGACCTAAGAGTACATCTCAGCATAATTTATAAAATTTATCGTAATATTTCCCTGTTAATTTAAATTGTATCCATACCGCATAATTCACATTGTTTGAACATTTTTTCATTTTAAACAGTATGTTTACAACTTACTTGGATTACACAATCTAACAATAATTTGTAAATGTTACTAGAGTTCTTAAAGGGAAACTTTTAAAATGATCAGTCTGCAATACCACAAATTTCCTTAGGTCATACATTTCTAGATGGTCGGTATATAAGTTGTTCTTAGTAGTAGTATTGTTAAACGTGCTTAGACGGCCGAGGTCATTTCGCAAGAAGGCCCCTACCGGGATCGAACCCGGGACCTCTTTCACCAAAGGCGAACGCGTTGCCCACTTGGTGATCTAAGCTTCGTTTATAAAAGACTGCTTTGAACTGATGACTCCACTGGTGCGGTGAAAAGTATTAAAATCCAAGGTTAGTCAAGGAATCTCGAGAAAGGGATTTTTCTTCTTGAATAAAAATCGCAAGTTTCCATTAATCTTCTTTCTCTTGAGGTGAAAGATTTGGTGTTACATTAATGAATGTCGAAGTCGTAGTTACATACCGCATGATTTTCAATCAGAACTAAAATTATCTCTCACAATTACAATAATTATGAAGAAAGGCTGAATATAACGCTGCTTTGATGAAAAACTGATAAATCAGTAATTTTCTCTATTTAAACCAGGAGTTGCGAAGTAAGTAAGGCTTTTTATAATGCCAATTTTAGCAAAGAGGTATTTAAATTTTAATATATATGGAAATCACATGATAATACACATGATTCTGGAAGCTGAAAGGTTCAGTAAAGGATCTTGGGAGAAGGTTGAGTTATATAACGAATATGTAAAATTAACGCATAACATTTTCGATTTCTGTGTGGCTGTTACAATAATATTTAAGGAATCACAGGTGTGAAAATAGATACATGACTGGGTGTATTTGCATAGTTATTAGTTACACGCCTTAAAATTAGCTGAATTTCACCTCGTAGCATTTTGATGCATGTGGCAAAAATAATACACGGATTCGAACAAACATATAATCCAAATCCGTAAATATACCCCTGATGCACTTTAATTTATTCAGAGCTCGTTTTTTCCATCATTTCCGTCGTTACGTAATATTCACTGCTCCGCTAATTAAATCACCGTTTGCCCTCGTTTCCCAAAACAGTATTTCCTAGAAGAGAATCACGTGCCCAAGCTGTGGCGAATAATTGCGGATTCGCATAAGAGACACTTCCCTCTCCTCTCTACATTCATTTTAATAACGTATGCCAGGAAGAGCAAAGCACCTCGTAAGCTCCGCCGCAATGCAATGCTCTCCGTCGGCAGTCTCGATACAGTGACCGAATCGGAAGGATTTTTATTAAAGCCGATTCGGAGCAAACCACATCCTGGCGCTCTCGTGCGTGCACACATCTGCTCAAATTCGACGCTCGTTGGATGTCTTTTTTCCCGCCCATCGAACTCCGTACGTACACCGTTTTAAAATTCACGAGCAACGCTGGAGGATCGTTCGCATTGCCAGACCGTCGCTCTCTTCTCCCAGCGCGTTATGAGGAAAATCTCTTCTTTCTAATGTCCGTTTAGGGCAAAAAGCATGGTCGACAGATGTGCGGTTCTCCGAGTTCTCTGAGAGGGAAGAAGAGAAGGTAACGTGCCAAGATTGTTCGCGTATGATTACAGTGTGATTCTAGGACGGAAATGGGGAGCCTTTTTTCATTGGAAGGCCGCATGGTCCAGAAAGCATTTAACGTAAAATGGTTCACGAAGGAAAGTTCACCTAGGGGACAACAAAATCCACTACTTCGGCCTCAACTTCGTGGTAGCTATTCATGATGAAAGGAATAAGAAACACTTATACACGTTACCACAGGATAAATTTAATGAAACGGCCTAGGTTTCGACGCGTCGCGTCATCGTCAGGTACAGGAAACAGAGAAAATTCACAATATATAGGAAGAGGAGCAATGAGGGGAAAGCAAGGGAGTGGGTGGGGGAGGGGGGGTGTTGGGTTAGACAGACTGATTGCTCCTCTTCCTATATATTGTGAATTTTCTCTGTTTCCTGTACCTGACGATGACGCGACGCGTCGAAACCTAGGCCGTTTCATTAAATTTATCCTGTGGTAACGTGTATAAGTGTTTCTTATTCCTTTCATCACCTAGGGGACTTTTCACCCTTGGACATTACACCCACGACTGCTCATCCATGGGTTTATGTCCAGAGTTTTTGTCATACCTAGCCAAGGGATTTTTCGTCCAATGGATGTCTTCCGTATGGTTTTAAAATAGGTTTCCGATAACCCCTTTTGAAATTTTATGTACTGTATCTAAAATTTTCTACATTTTCATTTTTCATTTTCTAAATTTCTCAAGTCTGCTCCGGGATATCGAAAGCTCGTTGTGTTCGGGGTTGTAAAAAAATGACTGTAGTTTTCGAAGTGAAACATGTGAGAAAAGTAGCGAAATAACTGGGACTCGAACCCAGATCTCCTAAGGCAAGCATGCTAACCACTAAATTACCACGGTGCGTCTCTTCCACACTGTTAAGTGAAGACTTTTGTGAGAAAGCAGAGTTTTGTCTGAAGAGGTAAAAGTTAGAGATGTCAATGCTTTAAACCTATAAGATTTTTCTACCTGAAAAGTACGTATTCAGCCAAAGCCGGTTAAGATCTCAAACCTTTCATCTTAAAATTGTTGAGAGAATGAGTTTAAATAACAAGAAGAGTAGTGAGAACGTTTGCCCTTCCTTGCTTTTCCTATAATAATTTCGACCGCTATAAATAACTATAAATTCAGGTTACTTACGTTATGAATATTACTCTTCATTTCAGTCGATAAGGAGTAACCAAAGCAAATGACGTTACTCAGCGTAACTCATACCAAAGTGGCAGTCATACTATCACAGACATGAATAGGACCGTGGGAATGATATGTGAAGGATATTTCTTCTCGATCCTGGGCCAAAAGACAAATTAAAGATATTCCGTTTGTCAAGGTGTAGCAACAGGAGCTAGATATTATACGCGCATGATTTTTTTATTCGTTTTATTTTTTCCATCACAGCTCTGGAATCAGTTAAACCAAAGTAACCCTAGTTATTAATAATACATCCTACTTTAAGACAAACTAGGAATTTAATAACCGGTCGGCATTAACTTTGGGACACTTGGTTAGCGCATCGATTCCAATGCCGTCTTTTATTGGCTGAATTTCACTGGGCTCGCTCTTTATTAAATAGCTGTTCCTATTCACGAAGCTGGGTAAACACCGTTAAATGTGGGACCCCGGTATCCGAACTCGGGGCCGGCTTTAGCAAATGTGAACGTGTTGGTTATCCGGCGGCATAGTTATTAACATTTGCATCTAAAATACTAGATTAATCATGTTATGATTTTATCAAAATCATATTGTAGTGAAGAAGAAATTCTACTCCAGATATATTTTATGCAAGAACAATTTTCTTTTTCTAATGCAGTATTCTTTTAAAGACAGGGAACGCTCCTTTGGAAGAAGGTACCATCGAAAGGATAAGACCAAGGGTCAGAGAAAAGTGGAGCAGGATTGGAGGAGTAGATGAGAGCATAAAAGGGGTCGGAACGAGTGGTACCGCTCCTGCAACCACATGCATTATTGAACATCACTATAATGTGATTAGGTACGCGGTTTTAAAAGGGTTGCCTCGAAGGAGGGGGTGTGGCTGAGGTTGTATCGAGGGTGTTTAGGATACGGGGTAAGGGATGTGGAAAGAAGTGCCGGGTATCAGAGCGAAAAGTAGAGGGACGGTGCTCTGCCGGAAGGCAGATGAGGTTAAGATGGAGACGATATGGTAAAGGAGAGAGTTTAACATAAAGGGACGATAAAGAATATGCGGGAAAAAGATGTGTAGTAATATTTACGTGAAGGAAATTCAGTAAGTGTTATTTAATAACTAAAAGGGCGATTTTAATCGAATCTATTGTAAGTGTAATTGCGGAAATGTTAGAAATTGCGTACTTATTGATTTTCAGTTAAAGAATAAATGTATTAATTGGATATCAGCTACGCTTCTTTCATTTCTGCTGTTTCTTGTTTGAGAACGATTAAAAGAATACCTCTGACATTATTCCCACCTAAGTATGTGCTACCTTCAGAGAGTAATACCTATCGTATGAGTGAGGAGAAAAATAGAAAAGAAAAGAAGAAAGGTCGTCTTTCTAAAAGCGTTAAATTATCTGTAGTCATTCTTTAGAAATTTTCTCACCAATTGAAAAAAACGACAATTTTAAAAATTTAATTATCAAAAGCCGTAAGATTTTGAAATTCTGTCGTGGCCTATCGTAGTTGAGTATGCTCTGCGCTCTCGAAAAGATTGTTGAGCCACCAAAAACATACAGCAAATCTGTATAAAAAATTCCATCGGAAAACGAGATACAAATATCGGCTTGAGAAGATCTCAATTTATTTAATGGATTTCATCGCAGTTGAAACAACAGAAAACTTCTTACGAATTAAATTCAGGGATTTTTTTACGAAGCTCATTCGAGTGTGCGGTCCTTTTTCGTTATCATTTTGAAGTGGATGAAATAAAGATGTCTGCTATTTGCTGAGGCTAAAGGACAAGGATAACGGATTGGTGGACGCTTTATAATCAAGAATTAAATTGATGTTTTCGTTATTTCTAAGCTTTATTTGGAAAACGAACTCATCTCTTGAAAAGAAAACATCCTTTGAGGATATATGGAAAAATTGCAGCGATCAAAAATAAATACTTTATGGAAATTATTTTGTAAGAAAACCAAAATAGTATCAATTACATTTATGCTTATTTTCATTATTTATTTATAAATATTCTCAGTGAGATTAAAATTATTTAATGTATTTGAGTTAACTTTAAAAGAGCGAACGCCCTCAATCACTCACCCGAAAATTTGAAATACTTCGCCGTACGATCTAATTCAAAATGTTTGAGGAAAAACGGTATAATTTTTTAGGATGGAAAAATAGTTTTTTGTGCTTATAACTGTAACGATTTCCACACATCGTTTTTTATTTTTCGTTTCCAGAGTAGATTAAGAAACATGAAGCAAAAATGGTAAACGTTGTTAAATCGAACGAAAAGAATACTTTAGGTAGGTTTATTCCGGATTCGATGTTGGAGAAATAATTTTCTATCAGCTAAAATGATAATGAACTTGTAATTAAATTTTTAAATATCTAAGCCATGGACGTTTTTAATTATCTCTTAGTTTATGGATTAACCGAGGAGATTATAATTTAATATATCCTCTTCGTAAATGTTAGCAGTAATATTAATAAAGATAATAGTAATATACTCAAATAGCGGTCACGCTATTCACAGTGTGTTCATTGATCGTAAGCAGATATTTTGGAATACAAACGAATAAGTATGGTATGATACTTAATACAACAGTGTCCTCTGTTACTCTGCGATCCAGTATAAACAATATTAATCATATTATTTAAGATAAATATGTCCAACATATAAATTAACGATAATAAAAACAGGTAACTGTAAGACGAAGCCTAAACCATGGATACAAAGTCCCAATACATATTTAAGTGACTGCTGTAATGAAATAATTAGGATGTGAGTCAATATAAAATGTCAACCCATTCAGACAACTACTTAAATAATTATATAAAATTAGACACCTTAATCCAGTATCTCTATTGAAGAATAACGTACCATTTTCCTATAATTTCTATTCCAAAAACACTGAAATTCACGTTTAATATTCGCTCATTCCTATCGGTGCGTCATTTGATACTTAGAATTCATTCTATTCCACTAACTTTAGCTAAAGGATGGCTTAAGGTTAGAATTTTCTAATGAGCTCCTACACTCAACGTTCAGAATTCATAATACCGGCAGTCATTTAATTACATTAATGGATGCATTGCATTGTCCTAAGCAATAAGTAAATTAGTTGGTTTTATCCAGGAAGAAATGTACATTGACTCTATCCCAGTTTTTGATAAATATTCTCTGTGCCAACCTGTATTTATGCCTTAGGTGTCCGAGTTTTCCATCAAGAAAAAATGAGGCCTACTCTTGAACATCCATAAACAACTTGCAGCATCCAACTCTCCCCCCGCAATTGCGCCGATCCTCGAGAAAACTGACATCCGCAAAAGAAAGAAGCGGTGGGCGGTTCGCCTCTCGACTCTAGAAGGTCTTGCGGAGGGGTTATTGTCCTTGGGGCATTTTGGGACCGCTGCCAGGAAGCGAAGATGCCGAGGCATCCGTCCGTTTGGGTCCTGAGCTTCCTCCCCAGTCCCGATATCAACTCCGCCGTCTTCAAAAGTCCCTCACTCTGCTTATCGCATCTTTCTTCGGTGGGGGGCAATATCTAGCGGGAGGGGGCGAATCAACCCCCCGCCTTTCAATCCCTTCCCCTCTTCGTCCCGCCAAAAGACGCGCGGCATGAAAAATTGCAAACTGTTCGCCGGTGGAGGCTCGCTTGATGCCACGAAATGATTAATGCTTCGAAAAGGCACCACTTTGTCCTCGCTACGCGGGGCGAATACATTCCCCCCTCTCCCGAGTGCGCTTTTTCGGAAAAACTCCGCTCTTTTTCGCCTTTTCTTCCGTCCTCTTTATGTATTTCGCGTTTTTGAACTCTCCCTCTTTCTTTTCTTCCATCTCTTCTCCAGATAGCGGATATCTTTACTCTCCTGAAACCAGAGTTTTCTGTTGAGACCCCCCTCCTTATTTTCTCCAAATCCTCGTCTCTTTTGCGATTCGATGCCTTATTTCGCACGCGTACGCTCGAGTGGCCATGTTTGTGAATTTGTGTCGGCATTGTAATCTCATTTCCTCGCCGCCGAGAAGGAAATTATTTCTTTATCTGGTTTACTGCGTCAAGTTGATTGATTGCCTTCGTCGGAAGCCATCCGGATCTCTTGCGAGGTTTTTTACTTTTAGAATTGTCTTCCCCTTTGGGGAGGAACGATTAATAAATATTTTTGAAAAAAAAAATGTATCTATATTTAGAGTGAATATGCGATAACAGCGTCAGTTTTCATTTGCAGAATGTTGTTCCTCGCATATAGGCTAAATACCTAATAACGCGTTGGATATTATTTGATTAGTACGTGAACGGAATATATGAACTGAATAACCAACAGTCCCCAGTTACGCTGAAACTTAACTCTCTCACTTAACTTAACTCTCTCACTATATAAGCAGTGTCTCGGCGACATTGTCAATTGATTCTGAAATATTTCTCTGTGTTACACTTGGATCTTATTGCCAAAGTTCTCTAAAATTTTTAATATGTCTTCTTTGGATCTTTTACCTTTAAATTGTACGCAGTGGTAAAAATTTGGAAATTTAGTAAGAAGGAATTTAATTTGAAATCATAGCGATCTGACAGCGGTCACCTCTTATCTATACCTTCTCCGCATCATAAATTATTCAAATAATTTTTATTTAATTATCTATTTTCCTTTATTTCTATTTTCACGATAAATTTTGCTTGCCGCCAAGCCCCATTGGAAATTACGCGAATAACAGCAATAAGCTAACAATTCGTTTTCTGCTCGAGACAAGGCCCACGATCCTTTATTACTTTATTTATTACTAGATTAAATTAATATGTAAGTATATTGTAATTGTTTTAACCACAGTGAAATCAAGTTCTTATAGTATCATTTTTATTATCAAGGAGCATCATAATGTCATTACCTGGAATAGAAATAACACTGTGAACTCGGGTACCAGGACACGACATTAGGAGGATTTGTTAAAGTATTTCGATGTCAGAAGGTTGGTATGAAACATTTGTTCGCTTTTATCCTGCTAAAACCGCATTTGTACATACAATCGTAATGCTCAGTTCTATGCTAAATTTCACTCTTCTCAATTTCACACGTAAAGATAAATATCCTAAATATTGTTTATGAATAATTATGAAAATAACTTTCTTAGCGACTATTTTTGGTTCTATACTTTGCAGTGATACGCAGAAAAGCCAACTTGTATTATCCAACATATATAACCAACAAATTCATCAAAGAATTAACTGTCCTTCCACCATTACAGCAGCAAATATTGCAGAACTTATCTTACTTTACTTTAGCATACCTTTCATGCGCAATAACTTCGTTGAAATAGGAAAAACAAAGGAAATACTTTGCTCAATGAACTCCTGCAACTTCTATGTAAGCTTGTAGGTAACGAGCTCGGTGTTTGCATGGAACAAAGTCTATAAATGTTGGAGTGATCCAGCTTCCACTGTAACTCTGAAATGAATGGAAAATTTCATACTTGATTCCAAATGCAAAATTGCATATCTCGCGTCAAAGGCAAGAATTGGGTCATCCCTAAATCAGAAAATTTCGTCGTTAAATAGGAAATAATATTTACATCGAATGTTTGTCACTGCTTCCATTCATTTATTAAATTAGTTTTATTATGAATTGTGAAACTGATTTGAAAGGAATATATACCTATGCAATACCCTTATCTTTTACGACTGCGTTTTCGTCTATTTTAAACCTCTGTGGTCCAATATATTTTTTAATTGAGATGTGACTAAAAATCATGACACCAAAACTTTCCCTAAGTAAGTATTCTCTCCAAAGAATCTTTCGTTGCTTATAGTATTGCGGAGTTAAGGTGTAAAATTCGCATGAGAAGAGGCCGATCTAGAGTGCGTAAAACTTAGAGCGGCTCGTGTCATTAAGGTAGACTACAGGCTAGATTGCAGTGTATTAGGAATGTTCGATATATCAGGCTGGTAATCTTTTAAGTATAGAAGAACCTGGCGTAGGCATAAACTATACAAGAACCTTTTCCTGATCGAAACAGAACTTCTGATCGAAATTGTGAAATACATGAAATCGTCGTTCCCCTTATCAGACAGCGCGATTTTCGAAGCCATCAAAAAGATTTCTCGAGATTAAAGCAAGAACCGATAGCTATTTTCTCTTATATCGAGAGAGTTTAAGGCAGGTACTCAGCTAGCTAGGAAATTAATAATAATAATGTTTTTATTAAGGCGAAGTTTAGTCTAATGAGACCACTCTTACAATTAACCTTGTATAAATGAACACAAATTACCATGCCCTGACCAGGACTCGAACCCGGGACCTCGGCATCGCTAGGCTATCACGCTCCTGTCATATAGAAAAGCCATATGGTGGCATGTGGAGTGTTAATACGAGTTAATACGAATTGACTCGTATAAGAGTCAATTCCTTGTTTGAAAAATATAATATAATAAAATATAGAGACTACGGCTAATACAGTTTTCTTAGTTCAGTGTTATTCTTTCTTGTTTCTCATAAAAATAATGACAAATTAGTTTTCTATTATATCTACAGCTAAGCAAATTGTTTAATTTCATTTTCTTTCCATTTTAAGATAAAAGGAAGGTTACTATTTAAATTAATCTTCCTCATTTCATATTTATCCAATAAAAATATAATGTGAACATCAATATTTAATGGATTCTGAGTGGTGGTAATAGAATCTGTACTTATACTCCCCTATAAGGAGAGTAATATCTACACTATCAGTGTATGTCGAGTCAAATATAATAACACATCCCTCAAATAATGTGTCCCTCATTATGTACTCTAAAATAATGTATTGCTCTCATTATTAAATTTAGGGGGCTCTCGTTAGCAAAGCAATAATTATGAAGAAAAATTTTCTTTTGCTAAAGAGTTGCATCAGATCGCCAGAACGTTATATTTTAATGACCATCCTCAATTAAGTTATACAAGTTCAAGCCGAACTTGCAGTTTCCACCCACGGATTTTATGGTGTCGGTAACGGGAGAGTTGAGCTACTGAAACGGCTTACCTTATACGGTGGTTACGCAACGGAGATTATATGGTTCATAACACGATACAGCTCCGAAATGACAGTTCAGCAGATCTCGCAAAAACGGCTCGACGTCACAAGTGAAAATTTTCTGCGGCAACATATATTCGGAGCAGATTAAACTTGAAGATAGGCTCGCTCATTTCTCGAGTTACACTGACGATGAAGGGACTGAAAATATTCATCTGCGAAGATTTATGGAATCAGAATTCATTTGATGTATGGTTAGTAATTTATTTATTAAATAAAGTCGAGATAAAATCTAATCATATCGGGATCACGAGGAAGATAAACTATGTAATTTTTTCCTACGGAGAAACGAACATAGGAAGGTCTGACGAGACAGGGACATGAACCCGAGTCTTCCAATTTCCGGTCGGTTCCTTTTTGTTGCTGATAGGAAATTGGGAGATCCGGATTTATGTCTCGCCCCTGTTAGACTTTTTTTTATCCTCGTTTCTACTTGGGAATTTTTCTCCAAAGTCACCTAAACCATTTTTCTTGTAAATGTATAATCGGTCACGGCCAATTTTAGGCATTATCGAGTTAAGATAAGGAAATCAACGTATAATAGAAAACAATATATGTATTAATATGTAATAATTAGGGAATATGATGGTTGTAAGAGAGTGTAGGACACAGCTAGATGGAGCAGTCTTAATTTATCCCTTACCTTTCTTGTGTACTCTACTCTGGTTCCTGACCAATGTTAATAAACAAAATAGGTTAAAACTGCTAGTGCTAGTCTTTTATATCAGCCAGC
This sequence comes from Ladona fulva, assembly GCA_000376725.2. Classification (NCBI taxonomy): domain Eukaryota; kingdom Metazoa; phylum Arthropoda; class Insecta; order Odonata; family Libellulidae; genus Ladona; species Ladona fulva. The sequence goes on from KZ308268.1 coordinate 1,629,697, forward strand.
AGCTACTATTTTAAATTCGCAATTGTCAGTTATACCAAAACAAATTAATAACAACTTATCTTGAAACTCCACCTTCAGCAATGTTTCTCAATATTCGTGCCCACTAACACTTTCGGCTATTAACCACACGTAAGACCAGTACACATTAGCTCAAGTCATACAAAAGAACGCAATTTAATACAACGTGTGATCTGTCAACTAGCCTTCTCAGGAAATTAACTTGGAAAATAATCAGTGCTCCTTCGCAGGATGAAAATGACGGATCAGTTTAAAAGGATATATGCTAAAAACATCACCTCCCCGAAGATCCCTGTAAAACCTTTTGCCATTAAATTCTCGTCCCTTTGCTATCTTCCCAAACTCCGATAAACAGAGATTACAAGCCCTTGAAGCGTTATATTTTAACGCCGCTTTTAACGACGCAGGGATACCGAGATATCTTCCACATCCCTCCAGATATCCAACAAAAACCCTTAAAATAAAGGGAAAAAATGTTAAAAAACGGGGAACTCGCAATGTATTTTAAATCTCCATCTTTTGCTCTATCTTTCCTTCCTCTTGCGCTGAAATAAAAGCGATGCTAAAACTTCCATTGTTGAAGGACGAGGTGGATTGCCTCCCGGGCATTTAGTTAGTAGGTGGGGTGGGGTGGAAAGGCTTAGTATGGGAGGGTCATCATTCGGGAGGGCGTCGCGCTGGGGGTGATGAGATGCCCAGCGTCCCGTGGGCCTCAAAATGAGAAGGCCTCACCTCGATTTCCTCACTTCATGCCCTTAACTTTCCTACGCAAGAACCCTCTCCTCCCCATACGTTTTCCGGCCCATCCCCTTCACGCCGTATAACTGTTAGAGACCCCTGGAGGGACTAATGTCCCCCCAGAGCCAGGAAGTGAGTGTCAGGAGGGATGGGGAGATGGAAGAGAAAGGAAAGAGAATAAGATGTGTTTTCACAGGAGATAAAATGAGAGAGAGAGTCGACTCGGAGGGATTTAAGTGTGAGAGAGAGTCATAAAAAGGGAGGATATGGAATTGAGAAGATACAAATTGAGGGGAGTAATGAAGAAGTTATGAGGCTCGTAAGGGGAAAGAAGTGATAGCTCTTGATGGGGCCACTCGATGGGAAATTAATCCATTCCGCCACATTCATCGTCGTTAGGGCAGCGTCGGATAGATATATTTGGTGACGGAATGAGAGTTAAATATGATGAATGTCTGTTTTGAAATGTGAGTTAACAGGTTTCTGATCGTGTGATGAATGTGCTGGAGCCGAATGGAGAAAACGAATGGGACGCATTGAAACGACATTTGATGTTTCACTAGGAGTTGATCTCTCCGGTATTTAAAGTTTCTGGGACTCTTGAGGGAATTTATCCGCTATACGAATTCCGAAAAATATACTCAGCATTCCTTTGCAACGAATATGGTCTGCAACCAGTTTCAGGGTACACGAAAAATAGATTTCTAAACTAAAAAGTCATTAAAGTTATCTAAATATGTTGGATTATATTAAATAATTGAATTAGGCTTATATCTGCAAGGTGTTTCGAGATACCCTATATTATACAGTGCTTGCATTAATGATTATAATTTTGAGTACGTATGGTTTCCCCTCTTGCATGCACAAGCACGCGAAGTGAAAACGTGAAGCACGTTTGAACATTCAAGCACGTACGAAGTACGCTCTGTGAATCCTTAACATCTTCTGCAGTGATATTCTTTGAGAAGTTATTGGTAAATATCTCTGAAGATAGGTCTTTTAACATTTATTTTATGATGAATAGTAGTTTTGTTCCGCTTAGTTTTTTCAGAAACTTTTTTTAAAATAATTACTTTGTGTCCACTCTACATCGCTTCCTTCGAAAAGTGAGATCTTGACATCAATGACTTTAATTTTATGACGCCAACTACTAAAGCACCTTAGATGTATTGTAGTGTAGCTCCCATTTGCGAAATCTAATGGATTTGTTCCTAGTGTTTAGGACTAAAGAGAGGTTCCATGCGCTCTTTTATCTCTGTGACCCGAAAAAACATTATATATTGACCCAAGATTAAGAACTAATGGAAGCGTTAAAAATGGTCATATCGATAACTAGGAAATACGTTTTAAAGAGATCTGGAGATCGTTTTCCTCCTCGTAACATAGAAAAGGAAGAACGCTGATACAAGTATATTGCATCTAAATGTATGATCATGCAAAGACAGCTAAAATCCTAATTGAGTCTAGGAACTAATCATCGCTCAAATCCACTTCTTGGTAACATTGGTGAGCAGCAGATAAGGAACGTAGCAGAGAAATAAAATAGAAAGGGAGAGAGGATAATTAGAAGGAATGGTAAAATGTTACTCGCGAATAAAGTTTATAGTGTTACATAATCAGCAAAAGTAGAGGACTTAGGAGCATTAGCAATTAAAACAAAAAGTAGAATGTTTCCATCCTCTGGCGTTTTAAAATAATGAAGAAGAGTGTAATAGCATTAGTAGAGCAGAAGGAGGCGCTGCCTAAGAAGTGATGTCGAGTAACGATGAAGAGAAAGACATTTCCATGAATGGCCGCAGGAAATGGGTGAGGCTCTGTTTAAACGTGCGTATGCTGTAGGCTTGGAGAGACAAAAATGGAAAAAGTGGAAGTGGCGAAGTTTAGGGAGGGGAGAGGTGAGGATGAAAGAATTCACTTGGATTGTCGCTTGGATTCAGCATCATGAGATAGTCGGGACAGTCCAGTCTTTCCGGAGCCTAATGGAGGATGCATGTTTAAAAGTACGAGTCAATTAAAAACTTTAAAAATCCGGCAATGGGGATAAAAGCAAGATAAAACAGAAATGCATTCATTTCCTCACGTTTTACTTAGTTATTTTTTAACCCGTGCTGCTTAATTTCGGATATTAAAAGAGCCCAAACGAAACGGCAGTCTCCTCAAATTTCGCATTTTCCCACCTTTAGTTATTATTTACATATTTTTCATTTTGTTAAGCCAGTCTCTCTTTTGTATCCCAAAGTTAAATTTTGATCCAGTATCGGCGTTTTTATTGTTCTTCGGAGTTATCTAGTTAATTTATTTATAAATATTGGAATTAATCTCGATAACATTTCGAATTTTTCATTGATAAAGATTTGGATTTTTGTAGGATGATTAAAGATAATCATAATATATTAATTCAAAGTTCATAATTGGTGATTAATATAGTTTTTTCAGTTATGTGACATCATGA
>KZ308268.1:1633530-1819694 GCA_000376725.2 Ladona fulva
GCCAATCTCTTTAAAATAAAAAAATAAAAAACTGCAATAAAATTTGGTTTATATATGAAATTACAATATTCTCCGTTTGTTGGCAAAGCCGTAAATGCTGCTAGAAATGTTTGCTCGTTACTATTACGAATTCGAGTATCATCAAACTTCTAACATTATCAGTAAAATGATCATGGCATCTCTTATTTATTGCTCCAATAAAAGAACAGTTCTCTTCCTTTCTCATTTCAGCACTATTGGGGGAATTTTCTTCCATCTTCAGCAGCTGGCTGCTTTATATCTTCCGAGAGGTTCCAAATAATGGGAAGACTGAGAAATAACTTAACTACTTTTCGTGACAGACTGTCTTATCTCACGAAATTAGGAAAAATTAATTCGAAAGAATCCTGAGAAAATTTTCCTGCTGTCCGTTTTCTCTAAAATATTACTTGAAATTTCTTAGGAAAGAAGAATAGCTTATTCTTGAGGAAGGAAATTTTTAAATAATACGAAATTGAGTTGAGGAGGATGAAAGGCAGCGGGTAAAGGCAAAAAAACAATCATAATTTACCAAGTAACCGAAAATTTCCTCGTGCTTTTAAGAAAAGCGCAATCGCTTTCTGTTTCCTGTGGAAGGCGTTGAGTTACGCCCCTCATTAATCAGAAAGGAGGGAACTTAAACGTAAAAAAAACAAGGTTCTAAATTCAGTTAAAATCGTGCTGCTGGATAGGTCATTTTTTAACTCCGAGCTTTCTTCGTTTATTTCCCCGGCATTCTTCACATAAACACCCGTATCTTAGCACGCCCAAAAACTCGCTTTCATTGAAAATGTTTCCAGACTAAGTCTGTCGGCACATTCTTCTTTTTCTAATCAAGGTGTCTTTCATCCCCTCTGTATTTTACATCATGAAGAGGCTTTGCTTAAGGAATGAGGTTGGCTCATTATTTCATTCATTTCTTGTAGATTCGGAATATGGAGATAATTTCTTCCTTGTCTCGGATTAGTCTCCGGCTTGTTGTCTTTAGAAGCATTGATGCGTGAAATGTTATCTACTTCAAAACCCGATCTCACATTTATTAAATATAAACGTTGAAATTTCTAAATTAACATATTGCGAATAAATTAAAACCATTTCTAGAAGTAATTCTTTACCTTTTGTAATTCTACACTATTTAGGTTTTGGATAGATAATTTGTCAGTATAACTGAACGATTACAGAAGTAAAGTAGAACAGCCTTTAAACCTGTATTTGTAGGGCAGGATTTTGTTCATACTGATGAAAATTACTAGAGAAGTTAAATGGGGGCCACGTGAATATCAAGAGAAAAACGTTACATACCATGCATTTAAGGTTTCCATTATGTAGCCATACTAAATTACAGAGGTAGGGATAACTATCCGATATCAGCTACATGAAACATTCTATAACTCTTTGCAATTAAATGATTCTTACCACACGCGTATGATGAGCTCGCATAAAATGTGTCATTGTAAAAGAAAACTGTTCTGCAGAGAAGTTCATTGCTTTCAACTGATTGAGGTGTATTTGTTTTAGCTCTTACTTTACCTCGGTTTTATCAAACTTTATTTACTTAAAATTTAATTGGATGCAGCCTTTCTTGAACAGCCCTCCGTTTTGTTAATCCTTAACCTGTAGCAAATTATTGAAGCAATAACTTTCAATCTTATTTCCTACGAAAATTGTGAACCATGTATACAGAAATTATATTTGAAATACATTTCTTTGCTTCCATCACCGTAACTACTAACTAGTTTACTTATGTATTTCCTGATTGAATTATTTAATATCTTACCTTTTCCTGGTATTTCCTCATTGTCTTTGGTTGAAGTCGCATACATTGGAGTAAAACTAAAAAAGCGAAGAACGAAAATGCTGTGTAAGAATTGTCTTCTTTTAGCCTTAGATTATGGAATATTTTTTTTATTGAAGGAAAGCGAAAATTCTCGATTTAAATTGATGGAAGTAAGTTTGAAATATTCTGGCATTGATCAACTTTTATATTGATTTATTTGTGGATTTATATAGAGTTAGTAAATTTCATTTAAATATTTTGGAAGCTTTATTTTTTATTATTTTAGTTAAGAATGAATTTAAGGGAAATATAATAAAACAATGTGCACTAATGAAATTTTAAGTGTTGCTCATGGTCTGTTATGTAAATCCAATATTTCCTCCTACCTATTCTTTGCCCGCCTCTTTTCACGTCACATTTCTACTTCAGGAAGAGAGCTTCCGTGTTATTTTTACGGTAAATGTTCACTAAGTCCCGCGCGTTCCCTCTTTCATCCCAACAAACCTCCTCTCAGGCAATAAAATTGCGAAAGGAGAAGATATAAGTTTGAGGTTCTCAACTCTGATTCCTCCATGTTCTCTCTCGTATAGGTTTCATCCCCTATCCTGATATATCTTGAACTCTGCCATCATGTGTTTCCAGAAAATTAACATATCTTTCGCTTAATATATCATATTTTCTCAGTACTACGTAATCGTTTCCTTTAATATATTTTTCTTATCACCCTTCTTTCCCTCCAAATCTTACACCTTTCACGTTTATCCCCTACGCCTCCCTGCTCTTCTTTGTCGACTGTAACGTTCCGTTTTACTATTCACTCTCATCTTGTAGCGCTTGGATAACAGACATTCGGGTAAACCTCGATATGAAAACATAAAGACAGAACACAACAGATTCTGTTTAATACGGACGCTTTTACAGTGCACAACTTTGCTCCAGTGTATTTTCACAAAGTTCGGCGTACCTAATGTAAACTGCCTATATTTCAGATTCTCTTTCACACAGTTTCCTTAATTGATTCGTTACACAAATAACAACCACTGCTATAACGGAGCAAGTTTTGATCGTTTCATACACCTTCCACTACCGAAAAACTTGTTCAAGTTTTATGTTACCTGCTTATATACCTTTTCAGTGTCACAATACAACTCAAAAGGATTCTATGTATTATTTAGCTTTACTGCATAAGAAAGACTTCCAAATAATGGAATTTTAGGCATAATTTCTTTGGTTGTCGTTATCCTTTCCTCTATGGTTTTCATTGTATTTTGTTTTGGAGACAAACGAAAAATTTGCCTTGCAAATATGTCTTCAAATATTTGTATACGGATGAGTTTTATACCTGGAATTTCTCAAATATTCTTCTCCTTTCAGTATATGCTTGTATGGATAAACATCCAACACCTATCGACCGATGAAATTCGTAGAAAGTGAAAGAACTTTTTTTTTAACGATTATTTATTTATGCGATATATCACACTCAACTTCGCAATATTAAATGCACTAAATGTAGTGATCAATGAAGGTTTTTTTATCCCGTTTAGGTCCAATGTTTTGCTTTATGAGTAACTTTGCTCTGTGCTCTGAAAATTTAAGCGACCCTGCATATTTCTGTCGCGATAGGCCATGAAAAGTCCTTTGTTGTTTGTTATGGCCTTCAATACCCCTTATATACGCAAAAACAACAATTATACACAAACATATATTTAATATCTGTTTTTGCCGAAACTAAGGGCAATCTCGTTGTTGCAATTGCTAAAAATGGCAAATGGAAACATATTTTTAAATCCATTCAGCGTATCGGACAGAAAAAAGTATAACAAAACCGATCCAAAGGAACTAAACAAGGATGTTCATTATTTTGGGACTCTATAATGACAATTTTTTCAAAAGTGAATGTTTTTATAAGATGTAAACGATGTCGATTGATTTAATCCGACATCCCCCTTTAAACTCATTTTAGTATTGAAGTTATTTCAGTTAAAAGACTCTTGCTTATAATTTACTACATCAATTTTCCGATTGTTATTTTACCTAACACATCTCTTGTGTATTGCATGAAACATCCGAAGAATATCGCATCCCTAAACGAAGCGTTTATTGCGGATTTCTCACTTTCGCCGTAAATATCGCGCGGTTACCTTGGTGTTTGGTAAATATTACGGTCGCCAACAAACACAGCGAAAGACTAGGGAAGGGAAATTTATGTTTCGATAATGAACACGCACGTCGTCTCCGATTCCGCCTCCCAGGGATTTTCCACTTAACCTTTCTCTTGCTCACCCTTTTGTTTTCCCTTTCTTCACGATTGCGTCCATTCGCTTTACTCCATCTCTCGAAACTTTAACTCACGACGCCTCTCATCCCTCTTTTATACGTCCCACGTATGTTTTAAAGCCCTTTATTCGCCCTCGCGCCCTCTTTCATTCCTCTATATCAAATATCTCTCTACCTTCTCCCTCATATCCGTTCCCTTCGTCAAACATTTCCTTTCCCTGTTTATTTCATTCTCTTTCCATTTTCCTTCCCATCCTCAGCTTCCTCTACTCTCGTTTAAAGTCCTTTTATTTTTCCCCTTCCGTAGCACGAGAACGCCTTTTTACGTCCCTTTATTCGCTTTCGTGTTCGTTTATTTTCGTGGTTTTCCTACGGAGTATCGCTTTCACGATCTCTTCGTGCCTTTACCGATAACTGTTTCCGTTATCACAGCTTTCTCTTTCGCTATCCCTTTTCCCCATCCATCTACCTGGCCCTCTGTGTCAACTCCCAACCTTCTCCCACTCTCTCTCTCTCTCTCTCTCTCTCGTGGATAAAGAGCCGTGGCCGTGGGTATAGTATTGGGAAAAGGAACGAGGTTCGGGCATTATGGTAGCCTTCGGGAAAAAAACTCACGCGGTGACGCGAGAATTGGATCCGGGTTTTTGGGATGGGATGACGTATACAGATTAAAAGGTGAGGATACATTTTAAGGACTTGGGAGGAGTGTCATCAGAGAAAATGGTTAGTGAATTTGAAGAGAAATACTACGGAGCCATACACGAGACTAGTAATCTGTTAGAGCTAAGCAAACTTTTATCAATTACCGAGTTTAAGACATAAAAATCTTTACAATGAATTATGCTCATGTAAAGAGAAGAATAACTTCGATACAGAAATATAACTTCGACAAGGATATCTGTACATTTTTGCGGGTGCTCACAACTCTTTAGCCAGAACTAAAAGGATATAGAATGATTATGCTACAATATCTTAATACTTGGAATTTTTTCATAGATATTGAGGTACAGGATACATCAAATTTCTTTATTCATTTACTTTTGTCTCAACCTTGCTCATGACGGAGATAGTATAAATATTAATCAGTTATAATTGATGCTCAAGGAAGGTATTCATCTCTTCATCTGTATCTTCGTATTCGCCGATATGAAAAGTGTTACTCATAAGTTAATAATGACGTAATTAACATGGTCTTCTTTCACAGACAGAATTTTGGTTCAAATAATAGAGCAATGGCGTACTACTTCACTTCTGATCTTGCCTAGTTTGTCTTGTTCCCTCTCCACAGCTTCCAATTGAGCCTATTTCACTTCCGTGTATCCTTTGAACGCAGGCAAATTTAAATTCACTGAAGCTCTACAGATCATTTCCTGGTTTTATGAAATTATCTCACTGTGGTTTGATTCGAGCTATTTTTTTATGTTCCTCGTTCGATTAAATATGTATGCTAGTCATTAATTTAGCATTCTTTACATTAATTTTTAGAATACGAGCAAACATCAAGGAATCCCAGCAAAGTGAAAAAATATTTTGAACGCGAGTAAGGTATAAATATTTTTTTCGTATATTCAAATTTTTGTGTTAACTATATTTATGGAAATAAACGATATAATACATAAATTGGAGGAATAACCGCCCGATTATTTACACACTGAGACTACAAAGAAATGAGAGCGTTGCACGAAAATTGGAATTTTCCCGCTTTCCTATTCTCTTTGTACATGTTGATTATTCTGCTATGATAACATATGGCGATATGTATGTGATGCATGAATTAATGAAAGTATATTTTTTTTGAAAACTGCGTTTCGGCATTTAGAGAGATAATGCGAAATCGTTTGAAATGCGTTCTGGTGCACGAACTATGTAAAATGTATGATGAACAACATTATCATGACGCGACGTTATGAAGATATGCACCGTATCAGTGCCAAAGTTTCCCTATATGAAATTCCTAGATTCAAACTACTGCTTTAAAGAAATTTTATCCTTAAACAGCATACGATCAAGGTATGTTGTGAATTCATTCATTGTGAATCTGAACGCATTCGAGGGTATTCTCTCGATCGTCTTATGTTGTTTGTCAATTATAATAGCAGATACATCCGATTGATTCCTTAACTGAATATTTCGTTTTCTGAAACCGGGGATTCCTTCATCACAGCGGGGGTTGTTCACCTCGCATGACCTGTATTATGGTGGATGAAAAACGGATAAGCAATTAAGGGGTACCCCGCCAAACGAATTGATGTCCGGTCAGCTTATCCTAGGAGTACGTAACGGAGCGTGAAAATGCAAAATAATTTTTCCAGCCTCGCATAGCGCGAATGAACGTGTCGAAATTGATTTTCGCTATGCGGGAGCAACCAGTCGGCGAAAAGAAAAAAAAGAATTTTGGAAATGTGCCTCGTGACGTTCAGCTCTTTCGAGGCATGCACAAAAAAAAGATAGAAAGCATTTTGTGAACGTGCATTAATTATATAATTTGTAACAGGGATGAAAATGGCGAGTTTTTGAAGCGACATAAAACTTTCGAGTGATTTCCCTAGCACCAACACATAATAGCGTAAACTCTGTTCTAGAAAGAGCAGCATTCGGTCTGAATTTAAAGGGAAAGTTTATTCGTTGAAAATGCACGCGTTCTTCCGGCCGAGGGATTGGGTTTGCAATTTGTGGAGATATTAGATTCTCCGGCCCATCCGTTCTTTTGTTTAGAGAATGTCATGTTTTTCACAGAAGAGCTTTCGAGGGAAAACAAATTATCCGCGAGCATGTGATTGAAAAATCAAAAAGAGCAGATATTTTCGCAGCAGAAGCATTCGCACGCCATATTTTAATTACTACCCATTGTCTTGATTTTTTGTTTTCAAGATACTCGTTCACAAGATAACCTCCATCTTATACATCCTCCTCCGCGTAGATTTTTATGGTTTAATAAAAAGTCTCGATCGTAGATTAAAAATTGAGTAAGGAAATATAGCTGTAGGTGAGGTAATCCTCGTTGAACGTAATGTGATTAGCATATAATAAATATTTAAAACATTTTCTAATGGATTAGTCAACTACATTAAACGAGTATTAAATGATTGTTAACTGTATATCTATTCAATCTCGTATGCCTATTTTTATGTGAAGGATATGGATTGCGTTCGAACTTTCTGCTCACATCATACTTTCCATGAACGGTAACAAATTAGTCAACAACTGATTAATTTCGAGATATTGAGCAGCAAATATAAGACTTTTGAGCGTTTTATTTTTAGAAAGTGGTAGGTAAGGAAAGAAAAGTTACGCATAAATGGAAGTGAATAAGTTTGACGAGCCCGAGGCTCAAACCTGGACCTTCCAATCCCTGGATGAATGCTCTATCCAGGGTTCGAGCCCAGATTTCGTGTTTCTTTCTCTTCCCTCTCTGGTTTCCGCTCCGTTTCGGAGGGTGGCAGTTTTCTTCACCCATAAAAAGCGCCGCTACATGGAATTTTTACTGTGATTTATTCCCTTTGTATAACGGGATTCCATAGATTAATGGCTACATCAATTAAATGCATCATAGCTGAATGAGGGAATGAAATAAAAATAAGCACTTGCACAACTATACGACATCTTGTACGAACCCCGCACCGCTGAAATCGTCTTATTCATCAATCTGTAAGAACGTAGAAATCAGGATCTGTCTGTCTTCATTTAAGCGAAATGCGAAACACGCGGCAGGAGACAAAATGACGGGAGTGTTTAGAATGCAAATCCCTAGGACGTTCTCCATTCTTTATCCATCACTATTCTGAACCTTAGTATCGTCCGCCCCCCTCCGAGTTAAACCTAATCGCCCGCCAAGCTATCCTACCACTCCAATTCTGTCCTCGTTCCTACGTCCTATACTTGAAGGAAACTGGAGACAAAAGCCGTTCATCACAGGACCCGAGATAGCGCTCAGAATCCGACGGCCGGAGATGAATCAATCTCCCCTCCGCACCTAACCCCCTTTCCTCCCACATTTCTTCCCATCTCACCTCTTTCTCCTGGTTCGCCCACACCTTCTCCTTTCCACTTTACGCTTCTGGAAAGTCGATCAGGTGGCCCTACGGTCGCCTCCATCTTGCAGGGAACTCTAGCTACAACGATCGAATCAAGCGGGTCTCAATCTTCCAAACTAAACCGCATTTAAAGATTTCTTGATTGCAGAGAATCTCTAATCCTAATCCTCGTATGTCTTCAGAGATATCGGCGAAACCCGGGATGCGAAGGAAAATTGGAGGAGAAGACGATCTCCGCTATCTCAGTGGCATAACTTAAAATTAACCCATTAACTCCGGAATAATTTCTCTAGCCACAATAAAAATTGCATTTTGATAAAAATTATGGAACTTAGCGAAGCAATAACAATTTTTCCGGTTAAAAGCTTTTTTCCGAGAATATATTTATATCTCGTATGTACTTAAGACAGTAATCGTTAGAGTCACCAAACATATCTGATGCATAATTTTAATATTTACACATCCGCTATTTTCCGCGTAATCATCTGATTGCGCCAGGCATCAATAATTTTGAAGAATATCTAGGGTTATCGTGGGAATAAAATTCTGTTGAAGTTAATAATTTATTTTCCATTGCTGTTTGATATGCTTGATTTTTAATCTCAAATGCGAATGTCTAACTTTGAGAGGATAATCTTCTTTATAAATCCAGTAACTTAAATGTTACTAGAAAATCAAGTAAAAAAACAATCGAATAAACATTTAGAGCCATATATATTACTCATTTATCAATTTTTAGAGCCGTAAAAATTGTCTTTTACAGCTGTATGGAGTAGATTTACGTTTAAAAAAATATAAATCCAACATCGTTTGAGAATCGACTTAAAATATGTTTGAGGGAAATTTTCNTCTTATTTTTAAATGGTATTTAGTGGCCATTATTATGAGCCAATTATTATAATCTTAGTAACAATGAGAAATTATGATATTTTCTGCGTATTATTAAACGCAAAATCGTCCATTGATTACGTTTCTTAATAACCTATATATTAGAGCTGACTGCAGTGCATTGATTCGAATTTTGAAGCAATAAACTCAATCATATTAGCCTATTATTCTTATTTTTAAATGGTATTTAGTGGCCATTATTATGAGCCAATTATTATAATCTTAGTAACAATGAGAAATTATGATATTTTCTGCGTATTATTCAAAGTAATAAGTTACAATACTATTTTTTCACGCTTGCCTAACCCTTTGATACAGTGTAATTTGTGTCAAATTACAGAATATTTACTGTAATTCAGCTTAACCTAACTCTTTGATACAGTGTAATTTTTGTCTAATTACAGGATATTTAATGTAATCCAGCTTAGTAAGCGTTCATATAGTTACAAAATATATACTGATTCCATAAAATTAGAGATAAACTAATTACACATGTGAAAAACTACTTGCTATGACAATTCTTTTTATACTTTTCCGCTTAGTTTTGGCTGGCAATATCAGGAAACATTTCCAGACGTTGACAAAATATTATACCGACGATTTAAATTAGGTGCACCAGTAACGTTAAAGTCCATATGTGCTAAATCCAAGATAAATTATTTCATAATTTATGTAATCATGCAATTTATAAAAGTATATCACCAAGAGGCACATGACGTATCAATTGTAAAAATTAATGATTTTCGCAAATGACCTCAAAATTATGCGCAATTATGCAGTCTTGTTCAATTCAAGCTGATGGCCATAAGTCCGATGATGCAGCCACGCTGCCAAACCCAAGTATTTCATACTTTTGTAAAGTATGATGCAGCCATTATGCATAATTATGTTTATTAAGTTTTATTTGCACACTACTAATGTCCGCCCATCAGTTTTTATGATCTCCAGATGTACCACATTATCATATGGCCAGATAAAAATGTAGAAAACCATACGGAAAAAAATTAAGTATCGGAAATTCATTTTCATTACCGATATTTTCTTGATATTGATGAAAAATCAATATTTTCACAGAGACAATATAAAGCAAAGATTTATTTACGAATATTAAGCCTATGGAAATTTAATTAGAATTTTTAGCGCATTACCGTTACATCCATTAACCTAAAACCACTGCTTTATGGGTTACTGCACAATAAAAGGAAAGTAATCATGGAATTTGTCCTACTTTCTCAGTATGAATGACAGAATTGAGACGAAAGAAAAGCCATATTTATGATGATTAAATCATGACAAAAGAATAATTTAAGTAATGACGTATAGTAACTGAAAACGACTTGAATGCGTAAGCGGAAGTTCATAAGAAGTGGACATATTCCCTAAAGACTACCTCAACTAAATCGCACGGAAAGTCCATGAAAGGCATGCATTCACCACCATTCCTTTGGTATTTTCTTACTCGGCTATATTCATCTTTCCTTAATCAGTCCGTATACCGTTTGTGGACTAATTCAAACTAAAAACCAATTTTATGCTTTAAAGTTTTAAAATTATAAGAATTATCCTTATTTTTAATTTTTGTGATATTCCATTTATTTCAACATAAATTAGCTATTTTTTCATGAAGAACAAAAAGTTTAATAATACCATCATTAATACTCAATCCCTTCGTTATATTTTCGGAGAAAGACTCAAAGAACCAAAGTCTAAACATATTTCTATGAATCTTTCAATTACATGGAATGGTCACGAAATCCCTCATCATGTTCACTAACACGAAAATACTCAATTATGTTATGCATTTTCTCGAAATCAAAGCTTATATACAGCCTTCACTTCACACGATGGTCAGCTGTCAGATAACTGTCTCGGGTAAGCCGTGGAGGGACAACATTTCCGGTAAAACTTTGCTTCTGGAATGCTTAGAAATGTATGCGAAGGAATCTTGCTAATATCGGTAATTTACGATAACGCTATTCTCCCCATCTTGCGCAAAATATATCGATGGAAACGAGTATTTTCCGCGGGAGTAGAGTCTCTTATGATGAGCGTAAGCCTTGCCCTCCAGTCTTAACTTATGCGAAAATTTGTTCAGACAAGGAACGTGGGTGAGCGAGATGTTTAGAGATGGTTTGAGGATGAGTTCGGTCATCTAACCTCTACCTCATCCAGGAACAATAGGGTCTAGCGCCGGAGTCCTTCAGCCTCCACACAAGACACGTCAACTCGAGAGTGTCAAACAATGAATACCAGCAGTGAGGTGATTACACACTAGACGAGGCGTGAATAAGAGGCGAGAAGCATGAATATGGAAGGAGAGAGCGTAAGAGAGAGAGAGACAGACCTAAAGCCACGGAGACACTCGATAGCATACGATGTAAGAATCGCCCATGAAATACACTAAAGGATTTAAGAGAAAAGAGTATTTTTTATTTAAAAAAAGATATTCCATATTGTTTGCTCGTATATGGGTAATTGATAGGATATATTGTTCTTTTGCATGCTCCATTTACTATTGCGATAGTATTATGTAATATTAATAACACACTTGCTATTAATTTACATGTTGCAATGTCTACATTTGTTCATTAGTAGATATAGGGTCTACCTCGTTTGGCCGACACTCACTTGACGAGGAGATCCCGTAGATATATGTACATTAAAACGCTTATTCACCAATTGAGTCTCAAATATGAAATGGGCGTAAATTCTGAATTAAATTATAATTCAATTAATATTACGAACGCTCATTAACCCTCTGGCTGTGGGGCTTAATATTTTTACTGTGATTTATTCCCTTTGTATAACGGGATTCCATAGATTAATGGCTACATCAATTAAATGCATCATAGCTGAATGAGGGAATGAAATAAAAATAAGCACTTGCACAACTATACGACATCTTGTACGAACCCCGCACCGCTGAAATCGTCTTATTCATCAATCTGNTTAAACGCAAAATCGTCCATTGATTACGTTTCTTAATAACCTATATATTAGAGCTGACTGCAGTGCATTGATTCGAATTTTGAAGCAATAAACTCAATCATATTAGCCTATTATTCTTATTTTTAAATGGTATTTAGTGGCCATTATTATGAGCCAATTATTATAATCTTAGTAACAATGAGAAATTATGATATTTTCTGCGTATTATTCAAAGTAATAAGTTACAATACTATTTTTTCACGCTTGCCTAACCCTTTGATACAGTGTAATTTGTGTCAAATTACAGAATATTTACTGTAATTCAGCTTAACCTAACTCTTTGATACAGTGTAATTTTTGTCTAATTACAGGATATTTAATGTAATCCAGCTTAGTAAGCGTTCATATAGTTACAAAATATATACTGATTCCATAAAATTAGAGATAAACTAATTACACATGTGAAAAACTACTTGCTATGACAATTCTTTTTATACTTTTCCGCTTAGTTTTGGCTGGCAATATCAGGAAACATTTCCAGACGTTGACAAAATATTATACCGACGATTTAAATTAGGTGCACCAGTAACGTTAAAGTCCATATGTGCTAAATCCAAGATAAATTATTTCATAATTTATGTAATCATGCAATTTATAAAAGTATATCACCAAGAGGCACATGACGTATCAATTGTAAAAATTAATGATTTTCGCAAATGACCTCAAAATTATGCGCAATTATGCAGTCTTGTTCAATTCAAGCTGATGGCCATAAGTCCGATGATGCAGCCACGCTGCCAAACCCAAGTATTTCATACTTTTGTAAAGTATGATGCAGCCATTATGCATAATTATGTTTATTAAGTTTTATTTGCACACTACTAATGTCCGCCCATCAGTTTTTATGATCTCCAGATGTACCACATTATCATATGGCCAGATAAAAATGTAGAAAACCATACGGAAAAAAATTAAGTATCGGAAATTCATTTTCATTACCGATATTTTCTTGATATTGATGAAAAATCAATATTTTCACAGAGACAATATAAAGCAAAGATTTATTTACGAATATTAAGCCTATGGAAATTTAATTAGAATTTTTAGCGCATTACCGTTACATCCATTAACCTAAAACCACTGCTTTATGGGTTACTGCACAATAAAAGGAAAGTAATCATGGAATTTGTCCTACTTTCTCAGTATGAATGACAGAATTGAGACGAAAGAAAAGCCATATTTATGATGATTAAATCATGACAAAAGAATAATTTAAGTAATGACGTATAGTAACTGAAAACGACTTGAATGCGTAAGCGGAAGTTCATAAGAAGTGGACATATTCCCTAAAGACTACCTCAACTAAATCGCACGGAAAGTCCATGAAAGGCATGCATTCACCACCATTCCTTTGGTATTTTCTTACTCGGCTATATTCATCTTTCCTTAATCAGTCCGTATACCGTTTGTGGACTAATTCAAACTAAAAACCAATTTTATGCTTTAAAGTTTTAAAATTATAAGAATTATCCTTATTTTTAATTTTTGTGATATTCCATTTCAATAAATTATAATCGTAGTATTCAGTTTTTCTGAAAATAAATTATTTTTTAGACAATTCAAATAATTCAATATTCTGAGCCCATGATGCCTTCAAATATTCGATAGATTATTAAAATATAATTTAAGAGCTACGAAATCGAAGCAAGAAAATCGCTATCTTCTTTCGTCACTCTTTCCTAGTCTACCCTTCTTCCTTACCTGATTAATAGCAGTTTATTTGTCGGATATTGATTTAATTCAACCGTGTGGCATTTACTTGCGGTCAGATCAATTAGAATGGTCAATTCATTAACTAAATTAAAACCTTGAATCGATTTAAATATCACTTTCCGATCGCAAATGAACTTAACATTCCCGATTGGTTCTCTTGACCTCTTTTCCAAAGTCATGTGAGTGCATTCAAACGATATATTTGAAAAAAAATTATTCAAAATCATTCGAGGGGTCTTATAAAGTTATTAAATTCAAAAATATAATAATGAGATTCTAATTTCCCTCCTCACCTTATATTTCCCTTCATTTCTTGTCGTTCTTGTGTTTTAATCTTACCTTCGAAACCACTTTTCCTGATATCGTTTACCTCGTTAGTCTATATGCGACATCATTCTGTAGAGAGTTATTACAAGTGAATTCTATTCACAGAATCAACTACATCAGCAAAAAGCTCAGGATGATTTAGGCTGCTTGCCGTTTAGAAATAGCATACACGCTCTACCATGTTAAGTTCATTTGGTAATTGGCTATCAAAATATCCAAATTGAGTAATAATCTGGAATAGATAATCAGTTAAAAGTCTGCAGCGACTTTGGACAAGATATATCCAGTCTTGTTCATTTTTTAGCGTGGATTACCCTTTCAAGCTCACAAAGTAGAAATGTTAACCCGAAGGAAGATAGGAAGGACCTTCTTCAACAGAAAGCAGCACTGGAGTTGCAAGTTAAATGATATCGCTGCGTTAATTGCTAAGTTAGTTGAAACTAAAATGTTATTCTTACATTGAGCAAAACCTGACGAGCTTTCTTAACCTCAGGACCCAAAAGTTTTTACGAATCGGATGAAATTTTTACTATATATGTATTAACTTAATATCGGAAATTTTTTATAATCATGATATTTATCACATCTAATGTTATTCTCTCGTATCTAATTATTCAATTTTTAAGCACAACCGTAGCTATTATAGTACTTTAGTACTTGGATGATGCATCTATGCATCCATTTATTTCTGAAATGTATTCATTTTTTCTTCTTCTTCTATTCCTTGTACTCGTATTTTGATCATAATATTATAGATATTTCTTTGTCATTCCAATACTCCCAGCATTTTCATACCACTCATTTTGATTTGCACAAATTATGTGTTATTTCTTCGAATTATGATACTCTTATATGATAATAACTATATATTTTACCCTGCAGATACTCATTAATTATTACAATACTCAATCGTTTCTGGCCGTACTTCGTGGAACGACATAATGAAATAATGAAAGAAAATGTTGTAATTTCCACAGGAATATAATTGAACGACCGGTTTCAGCATAGATCCATCATCAGGTGAATTTATGTGCTGCATTTTCTGTATCTTACAAAGTTTTCTTTCATTATTTCATTTTATTACAATACTATTATATACTCTATAATTACATATCAATCATAAATAACTTACAATATTGTGAAATGAAAAATAGACAAAAATTTTAAAATTATTTTTTAAAGTTGAAATTACATGAATAAACCGTATTTAGTATCATTATATGTAAGTAAGGTATATTTTTAATGTCCTTTTAGCTGACTTTATAGGAAAAAGTGACAACATTCAAATATAAATTTAGGGATTTTCGTAAGGAAGTGAGGAAAAGCCGCATTAAATACACCGAAGAACACCATATAAGGCCCAAAGCTCGCAGGTTCTCTCCTTCTAAGCCCCAGAGAAAATATATCGTACATTTCATAAGTATTATGGAGATTTGGAGCTTTCTCAAAAAAAATCCAACGTTAATAAAAGAATAGTATATTTACGAGGGAAAAATAAAAAGTTCTGTGAAGGGATAAGAACGTCATCGTCAGATCAGTGAATAATTACAGATCTGACAAATACCGGAGAAAGACAGGGATAAGGGGAAAACGGAAGGGGAGATTGAAGCGAGAAGTAAGCAGGGGATAGAGGCAAAGTTGGTGAGCCAGCCGACGTTTCTGAGGCATAAGTAAGGATAGCATTAATGGGAGAGAAGGAATGTCTCGTGTATTTTGAGAGCGGAGACTGCGGGTATTTCGGTGGTGTCGGGAGATAAGGCAGAAGAGAGCATAATTAATCAAGGTGAGACAGGAGAACAATTCAAAGAGGGACACATTTACAAAAGGGGGGCTGCGCTTATGGGAAGGGGTGAAGTCGTTGCGGGTATGGACGCTTTTCTTTTCGTTTCTTCGACGCCGGAGGGAATTTCATGACCGGATCGTGATAGCTTAATGGCGGAAAGACACCCAGCGCTCGGGCGGCAAAAAAACGTCTGCGCTTGGGAGAAGAGAAGAAGTGGAAGTACTTAGGGTTCAAAAGCGATACTGAGCACGGGAAACGGATTTGCGTATCCTATGGATGCTTTGTATCGAGAGTTGATTTCTCGCTTCGACTTTCAAAATCGCTTAAGGTCAGCAGCCAAGACTGATTACTCCTGGAACGGAATTCACGAATAGAAAGAAAGTAAATTCTAATGTTAGCTGAAACGATTCTGAAACGAGTAGCAGATTTAAGGCACGAAGAAATGTGAATGTTTTGATTTTTACGAAATAAATTCTACTACTTATGGAAATGGTAGTTATCATTTCAATACTTCTCCAGTCTGCCTCTGCTGAAGTAAGAATTAAGTTAAAGCATGCTTATTCACAAGCGCAGAGTGAATAACTTTCTTGTCTTATAGTAAATTACGAATCATTCATGAGATTTATATAACTGTAGTTGTCGAGAAAATTGATTTATTTTATATTAATTTTATTTACATTTATTTTGTGTAAAAATAATGGTATAAATTTACTATGTACTTTTATTCTTTACACTAGAATCTTATATGTATACTATTTTTACACAAAACTCAATATAGCAAATTGTTCTTATATACATTTCTCGTTCGTAAAATGAAATGCTAAGATATTTTTCAATTTCTCTTTTCAGGTAATCCTCAAAGATGAATCTTTCCAGAGTTATGGGCGTCTTTGCACCTCTAATGGTGTTCGGTAAGTCCAATAAGCATTATTTTCCCATCAGTATCTTAAAGCTCTCTATTTTTTTCTGGAATTGACTTTCCTGTGAATTCAATTTATTCAATTCATTCATTAACTCTCCCTTAAATGCACGTACCTATATAAACAGTCAACCGTACAGATGAGTTCAGGGATTCCATCTTTGTATAACGTCGGCCAAAGTCAAGCTTCAAGAGTAATGACAAACCCATGACTCTTAAGCCTAATTACGCACATTTCAGAAGAAAAATAGTTTATCTGTACAACTAAAACCTTCTTTTATTGTAATCAATATATTATCGGCAGAAATATGTCTTTATTATTTATCGAATTAGAATGTATGCATAATGCGATGAAATACAGATATTAAATTCGTTGTCTAATTCGTTCGTATTATCTTGAGATGAGCAGGGGAGTTCAAAATGTAACCGATATATCCCCATGAGCCCACGAACCACCGGTTGAGAATGCCTCCTCCTATCACCCATGGTAGCCCCACCTAATCCATCACCCTCACTTCCACGGAAACTCTAATTCCTCCTTACAACCAACTTTCCGTGTCTCCGTACCCACAGCTCTATCCGACATCCAAATAGAGGTGTCTAGGCATGAGATACGGTCTCCTTCGTTAACCGTCGATGATAAGGCGAGAGACATAATCATCGCGAACGCCGAGGGAATAATGAGAAGAGGAGATAGGCGGTGGAAAATCGTACGCGTCGGCTTAATGTGACTAGTCGCGGAATGGAATGAGAGTGCACGGTATCAGATAACTGAGCCGAATTGCGATGAGGGGCTGAACCGAGGGGTGCGCCACTGATCACTTGACATCCTGTCGTTAAGGGCAGTGTAGTCGGTGCGTTTTCTCCAATACGAGCCCGCTTGCGCTAATAGATGTTCCATTAACGGAATTGTGTCAATGTTTCTCCATAAGAACCTCTTCCTTTTCGCTTCGCTGTTGTATACTTGTTTGGCTCTATTATTAGCACTATTTGAAGAGATTTGCATCGACTGTTCCGTTTTGACTCTATACATATTGGCATTGGGATAGCGAAATCATGGTAAATTTCATATAGGATAGATTCAGCATATTCTTTTGTCGAAATGTTTATACGTTTCTGGTAATTATCAAAATGACGATAGTCTTTCATTAGGTTTCGTCGTCTTTAGTTGACTGTTCTTGGAATTGTTGGATTGGAATGTTTAAACGGAAATTCTGATTTCCTCGAAGAGAGATTTCATTTGTGTTGCACCTCAATATTTGAAGCTATTTTCATTATAGTTATTGAACATATTAAATCCTGTGAGTTTTCTTTTGTAAATTTATAACGTTTATAATCGAAAAAATCAGCATATAAGGATTTAAATCGTGTTAAAATAGATATTCCCGGAATCAGTATTTATATTTTATTAAAAACTATTGGAAGCGAATTAACAGATGTGTTATCAGCATTAGCATTACAGATACATTATCATAAATACCCATTCGGGCCTATCATTACAAACCTATCCGAAATTATGAAGGGGAACTGTTGACGGTGATGAATCATGAAAAAGCTCATAAAATATTGCATGGCGCCCTCCATGAATCACTATAAAAGTTCAGGCAGTTAAACGTAACTGCGAAACGAGTCCTTTCGGTAAGGGACATTAAGGAAATTAGAATCGGACGTGCCCAAAAGTCCTCAATCCAAAAAGTCCCTTTCGGGCATTTTGCTATCGAAAAAATGGCTTTATCCCATTTACAAACACGGCCACAAAAGTTTTCCGGCTACCTTGAAAATTACATGTTGCCCCAGTCTGGTATTCCACGTGAATAAACATGAATCATTTGCTTTTCCCTTTGATGCAGCTGATTCTTTAGCAGACGTTTTCTCCCCTTTGATTCGGTCATATCAAATATAAACTTCTGTTTCTAGTTTTATAAAGTGTTATTTTCTACTTTAAACATTAAACTCAGTGAATTTTCAACCAAGAAAACAACGGATGTATTTCTAACTCAAGAATTTTTTTCTATATTATTTTAATTTAAATAATATGTTTAATTGTGAAAAGGCTAACGGAATTTTAGAACGATTACTTGTTTTGTATAAAAAAAAATTCAGTGTAATGGAATTGAAAATTTTCCTTTAAAATTTTTACTATAAAAAACTAGTGAACAGAACCACTTTCTTGTGTCTTTTTGACGCAACTAAACTATATTCATGTATGGAGTTTTGCCAGAATTTGTAGTCCGAGTTCTAAAATTTACACCTTTAATGAAATCAGCTCAAGCTCCTTTTCGTAGAAGTTACAGTGAGCAACCCCTCGCATGTAATTGCTGTCTTAGTTTCTTAAGAATAAATACGAATATCATCGTATTAAAATTATCATCTTATCCATAAAGCAGTATATTTCATTCTTTTACTATCATATATTAACTGTAGTTTTATGAAAATAGTGAATAGTTCAGCAGATTTCGTTTAAAAATTGAGTTTATGTCGCTCGGCAGGTACCTGATAGTTTTCGCAGGGTCAATAGATACCCAGCGTAGACTCAGCAAAAAAAGTATTTCCTCTTGGCAAAACTGAGACTTTAAAGTCTTCTCTTCCATTCAACTCATCGCCAATGAAAAATTAAGCGTGTTTTAAATATTGAAACAGATTTTTTTTATAATTGAACTAGCTAATTTTTCCGTCCTTAGAGGTAAGAAAATATTCAAAAAATGGAACGGAGTAGGTTAAAATAGTCTATATATTAAGAATCTGACTTATTGGATAATAGGACTTAGGCGATCTATAATTTTATCTCTTTATCTGCAGAATACTGCGTATCATAAAAACCAAACGTCGTACCGAGCATGGTCACAAAACTATAAGAAGGGCATTTCCTCTAGTGAATGATTTTATCGATCCGTTAGAATAATACCTCGTAACTCCTCAAATCTCACCCATACGCCGAGGGAAGCGAAAGAATTGAAGATGTCATATCTCCTATCCCCCTTTCATTACCTCCTACATTTTTAACATATTATCTGCACTGCTTCTATCCTTCAGCATTTTCTGCTCTTTTCCTCGTCCTTAATCATTTTATTCCTGCCTTGATGGTTGGTTTCCGGTCGTATAAAACTACCCAGAACAAATATTTGTTAATATATAAATATTTCTAACACTAATGATTTTCTGCTGAATTGCTCACAAATACATTATATTATTGTTTGCTTTTTGTATAAGGGAGGAAATCCATGTTTAAATTTTTCTAACACCAGGCTTTCAACAAATTTAGTTTTTGCGCAAATAAAACGCATACATTTTGCTCAAATTTTCAAGCGAAGTGATCTCTTTAACATTTTCCAAAGCATTTATACGGAATTAATTTTCTATAAATAACGCGAAACGGTCATTTTACTAAAGATCAGAAAATTTATTCGGTTGACATGTGGATAGAGGCAAAAAGTGTACCATTTACAGTGATTGACTTATATAGGACATTTCGTTGTGAAATTTAAACTGATAAGCATATTGCGTGTCTTTTATAAAATATCCAGGAAAATGTGACAGAAAGTCAACGTTATGCAAAGTAGTTGTCACGAACTGTCCCCTCTGTTATTTTACATGCAAATCATTAAGAGACAAAATAAGTAAAAGTAATAATATGCAGTTTTAGAAGCGAATAAAGTTGAAATGATTGACATTCCATTCATTGCTGCTTGTGCTAATGTCAGTCAAGTTGTCCCAACGCGCTTTCTTCGCTCTGAAATTACCCTATCTTAATACAAGTTAAATGGCCATGGCACGACGCTTACCATTTGTGTAGATATTTCGATTACATATATGTTATTTATCGATTAAGAAAAGATTTTCAACACATATTTCAGCCTGGAAATGTACGTATCATTGTCCCTTCACAAACACTTTGTAACGTATTCATGTAGACATTCGAATCTTTAAGGCTTATTAAATTGCTTTGAGTGAGTGAATACCTTTCCTGTTTGAAAGCAAGGATGTTTTATCTTGTGTTTCATTTTGAAAAGAATATCTCCATCCTCCTTAGAAATCTGCCCCTCGCATCCAATCAATGTCTTCCTCCTTTTTAAAGAAATACGTCACTCAATCTTTCTATCTCTTTTTGCCTGCGCTTACGTCTCTTTCCACCCTTCCGGCAATTCTGAGAAAGAATTCACCCACGTTGCATTCCAGAACCCATCCTCAAAATCGATGGCGGCTGTAACCCTTCATCTTCCCCACCCCTTTTCCTTCTTCACCTCCGCCTTTTTCCCTAGCACGTGATGGAAAGGAACTTGTCACCAATGGACGTTGATGCGTCCATGGCATTTCCAAGCCTTTTTATCAATTTTATACCTCGCTTTATTCTCCCTTTCTCTTATGGTTTTGAGTGTCAGTGAAGAGCAAGCGGATCCTCAGCTGGTGATGCGGCGGGACGGTGACGTGGCTCGTTTATTCCTTCCTTCCGTATGTACGGAGGAGTAATTTGTCCGCCAAGAAACTCGTGGAAAGGAAATAATCGTTCCAAACCTTTCCAAGCCGTTGCTCGTTTTATCTTGCGCCGAGACGAGCGTAAATAACGGCTCAGCAGGAATGGAAAAGGATTTTGTCTTCAGAACGTTTCTTTTCTGAATCATTTGACACGGTGTGCTTTGAATTCAAACCCATGAATTCGACAGTTCGTTTCTCACCGTTGCTATCTCTCAATGAAAGCGTATTTTCATTTCCTCGCGGGGCGATGAATAGGACAGCTTTTCGATAACTCTCTTTAAAATGGGGTTTTATATCGTTTGGACTTGTCCGAATGATGAAGATAAGTTTTAAATTTTATAAAACGTCAACCCATACCAAACCAAATAGGATTCACTTAATGGATAAGCTGGATATACAATTTATTTACTATAATTAATGTCTAATGAGAGGCATTTGATAGACTTACAGCTATTTTGTACATATGTTATGATTTGAAAATCGATTTTACCTTTTATCCTCGCTGATACCTTCTTCCGGCAATAATGTTCTCATACATATTTCTATGAAATGTATTCTATGTATGCAGTTTAAAAGGAATTTACCCCTACGTGATTCTCAATCATTTATTATCATCGTATGTTTCGTTATATAATTTTCTTACGTGCCTGTCGTTAAGAAACGAAATTTGAAAAAATGATTTCCCGAAATTTTATATATTTACAACTTGTTAATAAATTGTTGATTACGTTGAAAAAATGACTTTTTCCTGAAGTTTCGTGGTTGTTGTAAAACGCCCATTATGAAACCTATACAGTGTTAACGGGTAGATTTTTTTAAAATAATAACAAAAATTGATAGTTCCTCATGACAATAACTATTAATGAAAGCTTTTATTGCCATTACTATTTTTCCTTATATTTATACCATACCGCCATACCATGATATACCATACATCATTATTTGGTATATCATGCTATCATGGTCTTTTTCTGCAGCGAAGAAGACCGCAGACCTTGACTATTCAGAGAACATTTATTTTCTATTTTATACCCATCACCTTCAAATCGACGTCAGTGAAACTACTCCTCCATATGCTCCGTTTTACGGTTCTCTAGGATTTATATTTGTTTTAAGCAACTTCCTTTTCTAAATAAATCGGAATATCTACGATGGTAGGATTAGACAACCAAAGTACAGATACGAGCAAGCATCCATAAAACTCGTTAACTTCTTAGATATTTAGCCGAAGAGAGGAAAAATAACGGGAAGGAATAACGAGTCATGGGGAGAGTAAGATATGGAATCGTTTCTCGTTTCTTATTAACTCGTTTCCGAAGATGAAAAGACTTAAAAAAGGAAACTATATTAGATCCCATTATAACCGTATATAACTGTTTTCCTCATCAGCTCGAGCAATTCCACCAATTCCATTAAAACCTGGCTTGAAGGGCGGATTAACGTATCTCAAGGAAAAAGTGAATGCTTTTCTCCCTTGCGAAATGATTCTTTTTCCGAAAAAAACGAACTGTTGCTCTCGGTAATATAATCTTGATTGACATCAGTCCGTCCCGCCCCATTTACTTTCCAATTTGCCTTTCTCAACAAGAAGGGAAATAAAACCCTTTTACTTTACCATATTTCGCCACCTCTTTCGCTACTACCCGAACCTCCCCATTCCTCTTCTCCTAGTTCCTTTCTCCTTCATAATTCGTGGATTTTCAAATCGCCTTTCAAATTCAGGGAAATAAATAAATCCCCGCTTTCCCCACCTAGCTCTCCGGCTAAGAACAGTTGAGCAAAATGACTCAGTTATTCTCCACGGGCTCCGAAATCTTCCTTAACAGTAATTTTCATTAAAACTTTGCTTAAGCTGTGCCAGAAAGCAGGTAACATATCACGGAAGGGTGATGGAATACAAATTACCGCATAAATGTCGTCAAGAAGGCCATGAAATATTCTTTCTCGAGCCAACCTGTTCGTCATCGTTATACCACTGATAAGAGTAAACAACATTTCAAATTCATGAACTATCTGCATACTACAAAATGGCTAACCATGAGACTCATAAAGTAATTAACCATAAATTAAAGAAAATTCGCTGAAAATGGGTGAGATCAAAAGAGAATTATAATTGAAGGAATCTAACGAAGGCAGATGAAATGAGTGGGTAGGGCGTTGAGAAAAGAATGCAGGGAGAAAGACAAGGGAGAAATCAAAAGCAAAAGGTCTTTTTTATAATTTCGGCTACAATTGGAAATAAAGTATTTCCGATTGACTTTTGTTCTGAAATAAATCGAGAAAAGTAAGCACAATGTGAATTAAGAATAAAATCACTAATAATATTACGAAAATAATAATGTTTTATTTAATTCAACCACTGTTATGTAAATGAACTCTGGGTACTCCGATGTAGTATAGCATGACGAAATATAACCCTTACCCCTTTGCTTTTCCCTTAGAAAAGCTAATGCACTGAAAATTCAGAGCCATGAGCACTTCCAATCTGCAAACCATTTCTCGTACAACTCTTTTCCCCCTCCGTCACTCTCCAAAAGGAGATCACCAATTCGATTCCCACTCACGTTCGTAGAGATGCAATCATTCTTGCTGGCTGAGCTGACGCGGTTGTTTTGTTACGCGAGGAACCGCGTGTATGCTTATGGGAACACGGAACGCCGTCTAAGAAGACGGGAGATATGTCCCTGAATGACCTAATCCGTCTCTAACTCTCCTCATTTAGTATTGTAAGACTGAGGGCATTCACTTAGGTGATACGCCAAGAGATAAGCCAATTAATGAATAAAGCAGAGTTAGTGAGATATGCTATGTGATTTGGTAAATAAAATAATTGAAAAGAACTCAGAACCCTCCGGGAAAAGTGATAAATGTGAATTATATTTAAAAAATGAGCGTTCTCCTTAAATGGCTTTAAATTTACTTTTTAATAAAAATTAATTTAGCGTGGTGAGTTAAAAAATCTTGAACGAAATAGGAATGGAACTAACAAGTGCTATTTTCGGGTCTCTCTGTGCATTGAAACCGTACCCTGTATTTTCGTAACCCCACGTTTATACCATGTTAGTTACCTCACAACCAATCGGCAAATGCGCCCAAGTCAGATTTAGTGATTTCAAATTTAGATTATTTGAGGGAAATAAATGTCCCTTACAGATGTAAGACTGCATGTGTATGATGTATATTTTTCTTATGGTTTTCATAAGTATGAAATCCGGTTCCGCAGAAATTAACAATCGCCCTACCTTATGTGGACCCTCGTAAATGCTCATCCCGGATTATCCCTTGATAATCGGAGGTTCAATATTCGTTGAAATGATTTTTTTTCGATTAGGTAATATAATTTATGATACTATTCCATTAAACGATTTAATAAATATTAATTAATTATTAAGTCTTCATGTTAAAATATGTGTGCCAAATAATAATACGTCTGTGTTAAGAATTTATGATTTTGTATTATTTTGCAATAATTATTAATGATTTTTAGTTCATATCTTACTCTGTTGTCATTAATACTTTAAAAGTTCCCATTTGAGAATCAAGTAATGCAATGCTCATGCGATAGATTTTCTCCGAGGTTTTTTAGTTATGAAGCTGAAAGATAAATATGTCAAATGAAAATAATAATACGTGTGTATTGTGGGTAGGAATTAGAATATTTATTCTATTCTTGCATCTAACCGTTCATCATTAAATATTTCAAAGGAAAGGATGAGATGAGTATTAACTTAGGAAACAGTAAATGTAATAGAAATAGGTAACTATTTGATGGATTAAATAATTTTAGCAGCACTTAGAGAAAGATATAACCCTGCAGGAAAAAAACACAAGCGTATTCAAGGTATCGCTACAAACAGGCCCTACAATTAAACAAAAGGAGAAACAGATGTTAAAAAGGTCGACAAGACTGACACTCGAATCCAGGTCCCCCATTTCCCGGGC
This sequence comes from Ladona fulva, assembly GCA_000376725.2. Lineage (NCBI taxonomy): Eukaryota > Metazoa > Arthropoda > Insecta > Odonata > Libellulidae > Ladona > Ladona fulva. The sequence goes on from KZ308268.1 coordinate 1,658,670, forward strand.
AGGTCTTCTGACTACTATATTACCATGCCGACTCAATTCCACACTGTTAAGGAAATGCTTTTTCCATATCGCCCTTTACCTCTGATGGTAATCGGTCCACCTGCTTCGGCTCACAAAATCATTTATCAGTCGTAAGAGTAGTTTAATTGTCAGAACGCCTATCCGGAAAGTGAAGAACCGGGATTCGAGACCCAGTCATGTCGATTGGGACTCGAACAATCAAAAATGGAAATGGTAATATTAAATTCTTTCCAGTTCATACTCTCAAAGTGCTTACAAATCATTAGATATACAAGAAGGTATCTGAGAAGGCTTCCTAAAAAGGCTTCTTGTCTACTTGATCCTTTAATGATTTCATCTATTTTTAAGAGTTAGAGGTATCCGACATTCCCTACAGAAACGTCTAAGAGGTTGTATGTTTAAGATGAGGAGCGGTGAAAGAAATAAACGCTTGGGCGGACGTAAAATTTAATCATCCTTGACGCAACGTTAAGCAAAGGGAAGTTAAAGAGCGTGTAACCAACCATGGCGTTTCCTGAGCACATTACGACGATACCATTTCTTTGAGGGCTCTCACCTCCCGCATCCTTAAGCGATCGTTTGACCAAATCTCTCTCTGCTTTCATTTCCTTCCACGGCCCTCTCTTCCACCTTCGATGGCATCTCGCCTCTTCTCGGAAAATAACCCCATTTGCCCTCCTCCCTATCTCATGGGAGCAAAGCGCCTCACCCGACCACCGCTTCCTTTTTGCGATCTCGATTTTCCTTTCCTTACTTTTCCTCCCATTCCCTCTTCCCCAAACTTCCAAACTCCAATCTACTTAACTAGCCCCCTTTCTTATTTTTTGTTTCCTTTCTGCTATCAAACCGTGTCCACCTCTCTGAATTTTTCCGCGCACGTGTTTCCTCCAAGCAGGCTTACCACCTCATAAGGTTCATCAGCGGGGAGATATTTGCTCACAATCTAGAGATTTTGCTAGCCTTACCTTAAGATCTCGCCGTGGAAATTTTAAAATTGATGCTAAAGATTCTGTAAATGCAGGAGATTAAACATGGAGTCGTTTTTCTCAACTTTTTGTATAACTGGATTATATCGTCATTTGCTGACCGCTTCCAGAAAACAGAAAAATTGCCTCTAGATTTTGATGTAAGTAAATTATCTGTAGTTATTTTTCTTCGAAAGGAAACAAATGCTTGAGAATGCGCAAAAAATTAGTGGAATGAAGATAAATTAAGTCTACTAAATGTTAAATATCTTGGAATCACTCTTACAAATAACTTAAACTGCAGCACACATATCAGAAAAATTTGCGGAAAAGCAACTAAAGAAAGCGCATTTTAGTAGATGCCATGAGAAGGTTAAAGAGCAACGTTATGTCACTTTAGTCACTATAGAATAGGCGGCGAGCATATGGGATCCAGCGGATGAAACATCTTCCCAAGAACTCGAGATAGTGCAGCGCAAGGCGATACGTTTTGTTAAAAAATGCTACGATAAAAAGCAAGCTTAACGAAAATGCTCTCAGATGCAGGTTTGGAAACTTTGAAAGAAATGAGATTAGAAGCTAGGCTACGATTGTTTGATAAATTCAGAGAAAGTACGTTTGTGGAAAACGCAATCGATATTATGTGACCCCTTGCTGCTTTGGCCAATCCGACAATGAGCGTAAAATAAGAGAAATAGTTGCGAGGGAAAGTCGTTTTAGGGACTCCTTTCGATGATATGCGGTCACAATAAGATAAAGAGGTAACTCGAACTTGGTTTTTACACCCACCTGCCACACGTCGTAAGGAGATTTGCAGGATATTTGTGTAGATCTAGATAACAGATATTTCTTTAGCTAAATTAAGTTCCGTCATTCTTGACTGGGGCGTTTACTATCACGGTTTAAAATATAAAAAATGTACTGTCGGGAATTCATGTTCTAAATAACGCTGAATGCGATATTTAAATTGAACGTGGACCACGGAGATATTGAATTCCAAACACATGATAAATGGAACTTCTCTCATAAAATGTAACTGCAAAATTAATTGCTGACGAATAGATAAAAATGTGAAAAATAGCGACATGACTGGAACCCACTTTCCGGACAGGTATTCTAACCACTGAACTACCATGCCGCGTCTCTTCCACACTGTTAAGGGAATGCTTTGTGAGCAAGGAGCAGCCCGAGGTCCTCACTGAGGCAGTCACTCACAAAGCAGGTGTTATTAGGTTTACCCCCCAAGAAATCTCAAGGATTAAGGAAAGGTGTGAATACTTTGAAGGATAAAGTCCTGCTTTCCTTAATCCTTGGGATAAAATGTGTTCTTGTTGCTAAATTATTGTCAAAAAGATAGAAAATAATCAGTTATTATTGACACGGAGAAATCTTTCCCTCATCCAGAGATGCTTTCTGAAATCCAAATGCTTTGGGTGATATTCGGATAGGTGGTAACACCATTTCCAAATCTTCTGTCGCATCCCTGCTTACTTTTCCTCCTTTCCACGACTTCTCTCTTAATAGTTGTTTTATTATCTCTTCGAAAGCTTCCAAAGTTGCCGTCAGGAGGGAAAGGCTCGTCGGAGGTCGAGAGGGTTTCATCATATGTGGGATTTATCCCTCATTTAATATAAAAGATAAAAAAAAGAATCCATTCGAGGTGCGTCGAGGGGAAGATTTCTATTCCCTTCATCCCAAGATTTATAGTCTTACAGCTCAGAAAGTAATTCTGCGGATTTGGGCGAATAAGACAGGTACAGAAAATATGCTTTGTTGAATTAGTGGCTAAAATATATTAATTACCTTTTCCGACATTTCTTGTTTTACTCGGAGATAGCAAACTCCACATCGCATTTAGACCGATGTGATGCTAACGCTCTGATATCCTGAGCGTAAAATGAACGGTGACAGGAGAGCAAACTCATATTTCTTTCAAGCGGGAGAATATTTAACGGCGGATCTCCTTTTTAGCGTTGAGTAATGTGTAAAGAAAAACGAGTATATTATAAGAGACGAACAGTTTTGATTTTATTTTGAACGGTTGGTAGAATTTTTACGGTTTCTATGTTATTCCATATATTCTAATAATTTATTAATATTAATTTCTTATGGTTAAATTTGAAAGTTCTTTATTTCGATGCATTTATATCTTGTTGTATGCTCGAAAAATACTATGAATGAGTTTGATATTGCGTGACCTGCCCAAGCTTGAGGTGTTTTCCTCCACATAAATCACTCTTCATCTCTTTCATTGTCTCACGCTAGACTACTTCTTTCTATCGTGTAGGCGCTAATGGTTTCTTATACCGAGGTAAGTAACTCGTTTGAATATATTTCTTAATGAACCTATAATTCATAAAGAGTGCCTTTAAACAGAAAGGAATGCGAGAAATATTTTCAACTGGTACGACTCAAATATTTCGATGTTATGACATATTTCGTTCCATATGGTCACTAATCCGTCAGTTTGGGCCTATTTGGAGCATAACGCTGGAGATTTTTGCGTAAGATTCAAGTAAAATACCTGAAATATATAGGGTTTTCTCTATAATACCTAATTGGAATCTTTCTTATTCTGAATCTAATCTAAAATAATTCCATTAAATTGATTCAGTCATAAGATAAGAAGTGCAAAGAATATAAAAGCGTACTTCTTTGTATGAACTATCAATTCAAGTATTTAATTCTAAAATTTATTTAAGAATCACTTACAAATAACTAACCTGTCGTAATCAGTAAAATTTGTGTGGATCAAAAGTGTCACATTTGAAAAGTATAATAATTGCCATTACCTTAACACGATGTAGGTCTGTACGCTGAAATTTCGAAGGGGAGAGTTTTCATATTACGTTCAATTTTCACTTCACATCGTATTTTCATTCGGCATTTTATAGCATTTGGAGGTATTTCATGAAAACAAATCTCCTTCTTTTTCGTTGAAAGGCCTAAAACGCTGTAACATTTTTACTTCGCTGTCATGTAGCAAGCAAAAACCACTCAAGTCTTTGAAATTAGAATGAGCTTCGATAAAAATGAACAATAAATCTGCTATATTAACATTTATAGAGGAAGTATAAATATGGAAAAAGTCGTGCGCCAGTCGCGTTGACATTTTGCTTTAATTTCACGATTAAGTCCTCTGGTGGTTTTCAATCTTTCGCGTAATACGCTTTCCGCAGCTCCCTTTGAAGTCAGTACGCTTTCCCACTTAATCTGCCGAACACATGCACAGACTAGTGAACAGTGTCTCCGTCTTCCTCTCCTCATCCAATGCGCAGATCTCATCTTATTTCTCACGAGAATTTCGGCGAGCGAAATTGCTAGAACAGAGACGACCTCTCGAGAGCACGGCGATGTGAAATGGCATAAAAAGATATTATTTGGGATTGCGAGGGAAAGGAAATCTTGTCCTCATATTTTATGCGGCCGTGTGCTGGGGGATTTTCTGCTGCTTTCTCCACGAAATTCCTGGGATGGGACTTTCATATTATATGCAAAAGTTTCGTCCTTTTTCACTCGACTTTTGAGAGCTGAAATCGCTGCGGACATTTAATTGCAAAAGCTTGGCGTCGCGTTAAAATTTGCATTTTATAAGAAGTGGGTTACAAATAAGCTGGAATTTGTCTACTTTGCCAGCCTCAGCGTCCCAAGCGTATGCCCTTTATTTTATTGGAAAGCCTCTCTCATCACCATAAAAAAGGCTGAATTTAGTTTTCGCATGTGACTCAGTTTATCACTTGCTTACATTCAAACTTGGTTATGAAAGAGTGTGATACACGAAGTGCGAAGTTTCATCGCGGACTTTTGACACGATTTTTGTAATGTTATTTTAAGGTCATACTGCCCACGTGGTAGTGTGAAACACAGTGCATTTTATGGCCTTAATCACAGTCGCACTCTTCTTTTCCATGTTAAGCAGTTATACTCGTCATAATCATACATTGTGCGAATAAAATCAAAGTTTGTTCTTCTCTGATATTATATTTTCCTGATGATATTTATTGATATAATTACTGATTTTAACTATAGTATTTTAAGCCTTAATTTATGCACTTATTTATTTTTTCAGCAAATTTACGCAAATTTATCATCTCAAAGCTTATCGTATTTTAATCCTGATATATTTTTTGAATCATCTTCCCTTTAATTTTGTTTGATTTACATATTTGAAGGTTTGTTGACTTTATTAATTTGATCATTTCCTAAAATTCGTCTATAATCACTCGAAGTTATGAATGCGTCACTTTCTTAAGTAGTTAAGTAGTTCTTAAGTAGTTGTCTTTATGAATACATATTATGATATATATTGCGGAAGAAAATCAGGACCCGTTTAATGATTCGAAGCGCGTGTGCCTTTATGGAATTGGTCCAGTATTCGAACCGATGAGAGTCCAGTTTTCCCTTAGAGGGTTACTATCTGGAAGGCTATCCAGCCGAGGCTCCAAAATTAATTATTTTCACCAATCATCGATACAACTGAATCCAATCCAACTATATCAGTGATGAGATTAACGATTTTTATTTTTTTAATTGGAATAAGTACGTCTCATGGTCTTATTATGATGTGTGCAGAAAATCGAAACACTGGTGGAATTTCTAACTCATGGAGATAATGAGATTAAACCTTTCGCTTGTAGCCGATGAACAACCTCCAAGAGGAGCTAATTAAGGGAGATGTATTCCACCTTACGTTGTTCGATTTCTAGAGTTATTATTTACCACCATTCTCATGTGTCTAGACGAACCGCAGGCTACGTAACTCCATTTCTACAGAAAAATGGCACATTTTTCTGAGTTAAAATATTCTTACCTAAAAATTTCTCATCTTAACTTTAAAATCAGATTTTAGTATCATTTCCACCTCCCTATGAAATACCGATTTCATATGCAATTGTTTCGGGGAAAGTTGATTGATGGACACGTATCACTTGTCATAGTCTAATTTCTTTTTCGCTTTTTTATCAAAAAGAAATCCATAATTTCTATTCCGAACTTATTCTCTGTATAACATTCCACTAAGTACAGCATTTGACTATGAATATTTTAAGTGCAAAATGTTGTACTCTTGACCGGTAATTTTCTCTTCCATCTATTTGAAGGGTATTTTATCCTTACTCAAAGTTCACATTTATCTTTTTCAACTTAAATTCATGGTAACTCTTCCCTAGGTGTCATCAAAAGGTTTTCATCTACCTTCCATTTAGGAATTTTTTTAGTTTTCGTATGCATTTTGATTGTGAGAATTCACATGTTTCCTCCTGTGGCGTTATGAGAGAGTGATGACGAGTTCAATCAGTTATGACTCGAGTACCATATTTCCCAATAAGCCCAAAGTCACTCTTCAATTAGCACAAGCACCAAAACTGGCAAATCGAGTTTCCCCTCGCGAATTAAACGCGTTGAAATCAAAACCGTAATTTCACGCCAGAATTCAAACTCTCAACCCTTAATTCTCATCTTCCTTTCCATTAAACCCAACTCGAATTTAGTTGCAAGGTTATTCCTGTAGTTCTGAGCACCAGGGGGTAAAATATTAATTGCTGCATTTGCTTCCATTTCATCTCAATTATTAGAGGCTTAAATCAAGTATATTTAAGATCCATCATGCACTTATAGAATCTTTAAATATGAATATAATAAATATCACTTGTTCCGTTTCTTCCATGCACATAGTAAACTTAAGCAGTGAGAATTATAATTTTAGACTTTTATTTCATCAACTAAAATTTTTTAAAAGTTTGTGTTTGTGGTGCACCGCAGAATTTCCCCTACTTTGTAAAAATCTCGCATCAGATTTTTTTGGCTGAATGTGGAGTCATGCAAAATAGTGAGAGACCATAATGGCATTTTTATAAAGTACAGATTGGAATGCAAAATCTAAGACCTCAGAGCCACCTCATTTTTTAATAATAAATATTTGATAAAAAGAGAAAATCATTGCAAAAATGCATTTTGTTAAGGTATTGAGTATCGTGTGAGGGACTCGGAGAAAGTAGTCTTCCTTTGTCCCTATTTTAAATTTTTTTCAGTAATCTCAAATTGAATTTTCCTTTCACTTCGCTGTTTTTCTTTTAACTGTTAACTTTACTGAATAACCCGAATTAATTAAACGTCTTTTCTACTACTATCGGTGCAGAAACGTGTGACACCCCAACCAGCGAATTATTTCTTTCATATAAAGCTTTAATTTGACCATCTCTTCATTCAGTGATCCCTGCATCTCATTAAGTAAATCTACATAATATTATACTGCTGACTAAAAAAAATTATCACTCTCGGACATTCTCTACTTGAGTTGAGTGACCTTTAGTCATGCAGACGGAAGCATTACGCTGCAGTAATCCGTCACTGGTACGTCTGCCATCGAAGACGCAGCACCGTGTCTCCTTCCGGGTCCGTTGAATCATCCGCGATGATATGCAACCTTTCATGGACGCGTACGGGGACGAATTCTTTGTCTCTCTCAACAATACGAGGTTGAATTTAGGCGTCCCTTTCCTCTTCTGCACATTCCCTAGCTCTCCAGAAGGGGTCGCTTCCTTTCGACCCATTAGTCTGGATTAGCGAAGAGGGGAACGCGAGGGCGCTGCCCTGTGGATACCCCTCGGGCGGTAGCTGGAAAGGACTCCAAATAGAAGATCGCAGTATGCCTGGGAAAGGTGGTGTTTGTACTAGATATCCAGGGGGAGTAATGGCTGGAGAAAGGGAAATGACGTGACGGAGAAGGCCTACGGTGTTTACTTCCGAGAATATTTTTCTCTCCCTGTTTCTCTTTCTCTTTTGCCTCCGTGGGCGGTGTTTTTTCCTCCTTTTCGGTCCTCTGTGAGCATCAAAGCAGCCTCTCCCCGTCCCTTGCGGTACTTCTCTACGGGGAAACCCAGGGCAGCGAATTAAGTCCAGTTTCCACCGTAACCTCTCATCTCTTCCTGCCCCTTACACTTTAATATTTTCCTCTTGGTAGTAAATATAGCTGTATGAAGGCATTTCTCTATTTCCTGAGCTTTTTGCTCCGCTCAGCCTACCTACATGTCTGTTGATATTTCTCTGCTTACGCGAAGTTTACGTTTTCTTTTTGCCCCCGTAAGTCTGGGTTTTATTCTATTCGTTCGCGAATCGCTTACGTCTAGTATGCCTTGTATTCTCCACTTTTTCCTTGGACTTGTAAAATGATCTCTCACAGATTAAGAAATTGCGAGGGCCTCGATGCCGAAAAAATTGCCTCTTAATAATATGCCAACTCACGAACTCGCATCTAATGGATTCTTTCAGAGTCCTTTCTTTTTTGAAAAGACTTCGAATAACTCCAGCTTGATAGATCCATCAAGCATATATTATGTACTTGGGTACTTCCGACATTCGACATTTTTTCACAACATCATATTTAATAGAAAAAATCATGCATTTCAGCTGTCCTTGAGGAGGAAGTTGCGGGTGAATTGCAAGCCGAATGAGGCCGTTTCCGGCTTACGGTGCTGACTTTTATTCTATTATTCAAACTAACTCCGACATTTTCCTCACTCTAATAATCTTCTCTTTCGCTATGCTATGTATTTTATTATCCATATGTTAGTTTCATGGCGTACCATTAAAATACAAGCAAAACGTACTGTCCTAAAATTTTCATATGCAGTCTCTCAATGAAAACTTTCCTTAATCCTACGCAAAACCATTCTAAATGGATCTGAGATAACAAAATAAAAGTTTGTTGAATTTCCTTTATGGAATAAGTATTTAAAGCTTGAAGCTTTAATTAAATTTCATATATATGACAAAATGCTGAGATTTGAAGATGGGTCTCGAAACTCGTTTTGACGTTCTATTAAAGATTGTTTTTCTTTTGCAAGAGAAAACAGCAGGCCTCCATATTTTTCTCTTTTCAAATTGATAAGAAGTTTTCGTTTCACTGTTAAAACTACTTGGTCAAACTAATCTCCAAAAAAATCGAATTTACTGAATTGCTTGCAAAATTTTCTCGTTGGGTACTTCATACTGATACTATGTTTAAATTTGAAAATAATTTAACTTTAATCTCAAATAATATCCACATTTACGATGAGCTTTGATTCTGGATTTCTTAAACAGCAGATTTCAATGACGTATTATTTGCAAACGGTGAATAAAAACAACACTTCTACCCGTACCACAGTAAATATTTATTTGCGACCTAGGTTTCGACGCTTCGCGTCATCTTCGGGCTGACGTCGCGTCAGCCTGAAGATGACGCGACGCGTCGAAACCTAGGTCGCAAATAAATATTTACTGTGGTACGGGTAGAAGTGTTGTTTTTATTCACCGTTTTCAATGGATGCCTACCACAAAGTCTCGCCTGAATCAATTGGTATTATTTGCCTTAAAATTCTCTATAACCTTCTACTCCAAGTTTTTTAATGGAAAGGTAGAACTAAAGCGTAAATCTCCGCTCCGCTTATTCTTATTATTTTCCAGAGGAATGTAAAATTACAAAATGACGATCGTGCAACGAATGTATACTATTATATTGGTTGCAGTTATACAGCTGCAGTACGGCATTATGATTTCGCGACAAAACAAACTGAAAATCTACACAAAATAAATACGTTTCTGAGCTTTAAATCCAGAGTTAAGACTGCAGTAATTCCATTGGATGCTATGCTATCTTCGTGATGATTGTTGCTAAATCGTCATCAAGATTCAAGTAGATTTAGATTCATACCCCGCAAGCCGCCTGTGGCGTAAAGTAACAACACCAAAAGTCTAACCTAATCCATCCTGTTCGCATCTCTAATGCTATTATATGATATCGTTTTCTTCGCCTTTCGAAATTTTGTATTTAGGTTTTAGCTTTTCAATTGTTTGATGACTTTTTCTGACTTTATTGATGCGGCTTGTCCTCTCAGGCCTACTTTTGAGCAATGTATCTTGTTTCAACTTCATAAAATTATTTATTTGTTTTTTAATTACTATAATAAGATAATATTTTCAAAAAGATTAGTGCTGAAAGAAATGCGTTTCAAACGCAAGGAAATAAATTGGCTATGTTTTTACTAATAACAAAGTAAAAACGCTTATAATTTAGAAATATATTAATCCATAAAAGTACCTAACTTAAACTTTTAAAATTATCTAGAAAAATCAAGAATGACAACGCATCTGAATTTTAACCTAGGTTTGCAATAGCCCAAACGACTTCGCGAGTAATGATGCTATTGACTCTATGATTTCCAAATTGTCTAAACTTTTGTTGGATCACTACTAAGGCGCAGATAAATACACTTAACAGAAATTATTAGCGACAAAAGTAAGTATGCATTAGACCCTTACTCTCTTATGACAATCTTAGTTACATATATACTATTAGTTATTATATATTAAATTGTATTCACCTAATTGTACGCAGTTTCAAGAAGTTGATTTATAGCCACGATGTAGCTGAGTTAGCCTCTATTTAAGTAAATGATAAAAAGATGTAAAAATGTATGTACGTCAATAATTTTTATTCGTCAGGAAAGAAGTTCAGCAGCCATTTATTGTTAGAACCCATAATGTTGCAAGCCTCGGTAATTCCGTTCAACTCCGTATATTTAGATGGCGTTTGTAAGTAGTGTGCTCGTCATGTTTTTACATATCATTTAAGGTTTAGAATTTATTCCGTTTCCTTTCCATCTCGAGTACTTCTTAAAATGTCTTCTCATTTTCAAATACCCATATAACGAGCTTCAATCACAATTTATTGCACTAATATCCGTTGTAAAAATCATTTTTTTTTCAGATTATAAAATCTCTCCGTAAGCCGTACGTATATCGATCGATGGAAATCACATTTGAGGAGCAAACGGGAATTTCCGGATTGTCGATTCTTAGGAATTACCCTAAGTGCATTTCGAAAATAATGCCTCTATCTTCTTCTGCTTTTTCTGTTAATACATTTCTCAGAGATAGTTCTATTACTGGCGGGTTTCTTAATTCATAGGTTGGCGTATGTTGTTTTTGAACACCAGTAAGAGGGTTTTATTTCGTATGGGTGTTGGTAAACGTTGGAAACAGCAAGGCAGTGGGAAATTCGTCGTTATTTTCCCTGGGCCCTGGTGGCTAGGGAGCTAAATTGAATTAACTAGGGGAGTGGGTTGGGAATAAGGGAAAATTAAGAAGGAAGGATCTGGAGAAAAGAAATGGATGCAAGTGAGATGTAGGAAAAGTGATATCTGCCCATGGAAAACAGCTCTATTCCCTCTCCACTTAGGGGAAAAAAAGACTTGAAAATTTGCGGCTTGAAAATATAGATAAATGGAGGTTACAAGGTGCATAAAGTGTAATCTAGCTAGACATATTTTAGGGGTAGCGAAATTTTATTTTTTCATCCAGAATGAAACAACTCTGGCTCAATGATTAAAGGAGTACACATTTCTATTTGAATTTAAGTTCTAAACTTTGTTTCTTAAATTGTATGATCCCACTTACAAGCGGAAATTGTTTCAAGTAATTCAAATACTCTCTCTAGGCTTAAAATATGCTATATATTTTAAGAGATAAGATTTGTGTTTTATTCCTGTGGAGCTAGGAATGATCTATGTAATCTGAAGTACTTCATTCTGCATTTCAGGTTCTTCGCTCCAAAAATGTGTTCGTTTATCAAGAGCAATAGATATTTCAGAGAAATATTTTATCCATCCTTTAGCTGTATTTTGTTTTGTCCTTATGTTTCAGATAAAATATAAATTGTCATTCCTTAGGATTTAGCCGCATGACTTCATCGTGCAAAAATTAACACCTTTACCTTAATCCTTTCAAAATATAAATTCTTATTAATTTGCTCAGTTTTTTTTAGTATAATTTAATATTTTAACTTGTCCGTCACTTAAAACAATATTTCAAGCTTTTGAGAATGAATGACGTAATGTTGGCGCGGAGTCATTACCAATCACATAGCAATGAAGAAATGTAGACAAATCGGATAATCTCAGATCTTAAAAAAAATTATTTTTTCCCTTAAGTGTAAAATTTTCGAGAGAAAGGTTATGCTTAAATAAGCATAAATATATATTTAAAAAATAAATAAATACTGGAATATTAAAAATAAATCTCGGAAATTAACAGTAGAGATTATAGTGTGATTCAGTTAATTTTTCTAATGCTCAATTTGATGAATTTTAGCCTCATAATTATATGTAACTGATACTGTACATTTTTCATTCTGTTGCATAATATATGAATGTTAACGGTTGTGTACTGCGTTGAAATATTCCACATATCATTTTGTATGTCAGCGAGGTCCACAATGTTATGATTTTGGTGACATAATATAAGTTTTGAGAGTTCTCGTGAATACAAACTCTTTTCCATGTTATTGCTTCTTAGACATGTACCATTTTTGGGATTGTCATTGCTTGTCATAACAAACGACTATTTGTTGCCTATTATTCTGCAAACATTTTTCTTCCCCCTCTATTCGTACTATATAATTTAAAATTGAGAAGCTTCCTTCCACACAAAATATCTAACGTAGGATCAGCTTCAGAATTCTCGGTAATACGTCGCTATTCCCTACAGTGTCACCATCTCTTGGCAAGAGCGTTCATTTCACGGACCGTCGCTTCCACAGCGACACTGCTCCACGCATTGATGCCAATTGCTCAAACCTCACTTCTCTATGGAAACGTCTTTCTCCCCAGCAACCGTCGCCGCAAATCCTCTACCACTTATCGGCTATCGAATTAACCAAAGTAGAATGAACAGGGCTTAAACTTCCAACGCGGCATCGGACCTAATCCTCTCATTCGGTGAATAAGACATACATATCATATGAATCTAAACACGAGGAAAATGTATACATTTAAGTGCATACATCAGATGTATACCTGCATGCGAGTGAGTGAGAGCAAATTTGCAACTTAAATGGAGGTTACAATAGCAGTGGACCACGTTAGTTGTTTCACAGTCGCCTATTTCAGTTTATTCAAACTATAATTTCATTTCATACTCTTGTTCCTTTATTCATCTGCTTATGATAGTAGTTAGTGCCGGTGGAGAAGATCATTTAGACGATTTCAATAATTATCAATTTGTTCCTGATGCAAAATAAAATAACGGCCAATGGAAAAAGAGTATGAAAATTAAAGAAAAAAATGTGATATATCAGAGTCATGAGTCCCAAAAAAATCACTGAAGACGCACATGCGACTCATAGGCCGCGGATTCCTGGCCCCTGCTTTATAAGACCGCCTTTATTATATATTTGGCCTGGCGAAATTAGCAACCACCGAAATCGACCTTAATACTATTCGTTCGACCGAGATAGACTTGGAGAAACAAATTGTGGCAAATACAGAAAACAAAATAATTTGCAGTCGCATTTCTGACTCTTCTTCCGTACGTAGTTTAACCGGTGGAACTCTATGCTCAGTTATATTATACGTATATGTATGAATTAATTTAAACAATTGAAGCAATAAAAATTATCCGGAAATGAAGGATCTTCTAGATGGACCGTCGAAATCGACCGAATGCCGATCGATTGGTCTATCGCGATCGGCCACCCTTATTGTCATTTAAGATGGAGTTTGCTTTCCTGTTCATTCAGTGGTCGCAAGAGATGGTTCACCCGCGGTCAAATCCACAGCGACCCCGTTAAAAGTTATCGTCTCTAAGTCTTATGATTTGAATAAGACATGACGGAATTTTTAGTTAACCTTTCATCGTTATTTATAATACGTTTTAGTGATAATGGATGTAATTCTCTTAGCATGAATGCAAATCTTATTAATGTGCAAGCCGATTAAAAATTACAAAAATATTTCTTGAGTGGTGAGGACAGAATATCTAACGCCCTAACGCCGAAAGGTTGGTTTCGAGGTATATATATAACTGTACGTGTATATTAAAATGTTCGGCATTCTCAGAGGGTTGTACAATTTTTACGTCATAATTCACATATATTAAGCAAATCATTATTAATATTCTTCTCGAGGGCGATTGCTAGAGTAATAAGAACTTTATTTCACTTTGGAGCCCTTCCTATTATTCGCTTAGATAAACTAAAAAAATAATAAATCCCTTGACTCATTAGCATTCATATTCCAATTTTTAATTTAACTGCTCTATTACAGCTTCGAGGATACGCTCCACTTTTGAAATTTCCAGCTGTTGTAACGTCAGGAATCTTTGACCCCCCTCCATGACTCTCTATGAGATGTGCTCAATGCAAATCCTTGAATAATATATCACAATGGAGCCTCAACGTCTTTTGGTGATAAAATTTAGTATGAACGGCGAGACTTCGTTTCTCTGCCGCCTTAAGAGAATCTTGGTAAAGTCGCGTTGAGATACAATGTTTTCCGCGGCAACCGCAAAAGAGGTTATGGCGCCACCAAAGTTTAGAGACGTTTAGTAGGATTTATCTCCGCTAGGGTGCACCTCCTGCACTCTACGGAATGGCGCTTAGAGTTAGTTCTTTGCATCGCATTCCAGTCTGGGTAGAAAGAGAAAATGAAAGAAAAAGGATGCGAATAAAATGGCCAAGGATCTCCACAAAAGCTGACTTTGAAAGAAAACAAGATTTCCGTGTTTTTCTTTTGTATTCATGACGCAAAGGAATTAATTTTTCGGGGAGTTCTCGGCTGTTTTGCGGGCCATGCTCAGTTTTCTGATTAACTCAGTGTTCACAACCACAAACGAAGTTTGCTTAGGATTTTTTCGTGCACCGCATACAGATGTAATGGAAGTAAAAAATGGAGACGGTGCGCTTGGCTCCTTCCGGTAATTAAGAAAGGCGAATTAGTCCACGTGTACTACATGAAAGAAGGCAAAATGGTGATATTTTTCTAATTAAACACACCGTCTGCGGTGCCTTTCGGATTAACGTATTACGAAGTCAAGCACTGCTTCACCACGAGGGAGATAGTAAGCACAGAAAAGTTCTACCTGGAATTACAGTAGTGCATTATATTTTAAGCTACTTTAGATAAGAAAAATGAGACCTATATTACTTACGAATATTATCACTCAGCCTTTTCACTCAGGGTTAGTGGATGAAATAAATAAGTTCCACGATTTGAGGAGCGCAGTGTTTGATAACGTTTTTAAGCACATTAATAGTTAATTAGTAAATTCTTCTTTCCTGGGGTTTTACTTCCTTTCTTTCTGCACACTTTTCACAGTTCTTGATCCTTTATTTTTATTCCAAGGTAAATTTTGCTATTTATTAATGAAATTAGCCGTTTTTACGACTGCTGATAAACGAAATATTCACATTATCCATGATCTTGACGGACAAATACTTGCAAACAGTTCGATCGTCATCAGTGTATCAGTCATCAGTGTATCTATCTATTTATTCAGTCGATAGTGAGAGTACTTTTGAGGCATATGAAATGCCTCAAAAATTACCGAATGATCGCCAATATTTAGCTTTGTTTAATATATGCGTTCGGTTAAAAAGACGAGAGAGAGGAGGTTTTATGGAAATACGACTTATATACAGATTATAAATCGTATCGGTCTACACAAATCCCAAACATTATCCTCACAGGTCGATTACAATCGAACGATTAGTATCGAATCGCGACAGAAGATAAGTAAGCGATCCCTGATCTATACAATCAGTTCCATCGCCAAAAACCCTTTTCTCCGTATTCTATGTAAATAACGCACGCTACCCAACCAGTTCTGTTTTATAGGAGGACATAAATAGTTCACCTCGCCAAACAACAAAAAAAAAATGATTGAACGAGATTCTCTTTTTTTACGCCCACGTTTTTCACGATCTCCCCGCCAATATAAATTCCGCTCCGGAGAAAAACAGCCCAATATGGAGCCAAACAAGCACCGTATTCGGAACGGTAGTCGCAGCTAAAAATACCAGAAGAGGGGGATAAGGTTCTAGGCAACCTCCATCGCACCTGAGACAGGGCTCGAGGAAAAGCACTTGGGAAGCTGGTGGCAATCTCCTCGATTGGTGTCTGAGAGGGCAGAGTGGAGTCACCAGTACGCGGACAGAGCAGAAAGAGAAGGGGAGCGAGATTTCGGTAGGGTAAGGAAAAGGAGTAGGAATTAGGGAAGGAAAGCTGTAAGAAGGCGATAGGGAGAAAAGGGGGCGGGTGGCGCAGGGTCCGAAAGGGTGTTAAAGGGCGTTTGTAGCGTAAGGAAAGGGAGAGTGGACTCACGCTCGACCCTTAGCGCCCTGATTTACGGCCGGCCATTACGAAAGAGAGTCGACCCAGGAGAACAGAATTTATCCAAGGCAAGACACGCATGGATCGGAGGTGATAAATGGAGGGATGTTTCCCGGGAAATAAAAGAGAGATGGAGGGAGGGGTGGGGGAAGCGGGAGGGAGAAATACGTGGAGGAATAAATAAAACGCTACTCTAGCGAAGTATCATGGGAAAGGTAAGAAATGAGAGGGGGATCATGGATAGCCAAGGTGTATATCAGTAGTTTGTGGCATGGATGAAGACTGTGTTTTCGCATATCGAGGATTTGGAGGGGAGTTTCCCCGATTCGTATTGGGTCGTTTTTCTTATCGGTGGAAATTGGAATTCTTAATTCCCTTGCGTGGAAGAATTTTCCTCTTTCATTCCGCACCAACGCTTTAACAGCTTTCCATCCCGTTAGTTTTTGGGGGGTATTGTGAATCAGTGATGGAAAGGAGGAGTTTGGAAATAAAATTTGCTTGAATGTTTCTGATGAGATTTACGTTCGGAATCCCTTTAATTTGATTCCTCTTAACTCTCCTCGTTTTTAATTGGGTATCATTGCTTTCTGTGGAAAATTTAGTGGTGCGAGGAAAAAATAGGGTGAATATCTTTGAAATTTTTCTCTTGAGTTCAGATTAAGGATTGCATCGATTGCTTATTAATTGATTGGTTAAAATTCCATGACTGATATGCATGTTCCACCGATTCAGCAAGATTGAAGCTTTCCCTAAATATTCTAAACATACGTACGGCTTTAATCGATTAAGTTAGAAATGGGCAGGAACTTACGAGCAACAGAAAATGACGGGAAAGTCATCAAATCGTTGCGATTGACTTGAAGGGACAGGACGACTAATTAATTTTAATTTCAAAATGGTAGATATCGCCAACAAGCACAGTAAGCCCGATGTCTTGCGATTGCATACCATCAAATATTTTGATTATAAACTCGACTGCTAAGATCATCTACGATTAATAAATAATAAACAGCTCAATTGATACAATGAAAGGAATGATAGTGCAACACATGATGGCATTCAAATTGACATTTTAAATGGTAAAATTAAATTAACGTGAAATTTTAGAAAAATTTAGCCTACCTCATCAGTACAAGAAGAAATGTTTTGCTGGAAAAAATTTAATAAATGTAAATCTCACTATTCAAAATCCATTGAGCATTCGACAACGGAATTTACGACTTCCTCATGATACGAAAGTTATTGAAGAATTGGAAAATTTTCGGGTGAAAATTTTTATCTAGGAATGTCTAGTCATTGGCTTCATCAATCTCCTCGGCACTTTCACCTCCACTTTTTCACGCCCACTTTCTATGGCGATATAAAATAGATTTCCTTCACTTGGAGTCTCCCTCCATGTCCCAGGACCGTGTGTCCTATACCTACAGTTCACATGAAAGAAAGTCGATCAAAGTACATGTCAATGATAAAAGTGAAAGTTGTAACCAAATATCCGATAGGAAGCCATGAAATGTGGTAACGTTTAATGTCTTTCAGTGAGGAATTTTCACGTAGGAAATGAGCTGAATTGATTCCCATCTCACAAGGAATAAATGCATTGAAAGTGACAATAGTTCATAAACAACAAATGACATCCCGTAGCTATAACCAAATTTGTGGATCAGGTCTGCAAAACTGACAGTATGACGACGGGAAGAATGGCAAGTTCGTCGAGCACAAGCGCAAATATTACTGAAACATTTATATTTTCATAACTTTATGACTTATTGCAATCTCAGATGACTAATTCTATTTCAGTTTCTCCAGTCGGAACTATAAATAGTCCCAGCATGTGTTATTAGTGCCCAAGAAATTAATAACATCTTGAAATAAAAGAGATCGGAAATTGAAAGGTGGATCATAAATGAAACGAAACGTAACAAGATAATGATATAGGCAAATGGAGACTTAAGTATCCTTATTCTTAAATGGAACAAATGTGAGAGGATGGGATGGGATGGGTTTTGGAATTGTAAAACCAAGCAACATTTGTTGAGTTTTAATTCCAGAATTATAATGAGTTTGTTTTGTTACTCACTGAATATTTTTTTAACCTTATTAAAACTGCATATCATAAACCTGAAACCTGCTTTTTTTCATCATTTACTGCTAGGAAAAGATTCAAAATGCGTCTTTGAAATTCATGTTTGTCATTGCTTTTCTCGTTATAAAATTATTCCTCTTCTCTTCTTTCAATCTCTGCTCAGATTTACTGTGGCACTTTTTAAAACTTCCTCTTAAAGATGTGATCACGTTTTCATTCTTTCCACAAAAATGTAATCTTTCACTTCTTTCAGTAAAAATATATTGTGAAGAACCTTTTCGATCTCGCAACATTTGATAGAGAATACGAGCTCTCATATCACGGCTCAGTTTAACTTTAAGGATCTGGAGATTAACTCTCAGATATTATCAAATATTTAACAAAAGAGTAAATATTTAAGCTTTGTCAAATAGAGTGGCGAGTTAAATTTTGAGCATGCGTAGGAAAGAGAATGGAAGGATATTTGAACTTTCGATACCTAAGAAATCAAACAGAGTCCGTAATGCAGAGAGTCCGTAATTGTATGCAACGACTATTTACTGTACCATCATTTCAGCTTAAAGTGTGCCACATGTCAAGAGTCCTTATTTAAAATTTTAACATCCTTTCGTTTGGCGAAGAATTTGATAATTTGATCATTATCAATGAAAAGTATTAATTATATACATACTATTTCAAAAACTAAAAATACCGTATCAGATGCCTTAGTGTAGAGATTTCCCAAGCTGTGTACCGCATCCAATGGAAGAGCATATTTTCAGCTTTAAGAGTGCCGCAATGTATCAATCGTATGTAACAATCTTGGTTTCACATTTTATCTACGACTTGTTTTGCGAAGAACCTGATCGTATGATTAAGGTTAATGATGAAATCATCAGTATCATTCTAAACAGCTTATCCTTCTTTTTCGATGTGAAATCAGAGTGAAATGTATGCTTTAGAATGCCACAAAGTATTTGAGATGATAGAAAAGTGTGCCGTGGATGGGGAATGATTAAGAAGCACAGCTGTACCGGGATGATGTGCAAAAGAGGGAAGAAAGTAAGTCGGATGAGAAGAGGGCGAGGACGTTGTAAGAAAAAACACAGCACGGGTTATCGTGAGAAAGGGGATGGGGAAATTGAAAGGCGTTTTAATTGTAAAGGAGATGTCCAACGGAATTCGCGCATAAGTCTTTCCACGTTCAGCAGCGAGCTTTTTTCTCGGAAACTTTGAGCGTAGGGGCATTTTCATCTCACTTGGGAATTCTTTTGGAACATTTCGAGTTTTATATAGTTAGACTCATGCCATGTTGAAAGAGCGGAGTGGGGTGGAGTTTCACCTTTTGGACATTAATGAAATTTTTAGATTTAATTGGTGTTGACCTTTCCTGGCGTGCATTTTTTTTCTCAAACGGAAGTCATTTCATTGTAAAAGTACGCTATTTTTTATATTTTCCTGCCATTTATGCAGAATTTGCAAGCCGCATATTTATTTCAAAGGAATTTCAATAATTTATTTTAACAACTCACTCGTTTAATCATTGGTTTTGTGTCTTAATGAAATATCCCAATTTTACAAATAACCTCATATAAACTCTCAAACAATTACGTAATCATATAGACCTACGTTCACACGGACTCCAAATTCAACCCAATATTCGACTTTGAGGAAAAATTCAAATTGAAGTATTTCAGAACATAAAGTTATAGAGATGATTTTATGTTCTCCCTACATATTATTCTTCTAATATATTTCATCGTTTTACAAGACTTTTAATTATATAGCTTAGGTAAAAACACCTTTGTCTCACCATAAGGATCTCCCTTCATAAAAGTTATTATAAGTGCGAAAATCTGCTTCTAATTTAAAATAAATTTATTCTGCTCACGTCTATCTAACGACATTTCAAAATTGCAAATGAACAATAGAGGATCATTTTAAAATGCTCAATTTATGCGTCATTTTCTTGCAACCGTTACCATGATAGTTCCTTTTTTAGGGTTTAATGCTCCTGAAGATTAATTCTCATGCATTTAGAAAGCAAGTACTTCTCCCGATTTAATTGCAATGCATTGCTACACCACTGATTGCATAAGTCCCGAGTAAGTATTCAAGACTGTTCTGATGGAACTGTAGTGAAATTTGCATTTAAAAAGATAGATTATTTGATATATATTTGAAAGCAAAAATAATGATCACGTACTTAAAGTTCGACCTAAACAGCTCTTTGTATTTGCTTTGAATATAGAGCAAGCAGTATATTATTTAAGTGAAACAAATTGCGGGAGAAACCCACTTTTTCCCCTATTTGCAAATCCCGTTAGCTCTCTATCTTTGTTTCTATGGAGAACAAAAAACATGACCTCCTTCCACCATTCTCTCCGCCTACGCAGTTACGTCCTTCCGCGACTCTCATTTGCCAGACGCACTCCACCATTCCAAGGGATAGGAGAAACCGTGTCTCCATTCCTCAACTCCACGTTCTTCTCTTTTACGTTGCCTTTTTATGTCGCAGTGAGAATCAGGGGCCTCTGTCTCCCATACTCCTCCCCCATTCTTCTCTCCGTTTCCCTTTGCATCCGCTCTCATGAAGCAACGCAGCCTTGATGTGCGGCAGATGAAGTTTATTTCTATCGCCTCTTCTCCCCATCACTAATCTACCTATTCCCTATCTCTTTCCCCATTTTTTTACCCCTTAACACTCCAATTATACCTAATTCTCCCTTCTCTATTTTTACCCTCTCGCTTTCCCATATACCTCTGCGAAACCTTCTTTTCACTTCCATTCTAAACCATCGTCATCAGCACTGACGGGATTTTCGCTATATCCACCTCTTTATTTTCTGCTCTACAATGAAAGTCCCTCTGACCGCTCCTAATTCCCCCCGGGGAGAATCTTTTGTCCCTTTCTTCCCTTCCTTCCTTTCCTCTCTTATTTCTTCTCTATCTCTCCCTCTCTCCCCAAACGTTGCCGCTCTTTGGCGCTTTTGCATTTAGATTCAGATCTCAGCCGTCCATAAAACGCTTTCCATTTCAATTCTGCGGAGAATAATTCCCGAAATACTGGAGTCTGCTCGATATTTTTTTTTTATTCCGGAGCGGTTCTAGAGATGGAACAACTAACAAAAATTAACGGAGCCGATTCTGTTCTGGAAACGAAAGTGGCTATGGAGAAAGGCAGAAGATGGTTGGAAGGAAAGGGATATAGTGAGAGATAAAACGTTGAATATTTATATTGGTGTGGCCGCGCTCTTCTCGCGGCTTAATTTTCCCGGGCAATTTCTGGGAGCTAGAACTCCGTTCCCTTTCTCTCTCTCCCTCTCCTCTCATTCTGTTCCACCTCTTTCTGTGCTGCCGATAGGACAAAAGTATCAGAGATGAGAGGAAAACCAAGTTCTCCAAGCTACAGGAAATTATCGTGGGCCGAGCGAATTTGTACGCTCTGATTAGGAGTCCAATTTTTCCTGAAAGGACTTCATTTAATTTTCGGCGCCTGCTTATTGTCATATTTTGGGAAAGGAGATAAAAAGGTTCGGAAATATTCTTCCCCTCGCGAAATTTGCGTTGGAGAGTTATGCTGGATTTTGAAAACTCTGGTTGGTAGAGGGCATTTAACTTTCATGGCATCTCAAGCTAGACCCCGAGAAGCTTTCTAGTTTCCCTTTTTTTATACAATTAGACGTGATATTTCATAGAATACAATATGCTTACAACTTGAAAGTTTGAATATAGATTTTTCTCTCTTTGAGACTTTAAATCCACTGCCAGTTTTATATTGAGTACAAGAGATCCTAAAATTCTTCGAAACGTTTAGATCAAAATTAGTTATTTCGTTAGCATGTATATACTTACCGATGGTCACCTAAAATCAACTTATATTAAACCAGTGTTATTGATTTACCAATTACATTAAAATTGTTATTAAACATCAGAAATGTATCAAAAGATTTGATAATCACATTAAATCGTAAAATATTTAATTAGCTATGTAAATGGTTCCTTGGTAGCTCAATTTTTCTTTTAAATGTAAAAAAACCAAGAATAAATCAGAAACCAGATAAGTTCGATCGAATCATTGCCAATTCCGAGACAGAGGATATTTGGTAGCAGCTCTAAATTTTTATATGTTTTTGTATAATTTATTATCCTTAAAATTAACTTTGATGGACTAACTATATTCATAGGCGGCATAATATTGAGTCCTTATAATTCTTGTTAAGGTATGATATTCCAAATGCATGGCCCAGCTAAAGTAAAATGACCGAAATTTGGAAAGGCTGTTTACGCCTTTTGGTTAGAGAGATAACAATACTTGGAGGTAACACGGGTTGCATACAATTCAGGAAAACTACAGATAGAGAGAGATTCTTCTGATGAAGAGGATGCTTTACTTTTCTGGTGAGCAGTTTAGAAAATAAACAATGTAAAAATACCATCATTACAGCAAAGTTATCAATTTTTTGCAAGAAAGACTAACATCTCTAAAAGAAACAATCAATTCCAGAAATGTATTCGATAATTATTCAAGAGATATCTCAACTAGGCCGTCACAATAANGCCTCTTAGGTTCATAAGACCCGGGGCCACACTCCGCTCTCTCTCCTCCTGTGCTGACTTCGACCACGCGTTGCACTCCCCGTGTTTACGCTAAGTACCCATTGGCCAAGGATTGGTTGTCAAGTCCGGCTTTAATGTAAGTTTTATACAGTGCTAATAAAACATATGTATTTGAACTTAAGTTGACTTTAGTTACTATATCCCATGTCGTATCACGATACGATAACTTAAGCGTGCAATACGACAATGTCACCAGTCTACTCCAACTAGCTTGCAGAGTCAACAGTCACGTTAACGCAACTTATTAGTTCAGAATAATTGGTATAATAATAATAATAATAAAGCGTCTTTATTTACGGGCGAGATTGAGACTAATTAGTCTCTTCTTACATCTAACCCTTAGTCATTTTACATAGAAAGAAAGAGGTATTGGGAGTTAAACTAAAAAGAAGGCAATAAAAGAAAGAACTACTATATGGGTGTTATAAAAAAAACCTAAGTCTGCACTTAGGAAACAAATAAACTAAAACCCTGCAGGAAAACACACACGTGAAGGGGGGCGTGAAAAACCCGCGAAACCTACTGACAGTGGCGACTAAAAAAATTAAAATAAGAGGGAAAATTTAGTAAATGAAAAGTGTCAGTAACAAAGCTGAAAAAAAAAGAAAATAAAAGAAAAGCAGACCGAAAAAAAATGCACCAAATGTTACATGTCATAGCAAAAAGTAACATCAATACTATAGAGCAGCAAAAGTTTTCTCCTATGAATTTAAAATTATCAAATTATAATTAAAAGTCTACTCCTTTTGAACCGAGATCCTTCTGAAATATGTGTATTAAAGCTTCCTTTACCAATTAATAATTAATACCTTTTAGTTTCTCATCCTCGATAGAAATATATGTGCATTATTGCGTACACGTGTTTAATTCAGTATTTTGTCGTATATCGGTTATAATGGATATTTTATTGGAATAAACATGATAGAAAACCATATTCTGCGTCGGTAAATTCGCCTTTTTATTCCGTGTACTCCAATATCATAATTCATTCGCTCTCAGTTTAGAAGAATTAATCAGAGAAACGATTTCTCTCTCTCACTGAATTTAATCGTAAATAGAAAATATGGACGTTTGACTTAATGTGGTTTTTAAACATGCCTTTGAAATTTAAAATATTTTTTTAAATACGCAAACAACGATTCTATTTCACAAATATCTAACACTAACGGATTTGCTCTTATCATCGAAAATGAAGTATTGACTTATTTTAGGAATTACTAGTGGAGCCAAAAATTGTGTTGCTACCCAATTTTGGTTAGCATTTACTTTAATTGCAAAATACAAATATATATTCACATCCCACGTAGTTCCACATGGTGAGGTCTTAGGTTATTTAGTATATGTTTATATGAGTATGTGTTTATATGAGTATTGTTTATCCCAAAATTGACTTTTAGTTGCAATAACTTACCAGTAGCACTATATCACATAGTTTTTACAATTAAATTTGAACCTTTTCTTTTGAGAATAATGATATTCTACGTAATTACTGTTTCGATGTTTGTTTTATGCAAAAAATAAAGGTGTATTTTCATTAACTAATGACGAAGAGTATCCTCCCACACATGCCGAATTTCGAAAAGAAAACACAATACACCGTAAGTTCAATGAAGCTTTTAACCATATCAGTGAATATTGATGGTAAACTAAATTTAATTACCTACCACCACCATTACATGACCCATTAATTACACCTGAGCCTTTAACGGTTCCATTTATAGACCAATTAATTCCCAAAATCAGGTCGAATAGGAATAAATCGTTACCAAATGGCGATCTTACAGCATTTAATAGGAGTGAATAGTAATTATACTTTCAAACTCTGCTTATACTAAAAATATTCTTTTGGGGACACGGGTCGGTTCGTTTTCTCTTCATTATCCACACCTTCGGTACAGGTTGGTTGCAGTCGATGCGGTAACTCAGAATCCCGAGCTAATAACTAATCGACCCAGGCGTACTTCACGGTTCATAATTTGGAGGGAAGAGATTAATTTCCCGATTGTCATAGAGAACTGAACGTCCAATGGAAACTTTTCTATTCTCAAAATTTATTTTACAATTCAACCAAACGTTTATCTAAAACTCCAAGCGTATAGATGAACAGACGTGACGTGATTACTATTTTAAGATTGTCTATCAGCTAATACACGATGAAATTCCTTGAATCGTCTTTTAAAGTACAATTGTCAAATGTTTCTTAAGATATGAATTAAATTTTAATAATGATCTATCGTACTATCCCATTGGATTTAAAATGAGTCACGAGAAAAAATCTTTGAAGAGATATCCAGTCGTTCGATTAGACCGTAGCCTATCACCAAAGTGAGTCGAAATTATTTTTAACTAAATTGATTTTAGAGACTCCTCCTGTATTATTAGTTTTGAATTCTTTTCACCAAAGTTTAAAACATTTAGCAAAACGGCTATATTTTATATCTTACTTCAAATTACTTTTTCCAAAAGGGTAGTTTCCGTTTTGCACATAGTTTGTTTTGAGAAGGAACATTGTTAAAATAGATTTCAATACACTGATAAGAAAATATTCCGTATCTCTCATATTCCATATCTATTCTAAATGGTTTCAATTATTTTATCTTTTAAATTATTTATCTGTTATTTGTCAATACTCTCCCAAAAATGTTTGTATCTTAATGGCGATACCCATACACTGAAAACGTAATTAACAATTTTGAATAGAATATTATTTTCTACCAGTTATAACCATCTCCATATATTTAGCGGAATGCCTTTTAAGTATTCATGGTAAATTAGGTTTAATAATAACTTTGGAAGAAACCGCGCAAGAGAAAATTAATACCTTATCCCCACTCTATATATTCAATGTAGTATCCAGTTTATTTATCTCTACTTTGCTTAATTAAAAAATATTTCATGATTTAGCATTTCCTGTAGTTTTATAATTTTAATTCTAACCAAGGTCATGATTTGCAGAATATAATTAATTGGTTACTTGAACGAGAGTGTAATAACCGCATATTTTTAGTTTATTTTAACTGGGGATCGTAAAGTACAGAGTGAAAAAAGTAAGACAACGGCAATTAACGAAAGATAAATCGCTGATGACATTAATGGAATAATTACTGAGATACTCACTTGGTGACTACTAAAATTGACCATGGTAGTATCTACTAAAATTTATTCCTGGGAATTTTACAGTATGCAAATATTTTGAGGTGGTACACAATATTATTTGATTGTTAGCCATAGCCATGTAATGAAACACATTTAATTACATGTTACTCCGTAGAAGTTCTCGAAAATACATGACTACCTTGATTTTCCGTTAGCTGTAATGCTAATTGATTTTCAACTTAAAAATAAGGGATTATTTGTAAAATAAAGACTAATAATACCTTTCGGAATAGCGGAAAATTCTCTGAGAAACGATATTAAAAGCTCACGAAATGTATGGAAAACGGCACGACATAATGTTACGCCCATTTTCTGATTTCAGCAGCTAAGACTCTCCAGCGTCGTTTGTCGCGTTCTTGATAACACTCCTCTCCACACCTGGTACACACATTCCGCTCTCCACGTTACAAGTGATGACGGTATGGATGCGCCATGCCGCCCTACTCGACCGAAAAGTAAATAAGGAAGAGAAGACGGAAACAGAGATCCAAAAGGTCTTCGGAGCGAACCTCCCGCTCCCCTTCCAATGTCTTCCCACACGCGCTTCCATTGATAAATGCGTCCCACGATGCGGGAAATTGACTTTATTTAGTGTAACGAGGCACTCAGTGAAGCGGTGTCGCTGACGTTATCCGCTGGTGTTTGGGGAAACAGAGAAGGAAACACACCTTCGCAACACGCCCCATCTTCCGGTTAACGTCTTCCCTCTCCCCGGCTAATCCCAAAACTCTTCAGATTTTTTCTCCACGGCACTTACAAGTTGCCCTGAGGACTTCGCTACATTCTGATCTTCAAGAGAGCAACCTCTTCCCCGACTGCTTCTCCATTTCTCTTTTTCTTCTTTCATCCGAATCCTTTTTAGCCTTTGTTTCTTCTCCGAAATTTCCTTCTCTACTCCGGCTTGAGTGTGCCGTATTTTCCGCCGCGGAAGGGCTTTAATAAGACAGGTTTTGCCGGGAGTAAAATGGGTCCGAGAAGTGGGAGTAAAATGGGGTCATGGAATGGGCCGGGCTAGTAACTCTGGAGATGCTCTGCTTAGGCGCCGCTGGAGTGTTGTGCCAGAGTGTACATGCTGAGGGCATAAGAACTGCCTGAGGGAGGATGAGGTGGAATGGTTACATATAACTTTCCGAATGATAGAGGACCGGGAATTGGTTCTGGAGCAGCGTGGAGAAGACGGATACAGTGAGAATGATGTAGTATTCTCTGGGGATGCTGACCAGAGTCCCCAGGGTCCTCGAGGACATTCTCTTCTGTCTGCGTTGAGTGTGAGAGCGCGAGGAACTGCGGAGGGAGATCTTGGGGCGTATAATGCGGAGTAGCGAGGTCAACAGGAGGAGATTTGTCACTTCGGGGCTCTTACGCCTTGCCTTCGACTTTAACGTGGGCCCGAAAAGAGAGCGTTGTTCTGTTAAGGTGCCGCTTTGATTAATGTCGTAGCATTACAAGAAATAAGAAGCTGGTGTAAATCCGATGATAAAATATTTCACTCTACCCTTTTATGGGTGTTCTTTTATTAACTTCCTTCGTGACGCCATTGACAGTAATAAAAGGACTACGCCGAGAATACTAACCTCTCGCACTGCTTCAACTACCTTCAAACATGCCTAAAATCAAATTAAGTTCAAATCTGAACCACAAACAAATAAGAATAGCTGTTTGCAAATAGATTTAATGAGATTTCAATTTCAGCTACTTGTGTTCCGTAAATTTGCTCGGAAATTGTCATCTTATCTCTTCCATTCTGGGAAAGTATGTGACAAATTACAATAATTTTGTTCCTTGAAATGTAATGAATACTCATTTTCTAAAATATAGTTATTACTCTGTCTCATTTTCAGTGTGTAATAGAAATTATTTAACATTTCAAAAAACTTAAGCTCACGTTTTCTATACTTTTTGTCGTATATCTGTAAGTTATTTCCACTCTAAAATATATTTCGTTATTTTTTTCGATTTAATGGCTACAATGATAAAAATTACTTTTTTATTTTTAAACTTTAATGATATATTCATCATATCACGACTCCTCTCATTATTTCGTAAAATAGACTATCGAGAATGATTTATTTCAGTATAAATACGTAGAGAAAATTTTATGATCTCGATAAGGACAGAAACACTTTCATAATATTTACAGATATATTAAGAAAACCCATCCTTCACGGTAATAAGTTATTATTACTATTTATACATAAACTTTCCTCTTAAATTCTTTCCTTTATGAGAAAAACTTCCTTTAAAGAGCGACTAAATAAACTCCACAGTTTAACCAAATCGCCACATAAAGATAAAGGCAAATAAAGATATGCCACATCTTCATAAAGAATAATATAAATACCATTTAAGAGAACGAATCCACGCCGGGAGGATTCGAACGACGTACGAACCTGTTCTTCAGTCCATGGTAGCATTTCTTTTTTTTTCTCAGTGGGAGTGAAGCGCGCTTTATGGAGAGATTAGGAGAAGAAAGGTATCCTTGGGAGAAAAAAAGGGCCAGCGGATCGAAATTATTTTTAACTAAATTGATTTTAGAGACTCCTCCTGTATTATTAGTTTTGAATTCTTTTCACCAAAGTTTAAAACATTTAGCAAAACGGCTATATTTTATATCTTACTTCAAATTACTTTTTCCAAAAGGGTAGTTTCCGTTTTGCACATAGTTTGTTTTGAGAAGGAACATTGTTAAAATAGATNTATATACATACAACAGAAGGAAAAGCGGACAAAGAGATTTGTTGGCGGAGCTAGGAGGAAAACTAGAATTTGAAGTGAAAGACGGGAGAGTACAGTCATAGGATATTTTCCCTCTCCGTGTCCTTAAGTAATAACCCAATTCCTACCGTTTTTTATCCTCCACTTATCCCTCTTTATTCCTCCATTATCTCGCGTAATCTATCCACGCATCCTGCTTTCCTCCGCCCACTCTCTCCGGGGATAGTTGAAGGCCGAAGGCACCATCCGAAGCCGGGATCACCCGCGAGGAAATCCTACGAGATTGGAAGCCCAGGTAATGGATAAGGAGAGAGGGAGAAAAGGAATGAGGAGAGAGAAAAAGGCATTGGTTAAGGTGAAGGGAGTAGGAAAAGGAGAGGTTAGTTTGGGTCCGGAGTATAATAGGCTTTCAGAAGGAGGAGAAGCGGATTGGTTGAGATTTAAGAGATGAAGATTAAGGGAGGAGATTGAAAATAAAAAATAATAATTTGCACTCCTGCGGGATGCAGAGTGGGCGAGAAATCGGTTATTTTATACCTTCCTCGGGTAATTGTGTGCGAGACCGGTGTTCGTGCCCTGGTTTCATCAAAGAGATGCTGGGATGGGATGGAATACTTTCCTTGGATCGTCCTCCTACAGGGATCAATTGCTGCTTCCTGTGTTTGGTTGGCGAATAGGAATTTAGACTTTGGCGTCCAAGGGATAGTGAGTTTGAGAGCATTGTGAAAAACCACAGAAGAATTTCAACGATTTCGTCAACCTGTCTGCACCCCGAGGCACTTCTCAAACACTGTGGTCCGATATTGAATTCATAAAATAACTCGTAAACATAGAATCAACGTACAGATTAGTTGGTAATATATGTCTGAATAGTATTATTCCATAACGGTGGCATTTTGGTTTAAAACAACGAAAAGAAGATGATATTTTACTGAATGTATGGAGCCATCCGTAAATGATGTCACGGCATTTCTGTGATTTCTGACATTCCCTCGGTAACAAAGTGTCATACACTCTATGATAAGTTTTCACGTATTCCTAGATCCAGCCGTAAGTGTGATTGATAGAAACAACATGAATTGTTAAATTTAATAAGTCAAAAGATAAAAAAATAAATTCAACTCGATCAAAAATGGAAACTTTCGTTTGAAACGCTGGAAAAGTGACGCAATTAATAATAAAAACAATCTCTAAAGCAGCATAGAGGTGACAGCGATGGATTTTTGTTTTTAATATGCAGAAAAACATCAAACACTCTTATACGTTTGATTTCCAATATATCGAGCATGCGATATTTCTCAATTAACACCACTCATAATTCGATTTATCACCGTTCTCACAGGACTAAAAAATACCCCATCAGGAACGATAATTCACGTCCGCATTCTTTAATTGGCCGTGATCCGATATATTTATTAGCAAGACCGTTCAGCAATTAATTTCTCATATCCGACGCCTATGAATTCATTTATATCTCCGATTAGCGGAACTGAATGCTCAATACTCAGAATGAGCTAAAAAAACACCTCTTCTCTTTCCGCGTACCATGTTAAAAAAGGAAACACCCATCACTTCCCAGAATAAACAAAAACGAAAAGAAAATTAGCACTTTTTTCGCAAGTGGGAAGTTCCGGGTGATATATCACCAATTCATTCGCGCTTAGAAATCCTCCGTGCGATCCTAATGCAGATGGAATTGGGTGCATATGCATCCGGCAGAGAGGCAGCGGGAATATGCATTTTGTTGCCTAGGAATACGAAATTCCCCAGACGCCTTCCTGGATGTATAACTGATGGGGAAAAAAGCCGAGGCCGTTAAAAAGATGCTTTAGGTTCCCAAGAACTCAAGAATTTGCGCGCAGCCGCTCGCGGGTTTGGAAGATGAAAGCGGTGAACGCGGAAACTCTCTTTGCAAAGAGAGAGAAAATTGGAGAATATTCAGCGATGGCGAGCTACCGGACGAAACCTTTCCTCTGTCCACTCCCACTCCCTTTCAACCCATCGCGGCTCAACGGGGATAATCGATAGGAAACGTTGCAGCTTCGAGGCGATAGATTTCCCGTTCTGTATTTCCGTTCATCTCGTGGCCACTCTTCATCGGAATGGAAAACTCATCCTAGTCTTTTTCCTACCGACTGAGCCGCATTCCCCAACCGCGTATCCATCCACTCGGCTCTGTTTCCTCTTTTTTTGCTCTTGCACCAACAACATCCATTGCCTCCCTTTTCCCGCTCTTTCGATTGGGTCAAAAAGAAGGTCGTCTCAGGTCCGATTAGGGCCTCGTAAGCATTTCTTTGCCATCTTTTTCTCTCTCTACCCCTCCTACTCTGCGGGTGTACTTCTTTGTGTTCTCGTAGCTCTCTTTCTGCATTTCCTCTGCCGGATCTATTCGAGTAAATACGACTTATTTCAAGATATTTTGAAGCACAATGCTCCCGTCTTACATTTGGCTCGTTTCAGCTGAATGAGAAATTAGAATTCGATTAATACAAAAGCGATGGAATAAGATGGCCGTAAAACATAGTTAGTCCGGGAGAGATGCCCCAGTTAACATATAAATCACCGCTGCGTGACCAGTATTTTAGTAGAAAATGTGATATTTGTTTAATACCACAAATACGTGCTTCAGTTTTCGTGCAAAAAAAATATTTTGCAGAAAAAAACATTTTCGTGTACATTTTACTAAAAACCTAACCACTTTTTTGGCCATCTTTTCCAGGCTGTCCGGAACCAGCATCGTAAAATTGTCTGAGAATTACGATGGTATAGGATTGAAAGTCTATAGAAAACGTCAATAGAAAAATTCTTCCTGTTAACAATTTTTTAAATCTTTTTTCTTAATAGGTAACGGGAATTTTTACGCTGTAACAGGTAGAGTAAGAAATAGGCTAGTGGGTCAGATTTCCTATCGATTGAAAGGAAGTCTTGAAAGATTCCAAAGGTTTTCCTTTATTTCGGATAAAAAAGTCGAGAACTGAAAATATCCTGTTTGATAGTAAAATAATTCTAGCGTCACTCGAAGGCGTTATACAGATTGGAGCCCTGAAGTTAGCGATGAAATGTAAATAAGTAAATTACTCTTTATATGTGAAATAACATATTTTTCAAACACCCTATCACAGTTCAGGTGGTTTATTTATTTAAAAATGTGTATAAAAAGCTGTTTTCAGCCATTTGTATTAACGATGGTTTGGATCATTTTCTAAACAGAAAGTTAAATGTCAGTTTTCAAAATGTCTTCATTTCACGCATTTCTTTTAACTTCCATTCTTCATCTCCGGTATACGATTTCTCACTTATTGGCATATTCTTTGATTCGGAATATGCAAAGCCTTGAAGGAATACTTCACTGTTCGCTGGCAACTTCTACGAATTTTCGCTTTTTTTAATTAAAACTTGAGCGTGCAGTTTCCAAAGATGATCTCCGTTCAGAATGGATTATTTCCTCGAAAAAGTGGATTTGAAATAAACCCTCAGAAAATATGGGTTTTTAATTAAAGGTTTAATTATTTTTAATTTGAGGCGTTCTTGATGGAATTTTAGGGAACATCATACGAGAGTATTATGGGTAAGATTCTCTACTAGATGATTAATAATCTGCACTCCCAATATATTTCTCGCCAGTTATTTTGGGACTTAAGGTATTTGTTGAACTTTCAAACACATTTTCGGATTAAAAAATAGTAATATGTATTAGAATCTTGTTTATAAAAACAATTCTTTTATGACTTGAACCTTCTTAAGCATTCATCATACATAATGCTTCGTTTTAAACCAATAAAATTATATACTTAATTTTAGCTTGCTTTTAATTAGAATCAGCGATTTTATCGGATCATTAACATAGAATTAGCGATAGAAATTTCGTTCGACATTCTTTTCTTTTAATTTAACCATGTAATCTAAATATCCATCAAATGCTGAAACACGCTCATCTACGGCTGTAAATTTAAAGTTGGAATCATCCAATTTCCTATTTTGGTCTAAGTCTTCCTTCTTCTAATTGAGAAACTTAAATCTTGGTGGCTGCCTTGAAGTAACTTATAATTAAGGAACTATCTACATATCCCAATTAAACTTTCCAAGGATTAGGTTGCTTTGTTTGTTAGTACACTCCGACTGAGGAGCTAATTCGATGGAGCTGTATCCATGGAAGCTCAGATTGTGGAAGTTGAAAATTGATATAAAAGAATCGACAAGTCTATGCTGATTGAATGTGGCATGGGACAAGATTGACGCAGTCGACAATCAAAGCGCAGAAATCGAATGAGGTCCCAAAACAACGTTCCCGTTCATGCAGAAGTGTAATTGAGTCTCTGCATTATCCTGCACGGCAGTAGTAAGTTTTCTTCCCTGAAAGTGCATACTGAAGCATGTATTTTGAAGATACTTGGTGAAAAGTTTCCCTGAGAAAATGGAAAACATGGCTTTAGTTGGGTAGAAAGAAGACTTTGCGGCTGCGATAGGGAAGATTCAATGGATATACTTGCTTTAGAGTTATGAAATGGTATGAAGGGAGTGCACAGAACACAATATTGAAATAATGAGGCGTACCGTTTCCAACGAATTCAGAATCGATATTTGATTTCACTCGGTGATGCACCTCATTCTTTTATATGCAACAAACTTCAAATTATGCAACAAAAAAAGTATTGATAATTCTTACATCTTCTCGAACAACGTATTAATCAAGAGTTTCGCTATGAGGGTGAAAAGTTCAATGATGTAAATAATATAACAGGTTAACAAACTGTTACTTATTTATAATTTTAGAATAAAAAATTATCTCTTTTCTAATTCACACGTTTTCAATATTTCTGAAGGTCGGTCATTCCAAATAGTTTTTATCTCTGAAGCTTCGTTTTAAAAAGTCACTGTTATGAGTCTTTGAATCAGTAAGGCGCAAATAGTCAGCAGTATTGCTGATATATAGGCGGAATTCAAGTCACTGATCGATAATGTTCCAATTAAATGCTGAAATTATTATAATTATTAGCAATGCTGTTGCAAGTATAACCATACTTACGTGCTTTTAAAAGTCTCTTTGTTAAAGGAAAAGGGTTCGGACATTATCGATCAATGGATAGAAAATCGACCGGCAGTCGATTCGAAGTCGGCAGGAGATCCAGATTCGAGTCTCGGTCCTGTGAGAATTATTCAAATTCGTATTTCCTTCGAAAGCTCCTTTTTTCTTTATGTTGTTATCTTGTTAGCGATTTATCAACTTGTTATACAAAAATTTTCATTCTAAATTGCTCCTGTTTACTGAAATTGTTGGTCAGAATAAAAATTAATATTCGTTTCTCATTAAAGGTACTTTTCACGCTTTACCTACGTAACTATTATCCAGTAATGTGAATTCGTAAATTCTCCAAATAATTAAGTTCGTATTATCATCCATTATCATTCATTATTTATCCATTGATGCGATAAGGAGGTTATTTGTACCTCCACAGCTTCACTTTTGCTTCATTATAGGAAATAGTGCACTCCAAACATACTGATCGTTCGTATCGGAATTCGCCTACGCATGCACATGTACAAAAGCAAGCACTTACGTGTGCTCCCTGCAATTCACCAAGCAATTCAATTACTATCAGCACCCTTCCTTGCGCACGATGTAGCTAATTGGTGTTACGATATTCTAGATACTTGGGATAAGATCTTCGTAGAATGTATCTGCTTTTCCTCGATCAACCCATTCAGTTCTATGTCCTAATTTTCAACGTATCCAAGAGGGAAAACTAATTTCATAGCAGTTCTATTAAACGTAATCTATTCAAAACCCCTTCATCAAATTCTCACAACG
This sequence comes from Ladona fulva, assembly GCA_000376725.2. Lineage (NCBI taxonomy): Eukaryota > Metazoa > Arthropoda > Insecta > Odonata > Libellulidae > Ladona > Ladona fulva. The sequence goes on from KZ308268.1 coordinate 1,693,164, forward strand.
CAATTGTACCCACTTTCCAAATGTTAGAGGGCTGTCTTCAAGGGAATGTTCACCCTCCGTATGAATTTCTCCAATCAGCTCTGCCTAATCCTAGAAAATATATTATCAAACTTTGCTGAAATCATATTTCAAATTCAAATTTTGTGAAAGCATTCTAATTCAGTCCACCAGATGAAATAGTTAACCTTATTTTTTTAATTCGGGATATAATTGAAATAGCTAAAAACTGCACTACATAATGTGATTTATCAAACTTTCATGCACACAACCTGATGAATTTAATTGAATTTTTGCTTTGTTTTTCCGCTCGAGGTTAATGAAGCAGTTAACTCCTGTTTTGGTAGATTTTTACGTTTAACTTTTTAACGAAAACTTTTTTAAAACTTAACTGATAATTTGCAGTTAAACTCATCAATTGCTGTTTTTAAAAAATAATGCAGGAAGCAGAATATAGTTTTATAAAATGTTTTGTCCAATAATGTTTCTAAAAATGTTGAAAATGCTTTTTGACAAGAGTTATCCTACACTGTAGTTTAATAGTAAGAAAGTAGATTTACCATTGTATTAATCAAAGTAATTTGTGTAACAATGCCATCTATGGGATATTTCAGGAAAACCATGAATTGAATAATAAACTATTTTATAGAGTTTATGAAAGATATTCGAGAACCTTCTTTTGAGAATTACTCAGACACGTTATTAATGAAAATCGTAAAGTTGTCCGATATCCGAGAATAACTAACACAAATAAAATTTTTTTATCACGACTCACGAATCAAAAGCGTATACATGTATGTAGAAATTATCAGGATCATAGATAAATTTTAATATTAAAAAAAATATTATACAGATCCGCTTAATGAAACAATCAAAAATTATCTAAATACAAGTTTTGTTATATGCGAAAATAGATAAAAATCAATTTAAAGCCGAATTTCAGAGCTTAATAATGTTGGTGTGATGAGATAAACAACTACCCTACATCATTAATGTCTTTCAAAAATCATTTAAAATATCTTCCGTAAAAAAATACTTGGCTGTTCGTGCAAGCCTCTTATGTCATTGCAGTAACAAAAGTTCAAATTCGAAGTCCTTACTCGAAATGTGACGAAAGTTAATATGTGTGAGTTTTATTTGGCATCTTTAAAAAATCTCAGTTCTTTTCTATATCTTATTTGCTGGGTCGAGTGAAGATAAAATGAAAGCGTTCTAATTCAGTTCACCAAACACTTGAATGCATTTCCGCGCTTCGTTAAAAACGAATATCCGAATTTATAAATATCGATTCCGCAACTTACCCGATGGTCTCAAAATTGAACTAATAGTTTCACGTGTGAACTTCCAAAGAGGGAAAGAGGGAAAATTCTATACCCTGAAATTAAATAAAATGTTTAAATGCTCTGAATTACTAAGGCGTTGTTTATCATGTTTGCGCTTACACATATGGTAAAACGGAAAAAGGCACTGTAAATTTGCCTTCTTGTTGAACCAAATTACATTCAGTAGTCCCAACGGAAAAACATCTGTTTAAGAGGGTAGAGGAATCCCGACGAATGTTCAATCTCTCTGAGCGAATCGGAGAAGCTATCTGCAGATACAAGAAAACTGATCCGTGACCGCTGCCTGTAATTACCCTGAAATATTCGCTCTCATGTAGAGTATCCTAAGATCACCCTACAGGTGATTTCAATCCTTCCCATCAATTCAACATTTCTGATCCACCCTCTCGCTTCACTATGCCGACTACCTTTCTTGGCTTTCTCATTCAATAACATCTCTCTCCTGAAAATCCTTCTTCAAACGTCTCCAAATTCCTACAGATGGCTAACTTCCACTTCCTCCAGGCATTACTGATTCCCTTTCGCTTACTGCAAACCTTCCAAAACCTCTCTCTTAAGGCAATCTACCCATCCAAAATCACTATCCCATAAGCTTTTTGGTCCTCAAATCATCCTTAATCCATCCTTACCTCGAAACTCAAACCCATTTCGCAGGGTTTTCATTCAAGCACTTCGAGTTCTCCGCTTCCCTTTCGTCTTTACATTCCCCCTCAATTCATTTCTTTGCCTTCCGTCAACCAGCTGAGCCGATATCTCACCTCCGATATCTTTTTAGTGCTCCCATGTGACTTATCTTTGTCCGTCGCTGTCCCATTTCCTCCCCTCCTCTACTTTTTCCATCTTCATTCATCTCCAGAATGTTTATGTTTATCGACTCGCATTTGTGACTGCGACCTTCTTTGGTCGTGAAACTTATATCCCAATTTGCATTCATACATTATTCAAATGTTTGTGACTTCTCTCAAATATATATACAACTGTATAGTCATCTGTTTCTTATATGAAAAATGTATCCAGCCATCCAGCCTAAGTGGTGGTTTCATATTTTTTTCTCATTATGTGTTTATGCACACGATAAGAAAGAGAATGTTTTCAGTAGACTTATATAAGGCATCAGGCAAACAGTGTTTCACAAAAAAATCTGCTGTAAAAGAAAACTTTCATTTTCAATGAGTGTATCCGACTCCCCATATCTTCATCTCGAGAAAAGTTCCATCTCTAGGATGGCCTTAAATTTTTAATTTAGCCCTTTTTCCTTCTCTCAACTTTGCACCTCACATTACTCTTTATTTTACACTGATACTAGTGCATTTTGATATTTATTTGGATATTGATTCTTGATATTAGTAAACAAATATACGATCGATGTAGTGGATGTAATTATGTGGATCGATAACAGTAAACAAAATATATGTAATGTAAATATCGATGTAATGGTCTCTATGAGAAATATTGCGACTGTTCCTATTCAGGTAGTTAACTGATAATAGAAAGTAAAATATTATTTTTCCTCTTGATTCACTCCCTATCTTTTTATTCGATCACAATCCCTCTCACCAAGCTTATTTTCCTTCTCTCCACTCGCACAATGTGACATAACACAGATCTCCACTCGCTTTCACCACCAGGTCACTCAATATAAATCAAGGTTTACGCCAACTACTACACTCTTAACAAACAAACTCAAGTAAGCTCTGTTATTAGCATCGTAAATATCGTTGAATATACCCACTCTCTTGTATCAGACTCAAAGTTAGTAGTGCATATTAGTTGTTTACCATGCAAAGTAAGAATGGGGACCTTTCTCTTTTATCCACCTCTGAACGAGAGTAAACCATTCCATTTCTGCCGCTCAATTTTGCATTCATTTTTCCCTGCTCGCTTAAGAAAACGGTGTTCTCTAGATGAAATGTAAGCATGATCTTTATCATCCTTTTTCCTCAAAGAAGAGTTTTATTCTTCGATGGGTAGGCTTGAGTAAGGAGACACTTAATTCATCTCATGTTGACAATTCGCTCAACGTGGCCTGAATTTCCTCAGATTTACCTCTTTCATAGCTTTTTAGTGACTCCAAAATACTGTAAACTCATTCACTTGTAAATATGTACGCAAAGTATTTGATCTCGGTTTCCTCATGATGCAACACAACTAGTAAAATTTCTTCAGCTTCATATGGCATTGCTCTTTATTTTATTAACTTGATAGGTAGCTATCATTGCAGAACTGATAACTTCCATAAATCTATGGGAAATAAAAACCTTCGAGAACAATCATTTTTTATTGCTGAAAAATCTTACTTTCATCGATTTTTGAAATTAGTGAAATACCTTATGATTTAATTAGCATGAGCAAAAGTATACAGAAAAATCATTAAAATTCCTTAACTTTATGTAAGTAATTATCCTCAGTATTAGTCTATCTCGCAATCCAAAGGAAAAGATGAAGCGTCACAAGAATTGTGTTCCAGTACTTTTTTTATGAGAAAGATTATCTCAGCTATCAAACTCCGCAGCCTTAATCATTAGCGAGGAAATAAGAAAGAGATTACAGGAGAGTACGTAATCACGTAATTACATCATTAATATGGCTGAACTAATTACTACGAATTCATCCTCGGGAAAGAAATCTTTTCTGGCACAGGTCCACAAAAGTTATATCCGTCTTCCCTCTTTCCTCCAAAGGAATTAAACTACTCTTACCTCCTCAATATATCACCGTCATGGTGAACTTACTCCGGTGCTTGATAACCACCGCGGCCTTTCTGGAAATCCTTTTCTAAGGCAACCCCAACCCCTTCTGTGGACAAAGTCTTCGAGAGCCCCACCGTTGGAATCAAATCGAGAAGTCTTCATTGATACCCCTTCTTTTTCTAACTCTACATTTTCACCCTTCTGTATTCTGTTTACGACTCCTCTTCGAGATCCCTCTCAATCTATCCCTTTCAGTCTCCCGCGTTTCTTTCTCGTCCTCTTAAAATACGTGTTTTCCATATATTTCGCGTTGACCATGCACCGCTGATGTTCTTTCTGCATTTCCGTTTCTCTTTCCTCGCCAACTTTCTCTGGAAGATGATGTACTACTTTATATTTAAAGCCTTTCATTCTTTTCAGCCCTGAGATTCTAAGTCTTCGTTCGAGTATTTCTACACTTTACATAGTATAATAGTTTTACGGAGTATTAGAATATTCCTACTCACTACGAGTACGATAATAACTGAGTAACACGATGTATTAATACCTGAACAGCCATCGAAATATCAAAGTGAGAGCCAAGCATTCGTTCCATTGGGGAATAAGCATTGGAAAATTAAAGGTTTGCGTCAACGAAAATAGCGCAAGCCGTTTCAAATAAGTAAATATCTATCAACTGGATGAAAATAACAAGTAACATTGCATTCTTTAATGAATTATATTCGATTGTGTTCCTGTCGGTGGCCGCTTTCTGGTCGAAACCGGTCGGTGTTTTTTTTAAGTACGCGGAAGCCATATTTTTTAGTTTTTATTACCTCTCGCATTATGTTTTCAGGGAATTGAACACAACAAATCAAATTTTCGAAGAATCATACCGCAATTGGAAAATCCGCAGCCCACCGGAATTAAACAGTAATTTCGTGAAGAGTATCTTTTTACGAAACCCCCATCCCATTTCACACAACACATATTTGATTCCACTACATGTGTCACATATTACATAAACTACACTACATACAAACAATTTCACTAATAAACAAAAAAATCTTTGAGGCATAAAATAAAAGGATTACTCCCTTTAGAATCGGTTCAATTCAGACTGGCGATGCGTTATTCATAAACGAAAAAATGTCAGTATAAACTTGTAAAAAAGACAATTTGATAATTTAATTGAATCGAATGTCTTAATAATAGCAATGCGTGGCAGGAGCCCATAGCTCACTCTTTAACTCGTTATTTTCCATATATTCGATTATAATACCGTCAGAAGGGTTTAAACAGGTAATCGGCTAATGATATTGATGAAATATGTAGCTACTAATCGAGGCAAATCGATCGATATCGAGGCAAAAGGTGAAAACAGAAATACTTTAAGAGAAATTATTATGAGTGAATTGAAGAATATAGGAAAGATCACGAAGCATTATTTGTGTTTTCATACATTCATCTAAGGAAACGGGAGAAGATCAGTCGAATTGATTTCCCGATGTAATAAAAATATGATTAGAGTGAGGTGTAAGAAGTAAATCACTAGTGGATAAGACAGGAAAGCATTCGCCATATAAATTTGCCGATATTAAAGCTATACGTCATCCATGTTATCGTTCCAGTTTCCTGGAACGGCGTTTAATAAGGCACTCAACTGCTTTTCCTTTGGAGACACATTTCGCAGGAAATTTTGCACCTAAATGGAATCTTCACTGCATCGTATCAAATGAAACTAATGAAATTCTAGTAAGCGATAATCACGAATATTAATTTCGGGACCATACGTAAATCGGGAGCTTTCTCTGGGAGGTAATCTCTGTCTGAAGTTTTAATTACTCACTATGATGATATTTGTGTGTAATATTAAATATCATGCTACGTTTTCTAATTTAAATTATTATTAAAATTTTCAATAATGTGATAATATTTTCGATTTTACAAAATTTAGTTTGCGCTCTTGGCCAGTTTTCATTGAAAATTAATTTTAGATTGCAAAAAATTAACTAGCATTACATACATTTTAAGGGTGCAAACTGAGTTGTTGTCAGGAAGATTTCATGAGAGTGTTTATTGAGATGTATTCATGCGGATAAATTTATTCTAGGCCAGCAAAAACGCTTTGTAAAGTAAATTTAAATCGTGACACATATTAGACGCACTACCATTATTCGAAGAGGTACCTCTATTACTAAGTAAACCTGAGAAGGTCATCCTCTAACAACTTTACACAAAATTCTTATTCTAACACCCCTAAAATACACTTATTTCCTTAGTACTTACATCATATTTTTCCTACAAAATGAAATATAAATTCTAGCAAATAAGCAAACATGTTAGTATGATTGAATTAATTGTAACTCAAGTATAAATTATTGAAATGTTATATATATTGTATTATTCACGACATTCGTCTCTACTGTTGTAGAAATCTAAAGAGCTAACCAAATCCCTGGCTATAATTAAATTTCCAAATACGATCGTTTAGGAAGGAAAGGCATTATTTTTATGCTACAGAATTAGGTTGTTCGTACTCATTTATCTCTTTGAAGAAACACGTGTAACGCAAAACTTCTCTACTATTAATCATCTGTTCATTATTAACTGTTAATATATCTGCGTGTAACTTAATAAATTAATAATGCATCTTTGGGATAAAGTTGTAAGTTAGTGACAATCCAGATGCTGACTTGTTCTCTTGCAGCCACTTCAGTACCACCCGAGCACAGATTAAGGACATCGGATTAGTGGTCTGTAGCTCTGTCACGTTTGTAAACCGATTAGTACTTAGCACATGACTCAAATGCTTTATATACCGCCGTATGAGAAAAGCATCATTTATAGAGGACGCGTACAATAAGGAAGAGGAAATTGTTGAATTATGTGACTTACAATGGAATTATCACGCTTATTGAGACCGTGGTTGTCCATGGTTTAAAACTCCTAGGAATGGCCAGGGCCAATATTATAACTGTTTTACCACTAGGTGCACAAAGGATCCCTTAAATTGGGGTACTCGTGTTTCGTACACGTATTTCATATTTTCGCTTAAATGTTGTTATATTACTTGTAAATGCTGACACACGTGTATGATTGTCTAATTACAGTAATATATATATATATATATATATATATACATATTCACTCTGCAGTCCGCCTTTCGGTGTATAAGGTAAAAATATGCATGAAAAAAATAGTCAGGTAATCAGGGATTTTTCTTGTATACGAGTATATAAGATTAAGCTATTCGGTACGAAAAATGTTTGAGATGAAACAAGAGTGGCTTTAAATTCCCTTACTGTTCGATCAGTTACGTCTACAGCTACGGATTCTGAGTTAGATTTCATCTATCAAATTATAAGGAAGGTGAGCGGGCCGTGCTCTGGCCCGCAGACCGTACTAAGATTCCCCCTGTAAATCCTATTCGTTTTCAGCCCGAAAACTTCTGTAGGTAAATGTAGCGAGCTCGAAAAATAATAGAGGACATCAGTAAATGAAACCCGAAACATAAATCCTCCCATAGTAGCTTTGCTTATGTTATCAACGCCTGCTGACGTCACTCAAACGATGTAATTCGTTCGTGTAAGTCGTTATTCTCTATCAAGCGAAAATTACCAGTTTTGATAAATAAAGATCTCTTATATACACCAAATAAAACTTTGCTGAATAACTTCAATAATAATTATATACTGAAAATTCAAGTATTAAAGTAATTCAGACAAAGTATTAATGGCGCTATTTTTTCTTTCATTGAAACGTGAAGTTTTAAATATATCATGTCCAATATAAATACTTTCTCTTTTACCGCCAAGAAATTGATTAGCAAAATATTCAAAAAGTAAAAGGTCTACAATTAAAACGACCTCGAAACTTTAATTATCTATTTTGTTACTCTAAAGAAATGAATACGAATTTAATTATACAGAAGTTATTGTGAGGTTTTTATAAAATTAATCAAATGCTGCTAGAAAAACTGTAAATGTTCTATTTTCAAATTAGTAGCTGTTACTTCAAGGTAGAATTTAATTTGCCTCTCAATACATAAAACCTAATTTACCACGTTATACACGTCAATATGTTCCCTAAAGAAAAGTTTGAAGGCACTATCCTCGTACGTTCCACACTTTCGAATTTGCTAGGATATTTTCCGCGGCTCTTACTTCCTCGGAAACAATCAAGAGCCTCTTTTTCAATTATCCAAAAATAACTTTCGCGTAAAAATTAGAGGTGAAACTAGTTTTCGAAATTTCCCCTCCTAGACCCTTGTAATAAAAGTTTGTAACCTCGGGAAGGTTTTCTAATTCGGAATCCAGTAGAAGCAAAACAAAACACTCTGTATTGAAGGATAAAAAATGGAGAAAGAAGCGGGATAAGGAGAGTTCTGCTACGGGAGGAATGGGGGCACATCCCCGAGAGCGTGCAAGCCTGGATTCTCAATCTCCATACAGTTAAAACACCGAACGCAGGGATCGCCGAAAGGGAAGAGTCCCTTGAATGCGTGTCATTACCGAGGGATTCTTTCTTTCACGCCTACGGCCAACCCTCAAGGTTTACCCCTCGTCCTTACTCTTTCCTACTTACTCCCGAGAGAGGAGGACAAAGAAAGGAGGATGAAATGGTGAGAGAGAAAAAGCTACGCGGCGTGAGAGGGACTGAGAGAGGGAGGGACATGGAAGGGATCCAAGTCGGAGTCTCCCGGGAGTTGAGAGAGGCGTTGCTAGCGAGAGATAGGGAGAGCAGTGTTGCTCTCACCCAGATATCCCGAGCCTTAGAAGCCTGGGGGCTCACCGCTCAAGAGATACGAAGCGGCTCTAGCCTCCATATCCGCGAGGGACATAATTGAATCAAAGAGGAGGAGGAAAGAGTGGAAGGAAAGGGGGGAAACATGGAAAACATAAAGAAGTGGCGATCATGGGAAGCGATAAGTCGACGGCGGCTAAGTGCAGGTCGCGGCGTCTCTCGCAGGACAAAAGGGTTTGGATTTAGTGCCGGAAGGAGATAAGGTGATGGTGATGAAGACTCGGAGGAATCTTGGGAAGGAATTCGGCGTATATTAATCATTGGGAGATGAAGATAAGTTTATCTGGGGTACTAAGAGAGTTTGCCAAAGGCCACCTTGAGCATCGCATGAATGCCCCCTTATGCTATTTGTTTCTATACTTTGTAGTGTGACGGTCACGTGATGTGAAAGTGGCAGCAATATGAAATTTCATGCAATCAATTTTCAACATTTATTGAGTTTTCTGGTGCCCTAGGTCAATTATCCTCCGTTTTGATGTGGTTTAAATACAACTCTACAGCATCATCTATCAATCTCAAACACGGCAAAATCTCTCGGTGGAAATCTTGATCTGAAGAGGATATGTAATTACTGAATTATCCTCGGCATAATTTGATTTTCTGAGCCTAGTTGAATTACTTCATATTTTACTACTAATACCACTCATACTAAGAGGGCAGTTTATACGGAAGTAGTCTCAATATGGATTATATGTAATAAAAATAATTACGTTTCCTTCAAGAAAGAAATTTGCTAATTACTAATATTGAATTATATTACGGAATAGTAAATTCATGTGATAGTTTACCGTATAGTTTCTAATATCCTTCCTTAAGGGATAATTAACATAAAAAATGCTCCAAATTCCGAATTGAATGAAGGCTTTCCTTATATATACGAGGAAAACGAAGCTTCCTCTATACTGTCACTCATCACAAAGTACTTCTCTGCATAATGAAAACTCATTTATTGAGTTGTAATTTCATCTTACGTTCAAATCCCATGACACTTATTAGCCTATCTACCTTATTAAATGTTTCAGAATAAAGAAAATGAATGATAGCGAGCTTTCATTTTTGCAAGTACGCTCTTAGAAATCGACTCATATATGAAAATCCAATTTTCTAAGTTAAGAGATCTGAGTAATCATGTAATATTTCCTCTTGATAAAGAGCTGAAGAATGCAATTTTGAACAGACCCAATAATAAAGGACCTTCCATTATACTGAATCTTTCTATATAAATAGCTATATATGAGCCCGAATATTCTATAATCAATCCAACAAAAATTAAAATTTTCTAAGTTCTCATGGACCAGGAGTGTAGTAACCTGCTGGGTGCTCTGTCAGCGCTCATAAAGGCTTTATCTTCCCTTTTTTATTTATTCTTATTTTAATTTACTTATTCATATTTTTTAATATTTGTTTCACTTTAATTCATCATATAAATGCAAATTAAAACGAAAATGTTTCTCCTTTAATTTAGTTAGCGAATAAAGTTTTTTTCTGACTCGCGATATTGATTTCGGATTATTTTTCAAATATGGGAAACATTCCACTAGATAGTGTCGCATGCAGCTCTCCAATTAAAAAAACGGCCTTCAAGTCCTATCTAACACCAATATAATTCCACTTTAACTGCAATCACACATGCTCAGTCCTTGCGATAAACCTTTTGAGGAAATAGCACGAATATTTCACTAGAATTGAAAATCTCGAAACAGATGAGGGCCATTTCGAAGGCTTGTATCTGTCAATAAAAATCGCTCTGACAGGCATAAGTTATCGGAGTATAAGAAAGACGGAGGGTGCGTGGGCCGAGATACCGGGATCGGATCACGTGACATAAAAGGGGAGTGAGGAATTCCGTCGTTAGGCAGGCGCTATCACGTCCTCCACACCCATTGATAGATCTCCGTAAGCGGCAATGCACACATTAGTGACGCTGCAGCGTATGTTGAAGGATGGAGTGGGAGGTGGTGTATGCAATGGTGCGAGACGTGTGCATGCCTTCGAATCCAGTTCCTAAAGCGCATCTAATCCTCACTTCTAATAATCTCCCTCTCTGCCGCTTCCACGGTTCCGCACCAAATCCCTTCTTCCCTGCGTTCCCTGGAAACAGTAGTAAATCTTTTGATTGTCTCTTCATCCACATTCGCATCCCCCGTACCTCCTTCTCTCTCCTCTTCCCATTACTCATTCATCATTCCATAAGAAATTGGTGATTAATATTCAAGCGAAGAATATTCCCCGTGTTTTCAATTTAGCTTTTCCCTCTCCATCGCTATTCCCCTACTTCATAAATCTCATTCAATGGTCCTGTGCCACTCTCGACATATCATTATCCGTCGTTCCTCTTCATAGCTACTCGAACTAACCCCTCTCTCTTCCTAAATTTCGCTTTTTTTTACCCTTTTTATGTATACTGCTCACCAAGTATTCCCATCATTTAATTTCTCCTTGCTATACCCTTGTGCTATTTGATATGTTCTGTAATCATCCATACACTATCCCTCATAGTAAAATACCAACGACGGCGTGATGGAATGGCAGTATGCGTATGCATTCCCCTTTCCTCACTGTTCACCGATTACTTTTCAGTAATAAATGAGCTTTCCTTTCATCTCCATCCTAAATCATAGGTTTTTTATCTACTCAGTATAGTGCTTTCTGAGCAATAGAAGTCATAACAGTGGCTTCTACACCTTACAACGTATTTTTATATATTGTGTGATTGATTTTGACTATCACTTTTCATATTTAGGGTATTTCCGTATGGTAACAAGCATGCTCTTACAATAAAAATCTGAGACGATGTGACGGTATGCGTAATTTGACATTTGTATTTGTCATTTTGAAGTCTGAACATAAAGTCAATGCCCTATCTCTGGATTATATCTTTAAAAATGAATACTCAAATTTTTGCACGTATCTTTCTTTTTATCGTTTCTTTGACCTCACACCAAAAATCTTCTGGGCATTATTATTCACACTCTATAAAGTTTAAGAATCTTTCTTTTCCTGCTGAATTCGTCCTTTCCCTTACTACCTTAATTTTCTCTATTTTTCATCTACATCTAGACGTTCAATACTTTTTTCCTCCTCACACATTCCTCTTCGCATCTTTCTGATTTTCTTATCTTTACAGTAACTTTGCAAATCTTTTCAACTTCCTGAAACTGCTCATAATCAAACCCGATCTTTTTTCATATCCCTTTTCCATATTTTCTCTTCTGGAGTCGCTCTCCCGGTCCTTTCATATTCCCATCACACACTCTGCTAATACCGAATCGACAATGGCTCTTTCTTTTTAGCTTCCTCTTTCATCCCAGTTATTTCTCATCTCGCATTACACCTCCCACTCGCCTACCAAAATCTGTATTATTACTCGCCATTATCTGTCTTTGGCTCACTGCAGTGCAACCGTACGCTGATTTGCTTCATCTCGCTCCCCGAAACTCTCTCCCGCCCGTATCCTTTCTCTTCCGATCGCTAATCCCTGAGATGTAATCTCCAACAGGGCCCACCCACTCACGTCTCCACTTACCAGCATTAGTTCTCCCTTTTAAGCAGTCCTCTCACCTCTCGATATTCACATCTCCAATTCATTCCCCTCACCATTCTTCAGCCCCCTCTTTGTCATCTTCTCCATTTCCTCTTTTCCCCTTGTCATAACGCTTTCCGTTCTCGTCCAATCTCTTAGCATTGTAATCCCTTCAACCCAAACCGACGCTTTTCCAGGAATTCCCTCGCTTATAACTCTTTCCGACATCTCCTTCTTTAAGGTCTTTCTTTGTAATTCTTCCTCTTTGTCCTTTATGGGATTCATTAACACTCTTTTACAGACTTTCTTTCCTTTCTCTTTGTTTCCGCACGCGGATCGGATCGCTTGGACATCTTTTATTATGCTACGAAAACGTTGCCGATCGTTTGAACAGTTGAGTTTTTAAATTTGTATTCAAGTGGCCCCTATATATTTTCAAATTCCTTTCTACAGAAGTAATATTCTATCTGTAAGTTGGAAGTCTGGGCTTCTTTAACACGATAAATGGGAAATGGTACAAATTGCGAAAGTTTTTCTCTCGCCCATAGTTATATTCTTAGAATACCTAGTGTCTTTCTCTCCTGCAAACTCATCCTTGCCAAATGGAATATTTTCAATGTCTTTGCGTACAGGATAAAGGACTTTTAATCTTTCATATATTTTCGTCTAACTCTAATTCCGAGCTGTGACAGTATGATTATTACTTATGTTAGAATGATTCAGAATGGTGGTTATTAGTTTTGATATAAAAAATTTAATCGTGTAATTACGGTGCTCTTCTTAACGTGAACTTGTTTCGTTGCTTGAATTTGGTTCAAATGGAATGGCAATGGCTTACTTATGGTCTGATATAGTATTATTCCCTTAAGAAAGTTTTGGCATTTAGTAGAGGAGGGGCTTAGGATATAAGCAGTGTTTGGGCTGATGAATGTAATGCCATAGATAGACCGCTTGTTGAGAGACTACTAAGCCAAATATTTTGCCAATTTCATTCACATACAAAGACTCACATTATGTGTTATTCATTTCCATATTGATTCAATTAGGTAGAAACTTTAAAGTTAGATAGTAAAATTTGTTCATCGTGACCTAATATACCAGGAAATGAGATATTTTTCCATTTGAAAGTCCGCACTTATCATCAGGCTACATTTGAAACCATAAGGCAATTTGAAATCATCAGGACGCCTTTGAATTGGGACGCCATGTTGCATGTGCTCATATATGTTCAACAGCCAAATCGTTTGTAGGAGTACGTATTTAATCTGTATGTAATCTAAAAGATATTCATTCCCTTTATGTTTTCATTCGACGTAATTAACTATAGCGTCATAAAAAATGATTATTCATGTTTAATTGAGGAAATTAACCACCACCGCATGTAGTCTGGAGGTCGAAAGTGAAGTATAAGCAGTGGCCTAGCCACTGCTATATACGATACAGGCTAAAAAAACTGCATTCGTTCTATTCTTCTCCATTTTTAACTATTGAAGTTAATGAATTGCTTATTTTAAATTCAAATTTTCGTCAGAGAAAATTTTTCTTAAATTCAGTAAAGAGAGGGTACAGTTTTTCATTGAATATCTGAGGATTTGTAGCATACGATACGTCCGCTTTAAGCCTTATACCAACCTGTCATTTCTGATTGTAAATATTTGCTAAAAAATGCATCAGTAACTTGCAGATGAAAATAAATTTCTTAAGCTGTGAAATTAAATTGAGACTCTGAAAATGGCAGTAATGAATGTTTCTGCGAAAGACAGTAGATAATGTGCTCAAATTAAACAACTTCTATTCTCAAGAGATTGGAAAGCCGTGCAAGTGAAGTGCGACGAGAAAATATCCTCAACGAAAAATCCAAGTTCGCAAGTTTAAAACGTGCTGTTAGGCTGAGTTAAACGTTAAAATAGCCGAGTCAGACTTTCATATCCAACGATACGATTTGAATAGAGAATGTTCACCCGGCTTCGATTTTGCCCTCGCATTTACGTCCCCTCCTCTTCTCTCCCTCCGAAACTGGAACTCTTGATAGTAGGAAATTTCCCACTCTAACCTCTATTCCTAATTACCATTTCTCGAGGTGTTGGAGGAGGAGCGGCCTTATCCCGAGCGTCCATTATTAATCCAACCTCGCCTTTTGGTCTCCTCCTCCTCGCAGCTTCCTCATTTGCAGAGCTGACAACATACACTGCATCAATGTGTGAGTGGAGTCTAAACAAGCAGAAGAGGACAATATTTGTTTTCAAACACCGGGAAAATGTTTAACACGGCCGAATGACCTCATTGCTCCAGAAACTGATAAAAACCAAAATGAAGTTTATCACTACAAGAAATCGCAGTTTTATGAAAAATTAGGGTTTACTTGTTTTAAGGTTGATTACGATATTGAAACCACGTGCAGTTTGTTGGAAAAATATTGAATTTGAGGTGACTTTGACAAATATAATATCTCTTTATATACACGTTTCTCCGGATATATATATATACATATTCACTCTGCAGTCCGCCTTTCGGTGTATAAGGTAAAAATATGCATGAAAAAAATAGTCAGGTAATCAGGGATTTTTCTTGTATACGAGTATATAAGATTAAGCTATTCGGTACGAAAAATGTTTGAGATGAAACAAGAGTGGCTTTAAATTCCCTTACTGTTCGATCAGTTACGTCTACAGCTACGGATTCTGAGTTAGATTTCATCTATCAAATTATAAGGAAGGTGAGCGGGCCGTGCTCTGGCCCGCAGACCGTACTAAGATTCCCCCTGTAAATCCTATTCGTTTTCAGCCCGAAAACTTCTGTAGGTAAATGTAGCGAGCTCGAAAAATAATAGAGGACATCAGTAAATGAAACCCGAAACATAAATCCTCCCATAGTAGCTTTGCTTATGTTATCAACGCCTGCTGACGTCACTCAAACGATGTAATTCGTTCGTGTAAGTCGTTATTCTCTATCAAGCGAAAATTACCAGTTTTGATAAATAAAGATCTCTTATATACACCAAATAAAACTTTGCTGAATAACTTCAATAATAATTATATACTGAAAATTCAAGTATTAAAGTAATTCAGACAAAGTATTAATGGCGCTATTTTTTCTTTCATTGAAACNCAATGACTTATGTTGGATAGTTTCATGCATGTCTCTAATTACTGCAAAGAGACATTTTCTATGGTCTAATTTTCTCTCCATCCAATATCAAAATTTCTAATTATAAAATTCGATAATGTCATATATCGCACCTATAATCCAAAGCATAAGTACTAGAGACCCGTTGGAACTTACAAACAAGTTGACGAAGCATAGTTACGAACTAAAGTCGTCTCACACATTTTATCAGAATGTGAAATGATTCAAAGTGCTAGAACTTATTCATATCAGAATATATTTCACGGCGCCAATTGTAAGAAGCAAAATATTCTAATCAATTAACACTATAGGAAAGTGCCTAGCAAAAGAGTTAAATTTAGTATATGAATAAATTTCATTCCTCTGCTTATATTTTTATGATTCAGCGTGTCTCCTTTTATCGATCGCTTTATGATGTTTGGTTTATAACAGCTAAAAAATTGTCCATGGAAATACGAGTATCAGGGGAGATAAAAGAGAGGAAAACGGATGGAAATGAATGTACGTTTTATTTTTCCTTTATTAAAACAAATGAAATTTCTAAGTGTGAAACACTTCATTCCGAGAAATTAAAAGAATACGTGGAAATTGACTGAGATGAGGTTTGTTGTGAACACGTACAGAGCGCTAACGTTTGTCGCCTCCGAATAAATACCGTATTTGTAATGCCTTCTCCGCCCCAGTTGATTCCGTTGGAAGTGAGAAGAACCGTACCTGAGGGAGTTCTATGTCCTTTAAATTCCTCTTTTCCTAGATAGAAAAGTGTTACGTGTCCGTAACGGCGCTTAAGCTGTCTTTTTTTGTCTTCCACGGCCCGTTTATTTTCGTTCTCCGCGTCCCCTGACCTCCACATGCAGCACCTCCCTCTGTAGTGCGTATCTAAACTGCGCGATTGGGTGCGCTAGCGCCTTTGTTTCGTCGATTCCAAAGGTCCTTTTATGGGAATTTAGCTGATGAAACGAACGGGCTTAAAAATTTCCAGATCGCTTCTGCAGGCAGATATTTCTCTTGCCTCGCCTTCCTGTTTGCGACCTCATTCATAATGTAAAGCCACTTAATTTCGATGAAAATTGAGTTCGGAGGAGGAATAATCGCCACGAAATTTCACCTTTAATTTGAAACATCGTGAAAAAATCCTCTGTTACTTCATTCATCACTCTCAATACCCTCAAGGAGCTAATAATCTTATTAAATATGGACAAGGTAAATTCAAGCGCGAGTTTACTCTCGTTGAGTGACAAAATACGATTTCATGAAATTCATTCAAAATGATATGATTATCATTTTTGGTCCTCATTTAAATCTTTCCTATTATTAAACAGGTTAATTTGTTAATTAGAGTTTGTTTTCAGAACTCAAATTCTGCGAATGATTGCTCCTATAACTATCTATGGGTTTAAAATGTTGTTAAATCCTTTTCAAAATATTCATGTAATTACAGCTATCATTAGCTGATTTTTTACTTTTAACTCGTTTGTGGTAAGTGCTCTGAGTATCATACTTGTACATTTTTATTTCACATTTGAAAATTTGATAACTATTTGATTTGATATGGAATTCATTGGAACTCTAATAATAATTTAGCAAAAGCATTAATGTATCGCTCTATTTGGATTCAAAGAATTCTGGATGTTATTAAAAATTAATAATTTAAAAAATAATTAACCGATTACCATGGATTAATACGTTGAAAAATACGCATTTATGAAATATTTTACGAGTCAAGTATCTGACGTTTTAATAGTGATTTAATTTGAAAAATGTGGTATTAATGGAATTCATAGATGGAATGTTTCTGAACATCGTTGATTATGATAGTACGTAATACTTTCTGTCAGCAAATACGAAAATAAAGAAACTACCAATTACCCTGATTTTCTCCTAAAATACGAGTCTCGTATGTTTGTTTCAGTTGAAACTCAGAAATGTGATCCCTCTAAATTTTATAGTTTTAAAAATGGTATAAAACATCTAAGAAAGGATAAATTATAAGATTAAAAACCTTTAACTAGTAAACTTGAGGTATATTTATTTCAATTTCATATGAGAGAAAACGGAAGAATATATATTAGGCAATGTCGGATAAGGATATCAAGTTAGTTACTTTTGTTAGATTAAAATGGCAATCACTGTTCCCGTAATTGATATTAATAAAACTATCCTTAAACTTATCGTTTTAAACTGATAATGCTACATTGTCTGAGAGGTGGCATTTGTTCAGCAATCCATTGAAGAGCGATATGAATGAACAACACAAAAGCTTAACCCTAACGAGTACTTTCTGTCTTTGGAATAAAATTGTTAACAATTTTTCCTTCACATCTGTGCATTCTGCATTTTCAAGTCTAATAGTATGAGCAGAAGTGAGGAAGTTTGCCACTGTTCTCTTTATCAAGCGAAAATTAGTGAAACAAGCAGCCCGCATGAAGTGCAACAACAGGAACCTATGCATAAAAATTTTAAAGCATTCGAATGAAATGGCTAGAAACGGCGACTATTATTCGGTATTACTCATATCTAATACTCATACCTTAGCCGTTATCACATTACATCAGCCGTGAATGAGACTGATAGAAAATTAAAGAAAGGTACACATTCCTCTATCCTGTACCCAAAAATGAAAAATGTTTCGTACGGAAATAATATAGTTTCAGGAACAATAGGTCATTTGTATTCGAGAAATATAACGATCATTGATTATGACTCATGGTTGTCAGCGCCAATGAATTTCTGAACGAGTAATTTTTAGCCGGTATCCATGTAAGCATCATTATTATTAAATTATCAACCGCAGTAACATTCCTCACACCTCATTCATTTACGCATATTATGTTTTAGAAGTCCTCTGCAATTATACTTAATAATAAAAATGTAATTTACTCGAATAAATGTCGAACAATACAGCGATTGTAATCTTAAATATGGAGCATGGCCCTATTACATCCGCCTGAATTCTCTATTTTTATACTTTTCTCTCACTTCTCAACTTGCGAGGATTGGATTTGCAGATTTTAAAAAATATCCCGAAAACTTTGAAGTGATAATGCAAATTTGCGGTCTTTTTTCCTCGCCCCATTTTCCAAGAGTCAAACGTTTCTTTTTCTTTGGGTTGTTCCTTGATCTTGGACTCTCTTCCGCAGGATCCTCCTACGTGAGCGGCGGTTACAGCACAGGCACGTCGTACAACTCCCTGCAGTCGCCAGCTTCGGCCCCGCCTCCACAGCCACCCCCACAGGCCCCACCGCCTCCCCCAGTATTCCCTCCTCAGCCACCGATGCCCCCTGTCGGCCGAAACGAACCTTACTTCGACCCCATGACGCCCAGGAACGTCACGGCGTTAGTGGGAAAGTCGGCGTACCTGAGCTGCAGAGTCCGTAACCTGGGCAACAAGACGGTGAGTGGCGGAGACATCTCTATTCGGCATGCATAAAACATAGTCCGCGTCTAGCGGAAGAGCCGGATTGAACGCAAAAATAAACGTGACGGGAAATCCCTATTAACCTTACGGTTTACCAATTTCGAATGGATAAACGCGGCCAACTCGCTTGGGGGCCATTTAAGGGATAATTTATTTGTTGACTCGATGGAACAATTAGAAACAGCGTTGGAAGAGCGTACGACAAGAATACGGAATTAAGTTAAGTTCCGAGGCGTATCAGAGAGATTGTCGGTTCAGTATTCTTGACGGATGAGTTTCATACTTCATATTCAAACTGGCTATGCACTCGGTCTAGAGTCCATCTCCATCGATTATATTTAAATCCAAGAGGATTTTTTAATTTATAAGCTAAACATTTTATAAATTTATTTATGATATTGAAGTAGTTACCATAACAATTTCGTAATTGTTTCGTAATTTTCATTTTCCCGTACAAAATTCATTTACATATTTATAAAATTTATGAATGATTTTCTTATCAAATGATGAATTGTGATCAGTTAAGATGAATTTTTATTTGACGGCTTTTATAATAATAATAATAATATTTATGAATGCCCTGTGGCAGAAAGCCACAGACTTTTATAACATTCTTCTCTATAAATTAAGCCTGAATGGGAATGAATGAATGGAGTTGAGTAGAGTTTATTGATTTGTGATTAAAATACATATGCAGTCGGAATCTTGGTGTGTTCTTCCCTAATCCAGAATATCAGTTTCATGTTTTAATGTGAATGACAAATGATTCAAAATGCAAGTGTGCTAGATAGTGCTGAAAGACTATATTCGTAGATTTTGCAGCAATTGAGGGTTTTGAAGGAAGGAGAAAAAATACAAAAATCAAGAAATGGGGTAAATAAATCTAATCATTACCATAATCCATGAAAATATACCAGAATCCTTTCATAATCTAGCCATAATCTTGCAAGGATTCGAACTGAAAGGAGAGAATTTTAAATCCTTAGTCGCACAGATTCTATAAGCTATTATACACTTTTATTCATATTTTCTGAAATGCATAAAGATATGTTGTACTTCCTGAGTTTCAGCTATTCAATGTTTGATTTTGAGTTAATAAATCTGAAAGAAAGCTTGGGATGTTCCCAATGCACAGAACCCACAACGGAATGAATCTCATATCATAAAATTATGATGCGTAGTCGGATATCCTTCAATGATTTAAACATGACTGAAATCTTAGCATATCTGAAAAATGTCAATTTTCCTCCATTGATCCCTCAATTTCCTAAGGATACGATTTATGATTCCGTCATCTATCAGTAATCCCCAAGAAAGTGTCAAACAAAGATCGAAGCAGAAAATAATTATGCCTCCAATTTATTTTAATTTCTATACTTGATATCTAGTTAACAGTTTTCGACAAAAGAAAGACGTTTACAATATTACTTCTAGGATTTTTTGTTCAAGAATCATTATTTTAAAAAATTACGAAAAATGTACCGGAATTGACAAGATTATTTCCTCGATATTAAAAACCTTTAACTAGTAAACTTGAGGTATATTTATTTCAATTTCATATGAGAGAAAACGGAAGAATATATATTAGGCAATGTCGGATAAGGATATTAAGTTAGTTACTTTTGTTAGATTAAAATGGCAATCACTGTTCCCGTAATTGATATTAATAAAACTATCCTTAAACTTATCGTTTTAAACTGATAATGCTACATTGTCTGAGAGGTGGCATTTGTTCAGCAATCCATTGAAGAGCGATATGAATGAACAACACAAAAGCTTAACCCTAACGAGTACTTTCTGTCTTTGGAATAAAATTGTTAACAATTTTTCCTTCACATCTGTGCATTCTGCATTTTCAAGTCTAATAGTATGAGCAGAAGTGAGGAAGTTTGCCACTGTTCTCTTTATCAAGCGAAAATTAGTGAAACAAGCAGCCCGCATGAAGTGCAACAACAGGAACCTATGCATAAAAATTTTAAAGCATTCGAATGAAATGGCTAGAAACGGCGACTATTATTCGGTATTACTCATATCTAATACTCATACCTTAGCCGTTATCACATTACATCAGCCGTGAATGAGACTGATAGAAAATTAAAGAAAGGTACACATTCCTCTATCCTGTACCCAAAAATGAAAAATGTTTCGTACGGAAATAATATAGTTTCAGGAACAATAGGTCATTTGTATTCGAGAAATATAACGATCATTGATTATGACTCATGGTTGTCAGCGCCAATGAATTTCTGAACGAGTAATTTTTAGCCGGTATCCATGTAAGCATCATTATTATTAAATTATCAACCGCAGTAACATTCCTCACACCTCATTCATTTACGCATATTATGTTTTAGAAGTCCTCTGCAATTATACTTAATAATAAAAATGTAATTTACTCGAATAAATGTCGAACAATACAGCGATTGTAATCTTAAATATGGAGCATGGCCCTATTACATCCGCCTGAATTCTCTATTTTTATACTTTTCTCTCACTTCTCAACTTGCGAGGATTGGATTTGCAGATTTTAAAAAATATCCCGAAAACTTTGAAGTGATAATGCAAATTTGCGGTCTTTTTTCCTCGCCCCATTTTCCAAGAGTCAAACGTTTCTTTTTCTTTGGGTTGTTCCTTGATCTTGGACTCTCTTCCGCAGGATCCTCCTACGTGAGCGGCGGTTACAGCACAGGCACGTCGTACAACTCCCTGCAGTCGCCAGCTTCGGCCCCGCCTCCACAGCCACCCCCACAGGCCCCACCGCCTCCCCCAGTATTCCCTCCTCAGCCACCGATGCCCCCTGTCGGCCGAAACGAACCTTACTTCGACCCCATGACGCCCAGGAACGTCACGGCGTTAGTGGGAAAGTCGGCGTACCTGAGCTGCAGAGTCCGTAACCTGGGCAACAAGACGGTGAGTGGCGGAGACATCTCTATTCGGCATGCATAAAACATAGTCCGCGTCTAGCGGAAGAGCCGGATTGAACGCAAAAATAAACGTGACGGGAAATCCCTATTAACCTTACGGTTTACCAATTTCGAATGGATAAACGCGGCCAACTCGCTTGGGGGCCATTTAAGGGATAATTTATTTGTTGACTCGATGGAACAATTAGAAACAGCGTTGGAAGAGCGTACGACAAGAATACGGAATTAAGTTAAGTTCCGAGGCGTATCAGAGAGATTGTCGGTTCAGTATTCTTGACGGATGAGTTTCATACTTCATATTCAAACTGGCTATGCACTCGGTCTAGAGTCCATCTCCATCGATTATATTTAAATCCAAGAGGATTTTTTAATTTATAAGCTAAACATTTTATAAATTTATTTATGATATTGAAGTAGTTACCNAAAATAATCAAGTTCTAAGTATTTAATTTTAATAGCAATTATAAGTTTCTCTTATGCATATTCTTTTCCCTTTTGTAATACATCAAAATGATAAACAATGACATCCCCTAAATTTTAATATTTCACCTCCATTGCGAGTGTTTAAAATTTGAAATATTTGTGTTGCTGAAAAATATATTTCAAAAGTTCCAATAAAACAATGCCTTGAGTAACTGATTAGAGAACATTAGAGTCACTTAGAGCAATTGACCTGAAAATATAATTTTGATGTGCTGATTTTACTTCATTTATTCAAAATTAAGGTTGTTTTAATTTAAATGTTAAAATTAACTACGATATAACCTTGGTAATTACTTCATCGTAATCATATATTTAAATATTAAGTGATCGCATCTGAAGTTTTATCTTTACATCTGTCGTCCACACTCTTTTTTACTTCCCATCTCTTTTCGATGTTTTAGACGTTGCACCTCTTTCGTGCCTCCACGCCCTCCTAACACGTCACTCTAGCATCAGACCGAAAAGTCCGCGCTTTACGGACAGATCTCTCCCTCGCCTACATCTTTCATCTACCCAAAGGCATCGCAAGTATCCTCCTCCTAGCCATCTACGTAAATATTCAATTTCGCTTAAGGCAGACGCCTGGTATTCTCTTTCCCACGTTGCTTCCTAGCCCACCTCTCTTCCTTCAGGCCTTCCTTTTAACTTCGTAGAACGAATTTTTATCAGGTTCCTCTGAGCTAGAGGAAGAATTCTAGATCGAGAGAGTGACGAAAGCAGAAGAATTGAAGGATAGTGTGGAAGAGGGATCTCCTCGCGGAGGCTTACGAGGAAGCAATTTGCCCAGGAATCACGTTGTGTGCGAAAGAAAAAGACGGGGGAGTTGAAGCCGATGGTTTTGGCCAGAAAAGCGCCGTTTTCATTCGCAGGGCGAGCCACGGAATAAGCCCTAAGAGGAGAAGTCCGTCTCCAGAGGAATAGCGACGTGTTTAGCTTATGAATGACCAAAAGAGCAGAGGAGGCGAGCAGTGAAAAGCGCGGTTTAGGAAGTGGAAGACGAAAATGCGAAGAAAAAAAGAATGGCGAAATGGCTGCGGTTGAGTACAGGCAAAAAAGAAGGGATGGGCATGGCAGGAAGGGGTCACGGGGTCTGGGAGTCGAGGTAAAAGAACAGGGCTACAATATGTATGAAGTTATATGGAAGGATGAGGTAAGGGCTGAAAGGAGATGTGGGTGGATAAGGGAAAAAAAATGAGGTTTCGATAGTAGGAAATGTCGAAGGAGGGTGTGAAGGGGAAGGGAATGTGCGGGAGAAATAGTATGGGAAGAATTTATTTCTATCCGGAACTATGCTTGCAGCGAATTCGTAATGTAGAATAATAAGAGTAAATAGAAAAATCACGGACGGAATATGACAATATGAAATCAAAGGAATTCTGAATATATTAATTTTGGATTTCAAACACTATATACAGCTTACTATACGCCATTATTTTCTCAATATTTGCTTTAACTTTATTACGATTAGCTTTCTTCTATATTTAATTTAAATTCAATATAACTTTAACGCCTTCCTTTCTCTTATTTATTTTTTTATAATCTTAGTGAATTTTGAAAAATATATAAAAATCTCCTTTTGTAAGAATATNCCTTTTGTAAGAATATTTAACTTTTGAATTAATTATCTAATTGTAAGCTGTGTTATTTAAGTTTTTAGACATTTATTTAAGTTTTTTAAAGATATATAAGTAATTAATTACTATTAATTTAAGATACATGTAAAAATAAGTTAAATATGTAACTACATTTTAAACCAGGTAGTTTATAAATTCATAATGAATATCAAACTATACCGAAATTCGTATTCCACCGGCATGTGTTTGTATTTCCTTGTCGTGGAATTATCATTTCAGCTTTCATACCATAATAAAATCCTCGGAAATCCTAGGTATGCATGTCTGTCTAGAATGTCTTCGGAGTTAAATATTCTCGGGGACGGAAAGGTAAAAAAACTTCCATGTGATTTTAAACAGTATCTTGAATTCTTATAGCTCATGACGCTAGAGATGCTTGGCTTCATTGATATGCGAAGTATTAGATGTGAAATTTGTATGATATTGTATTTTTGAATAGTTTGAATGGCTTAAAATAATGTCTCGGTAAATATGCAAAGGCTTCGCGTTGGAAGAAGGAAAGTTGAATTTCATCGCTCAAACAGTGTTTTCACTTCTAGTTCTAAACTTAGAACGAGATTGGAAGCTGTCAGAAAGAATAAATCATTTTTGCGAAGATTTACATACATGGTTTGTATATTGGAAGAGACTGCGAAAATACCTTGCCTATATGAATGTGAAAGTTAAAGCTGGAGGGAGGATTCAAAAGAAAAGTTCTGAGATCTGTGTGAGGCTTAATTTAGAAAAAAGTTAGCTTGGTGGATAGAAAAACAAATAGAGGAGTTCCAAAGAGGAAATGGTATTGATTGAAGGAATCGAAAGGAGATGGAAAAAGTGAGAGGGAAGTACCTTGGTGAAAGGAGGGATTGCTTTAAGAAATGATAGGAGAGAGGATATTGGGAAAAAAAAGAAAAAGGCGGACCAGGAGTGGGCTTTTGTATAGAATCAAGCAAGGGATCAGTTATAAAGAGATAAAACCTGAATTTATAAATATTTTAATGTCTGGCTTGGACGTGAAAGTTGGGGATGAATTGAAAAGATTGTGAAAGGGAATGATCATCACAAATTCCATATCTCCTCTATCGTATTCTTGTCTCCTTGTTAACTAATTTAAGCCGCACTTGCACACATGAGTACGAATTTGGAAAAAGAAAACTTGTAAAAGGAAAGAACTTCATGGGTGACTAAATGCGGGTCAAAGAGATTCCCAGGAGAGTATGTGCACGCAACTATCTCTCTAAGCTCTCTCATCCCGTAGAGAGTATTAAAGATCCATTTCCAGTCCAAAGAAACGATGCGCTCAACGAGGGCGAGCAAACGGCCTCTGTAATGCTACTCGGATCCCGTAAGAACTTTAAGCGAATTGAGATATCTACGAGGGAAAAACAAGAGTTCCTCATGAGTTCGGACTCCCCGGGGCGGACCACCCTTCTACCTTTCAAGACCATACGTCGACTCCTTTGTATTCGCACAAGAGCAGAAAATGTTCGACAGATTGTAACTAGTTTCGAATATGCGAAGGACTTTATGTTCAAAGTGGTCGATCGCAGAGTAACACTTGATAGTTTGTTTCTCAGAACTGCACGAAACGTGAGATGATCGCTCGTGCTTTTAACGCCGAGAAGATACTGAAGAGAAATACTGAATATGAGAAATAAGAAGATACTGACTTTTGGCGAAACCCATCCTCTTGGGAACGTTTACTTCCATGCAAGGATGTTACGGCAGAGATAAATATGCATAAAGGAACGCTATTCTAGTTCTTAAAAGGCTCTGTGTAAGAATATAGCCAGTGCGAGCTTCTAAAGTATGATTTCTCTTTCATCGCAAGTCTTGCGAATGTTTTTACTCTCTCAAATCGCATACTTTTTGCTATATTTTGTACATGGTGACTAACACGCCTCGCTCTGCGATGTAATTGATTTTAAGTAATAAATTAGTTATTTCATATGGCCATTATGTAAAAATCCCCGATTAGCGAATATATAGAAGTAGAATAGTATTGTATGAAATCAGATTGCTGGTATACCAAAGTAATAATAATAGTCATGTCTTCATTTAGGTAAATTTTAGTCTGATAAGACCACTCTTACAATTAAACTAGTAATTTGTTTGCTAGTTTAATCGTAAGGTGGTCTTATCAGACTTAAGACTTACAATTAAACAAGTAAGACGAACACAAGAAACCATGCCCTAACCAGGTTTCGAACCGGGCCCTCGGTATAGCTAGGCTAGCACGCTAACCACTACGCCACCGACGCCGGCAAGTACCACCAAACTGTCCGAAAGGCATGAAACCTTATTTTTCTAAAGCTAATAAACGATATGCACATTCGCTACCTCGGATTTAAGGCCATGTTTCCGTCAGAAATAAA
Organism: Ladona fulva; assembly: GCA_000376725.2. Lineage (NCBI taxonomy): Eukaryota > Metazoa > Arthropoda > Insecta > Odonata > Libellulidae > Ladona > Ladona fulva. Next base: position 1,719,441 of record KZ308268.1, read on the forward strand.
ATTCAAAAATTCAATTTAGCTGTTTTTTTTCCTAGAAATATAGCACACATCCTATTGATGCGGAAAAGTTGGGATATTTGATTCTCAACGGAAGCTACGCAAAAGAAATCCCCTGAATCTATGAATATGGATCCCCTTGCAAGGAAATTATTGACAGAGTAAAAGTGACAAAGGAAGAAAAATATGATGAGAGAGAGTTTCCTGTGTAAAAGTAAGCGAGCGTGTTGGTACGGATGTGTTTTTGAATGGAGGTCTCAATTCAGCTTCTCGGAAACGGTCGGCTAACCATCAGTATGCCCACGGGCGAGACGGTGATGACCAGCCATGGAATGAGTCTGATAGAGGTGTCGACCTGGGAATCATAACGAGGGGTTCTTCGCATTATCCCCCCGTCCTGCCGCACCTTTACCTCATCTCTTTCCCCCACTCCCCCCGATCCTCTCCCCATTCCCACATCCACCCCACAAAAACCAATTTGCGCAGTTTAATTTAATGTGGCCTCATCCTCGATCCGGCGGTTCCGTCCGAGCACAAACAATTCCCAGAGCGGTAAGGGGAAGGAAAGATGTGGAGATAGAGGAGAGGAGGAATATGAGAAATGGCGGAAAAAATAGTGAACGTGGTAGGTAGAGTAGGAACAGGGAGAGAATTAGGGATAAATTGCTGCGCTGGAAAGGCCTGGGATGGAGAGGGTGTGCGTTGTATTTGGAATTAAAAGGGATGAAAATGAGGAAAAACGAGAAGTAAAGGGGAAGGGAAAGTGGGAGAAGTACAGAGAGAGAGACCAATTGACATATAAGGGTAATCTCCGCTGCAGAGAACATGGAACCACGTACAACTTCCAAGAACGCATAATGGTTCTTATTAGGTTTAATGTTTTTTGAGAAGACATAGGTTGTCACAAATATTTCAAATTAAGCACGAACTAAGATGCTTGTAATTGCAACTGCAATAATATTTCTGAGATGACATTATGTACATGCCTTGCTATCGTTTAGATCGCATGATTTTTCATGGAGTATTCAAAATCTGAAAAAAATATATTTTTATATTTATATTCTAAGAGAGAAAAAATCATTTTAAACGGTGGCTTCGTAGTAAACGCAATCAAAGCAATATAGATGATTGCATTCAGAAATTACTTCAAGGCTTATTGAATTCGTATATTTTCTATAGCGTGATTTCTAGTATAATGCTGGTATCTTACTATTATCTTGAGGATAATATGGTTCATTTCCTGAAACATTAACCACACTCTCAATTATTCTAAGCTCCTTATAACTATCATATACTATCCAAATACTATTAGAATAAATGAAAATATAACAGAATTACCTAAATTCTTTGTTTGACTCTTGCTACTCAACACCATCAACACTCACTAACATATAATGAATGCATCTTCATTTACAACAGGAAAATTCCATAGCGCTTACCTTAAAGTGTACTTAGACAAGCTTTATATAGCGGAAAATATTCTGATTTAGCAGAAAAAGCTCTTTTTGTTTACCCAGAACTACAAGCACAATTTTTCATTAAATTTAATAAAAGATTTGGATGAAAAAATACGGAATGTAACCAATGGAATCTTCCACGAAGAGTCTCAGTAAATAACTGCAGTAGAGCTTCGATTCAGTTATTCTAGGTCCATTTTATAAGTCAAGGACTAGTTATTTTCCTGAATGATAGGAAAGAGTTAGCTATCATACATTACGTACAGGAAGTAAAGAAGGTAGTATGAGATAATTTTATTATAAATAAAATTTTCATCTAAATAAAACAAGGAGGTCTGATGAAAGAGCGTGTGAATGCATATAAAACCTACTGTTTAGAGAATAATACAATTTGGAAGAGAAAGGAATGAAAGCACGTAATTGCGCACGAACCACAATGAGAATAAGGCTGAAAGAGCTTGAACTGAGAAAAAAACGACAATGCCAAAGAAGATGAGAAGATTAAGCTGAGAAATGAATGAGACGGAAGATACCGGAGCATTGTATAGAAATCGCTGTATGAAAAGGAATATGGAAGAGAAAGGAAAGCCAGAGAGAAAGGGATAAAATGAGGTGAGAGTGAACTTAGAGAATCATTCGGTTAATGGGGAAGGAAAGTAAGGGTAGCAGGGTAAATGGACTTACACGGAAGCGAATGGTGCAGATGGCGAGAGAAACCAGCGTTTAGATCCCGCTAAAGCTTGTAGCACTTGTTCAGTAGATGAAATTAGGTTTTTAAGAGTCCACTTCATTGCAAGTACCCTTGGTTAAGGTTTGAATTGCAATTATATGGCAATCCTCTATTTTGCCCTAGTCTTCATTTATTTCCACTTTACTTCTAACAGAACTCTACCTCTATCTTCCCTTCTGCGCATCGGGGTACAATTGGCAAATATGGCGATTGGAACATGGAATACGTGTGAAGACGAAGAGAAATAGTCAGGGACGTAAGTAGGATTCATCTATGGTAAAGGTTCAGTGACATGGAGAAAACGGAAATTCGCCTACCTGTAATAAAGTGAATCCTGAATGGATATATGTAACCAGTATAAATAGAGGGTAAACGCACTTCTTTACGGTAGTCACTCATGAAAATCTTTAGTTACCTTCTCCAGCCTTTCTATTAGGAGACCATTTATTTATTTATTGAAACCTTGATGCAGTACGACAAATATGAGGTGGCAGCCTTAATATCAACTCATTAACATAAATAAATATTTTCTTTCACTTCATATGCAGCCAGTATCTTTTCAGTTTATATCAAATGCAAGTTAACAATATTTAATGCCCCCTCCTGTCAAAAACAACCTCTCACCAGAGTAGGAAAACCTTTACAGATAGTTCCAGAGTCAAAAAGTTAACATTATTTTCCAAACAAATAATCAATGAACAAATCAAGATATAATCTGTCATTATCACTGTAAATTATCCACCATAAAATTACACACTTTATTACTGCAATATTACTATTGAATACAATATTATTAAATATTATATTTACATTTTAAAGGGAAATTGTTGCATATTTCTCTGAACTCCTTTATAGTTCACATTACCACTAGAAGTGTTTTTATGAGGAGGATTTGTTTCCCATAACCCCTTGGATAGTAGCTGAGTAGGGTGAAATGGTTAGAGAAGACAACCCTTGTTTTTAAGGTCCCCGAAGAAAATCAGTGGTGAAGCTCACCGTAAGTGTAAATAGCCCGGGAAAGCGTTTGCGTAGGGAGTAATGGAGTGAGTTGGTGTCTTTGATGAACCAAAGAATGATGTGTGGAGAAGGGGAAAGGGTAAAGAGTCCGACTGTTCCGCTCTTCTAAGCGGAAGTGACAGAGATATTCGAGAGGCGAAGAGAATATTTCACGCATCAGTCGATTGGTAAATATGGCAGAAATAGTTGGATTACGACTGTAGGGCGGATGGCGTGGGAATTCGTTGGGATATTTATTCAGGAAACGCGCGAGATTCTGCGGCGAAGCTTACGAGGTTCGCTTGGTAAAGAATCGTAATGCAGCGTAGCTAATAGAAGACGGATCACGATTCGCTGATGGAGCGTGTGTCACGGGGAAAACAGTCGAGCGGTGGTGCGGAAGCTACGTGTTTGCTTGACACGAATGAGGGGGTGGGGCTGCTGCGCAGGAGCGATGAGTTGACGCGTGTGATACATGTATTTTTTCGTGCATATAAACGGAAAATCGCATTCGGATCCAAAGCCTTTCCCTCATAAGATAAAAATATGATGAATAAAAATTTTTAATTTACATGTATGGCTGCTGCATATCGCGTCACCATCTAAAAAAACTCATGGATAATAAAGTGAAAGAAATGACGACACTTTTGGTCCGAGGACCATAGAAATCGCCAGATAAAAGGAGCGTAAATGAGGGCATCAAGTCAGAGTTAGACTGAAAAAAGTTGTTTATATGGCCGATTTACGCCTTGCCAGAACAAAAAATGTTATCTTTTCATTAATGATTGGTGAATACTTATTTTTCCCTCTTTTGAAGATTAATATTGTTTGTGAAGTCGTATTTAGGATGCGTAATTAGTAAAGTTTCCATTACTTCTAACCTAGTAGCAGAGAGATGCTATCGGAGTGTCTCCAGTCCCGAGCTAATAGCGCATTGAGAGGAACGAAACTGTACTTAAGTGAAAAAACTATGACCCCTACAGTAATAATTTAAAATTTCATAAAAATCACCTTAATTCTGGACTATTTGGACTGGCCTTAACATAGATTGTTCAGGGAAAACTTGTAGGCGTGAAAGCGATATAATTATTCTCTATAGGCTATGAATTTCATTTAATTTCAATTTAATATACATAATAACTATTGACCACTTCTTAATTAAGATTTCTTTGGCTTAATTTTGTTGAAAAACACGTGAAGTAACATTAGCTTCAATAAATGAATTAATCTGCTAAGTTTTACATAGCTGTGGAAGAGCCGAAATAACATTTGCCCCAAAATCATAACTGATATTTTGAGTTACAATACCCAAAAAAGCTTCCTAATCAATACATCCTTAATATCCCCTTTTATCATTTCGTTTAGTCATGATCGAGATCTTGATTTTACGAATGGATTTTTTTCAAACACCTCTGTGACCCAAAGGAAGGTTTTGATTAATTTTATGAAAAGATGTAATTCTGAACATCCGTGGCAACGCTTTACAAAACTTCACTATATCCCTCTGGAATTTGCAATTTTCTGCCAGTAATTTCTTATTCGAATTTTAATCAAAGATTCGCCGGAAAAATATTCGGATGCAAATGTAGCTGGATTTTCATTATAGCTCCTCGCCGACTTGAAATTGAGTACTCCTCATATCGTTTGCGGTGAACTTTCCAAATATTACGGGTGCAGCGCGATAATTTCCTAATTCTCCAGTCTTTTCTCATCGTCGCAACCACAGCAAAACAATGTTCACAGAAGTTTCTTCGCGATGAGATTGCTTTGCTCAATTAGGAATTCTTTGAGTGCATTCATTTCTACTTGGCTTCCATCAGTAAATCCATTCAGTTAGCAGAAATATAGTCAGCATAATTCGTCCTCTACCTAACATTCTTAATATCATTGTAACATCAAGGAAACTTTTATAGGTTTTGACGTGTCGAACCAATAGATGCTATAAAAATTAAGTATGAATCAAATCTCGAAAGTTATATCTGTGACACTTTAAAATTCTTCTTTGAGCATTAATTTCAATCGATATGCATGAATTGAAATCTCCAATAATTTTAGGAAAATACTTGATAATGTGCCTTTGATGAAATGGTCTTTGAACTTGACAGTAGTAATTCGATTTTGTTTTGTCACTGAAGCCCATGTTTATTCGACTATGTCGTAGATGAAATAGGCGCAAGGCAGTATCACGGTACAAGGTGACCCTTTCAAACCTCCCACATTTCAAAGGCCCAGGGAACAAAACTACAGTAGATATGATAATGAAATTGCACTATATGCTAGATCATCTCAAAGAATTTGTATTACCGTGTCAGACGTGCCAACTATTGTCGCCAGTGCAGCATTTTCAGGATTCATTTTAGCCGGTCCCAAATATTATGAAAACTGTGTTAAGAATGATTCTTCCAAACATATTCTCCGCATATAATTAGCTGATAACTTTATCATTGTTCTTACAAACAAAATTTAGCTATCCAGTCTAATATGTTTTATACAATTGCGATCTAATTTCGCAGTTTCCTTTTATTTTCAATACGTAATCATATTCGCTGTACACAGACATGGATTAACATGAAGGTTTCTATTCGCGGTAAGAATTCTCATCTTCCAAATCTTTTAATTCTAAAGCAATCTCATCTTGTCAAAACTATATTATGATATTGTATTTTGCAAGTTACATTAAAGAAAGTATATTTTTTTATCTTGGAAATAAATTTTAGTGGCGCACTTTCTATATTTGAAAAAGATACTATCAGATAAAATCAATACGAAGAAAAATCTCTGAATTCCAGCAACGGAGAGAAACAAATTGGTAGCATTTGACGTTACATCTGGACAAAAAACAGGAAGTTTCCGTCACTTCACGAATTGTGTACTCCAATAAATATAAACGAATCTTCATTGAATTCGCCATTCGAATGGATTGCAATAACCGCGGGTCAATTCCCGTCGTATCCTCTGTTATTGTTGCCTTTCACATCGACTGTAAAGCAAATTTCCCGCCGAATATCGAAAAATCTCAAATGATATTATGCCGGAGGTCCGATTTATATTTTTTCGATTTAATCATGATGTTTAGAGAGATAGAGAAAACACATGAATCACAATGAACGCGAAGCTGTGGATTTGGCGATAAAATAATGTCGTCACTGATGACAAACTATTTGAAAATTTAATTCTCTACTTCCAGCCTTATTAGGATAACAGAGCATAGCAAAAAATCAGTGAGTCCGCAAGGGTTTTAACGCTTTTACAGGTTTCATGATAATGAATAAATATTCGGTCTCATTTTTACTTATAAAGAGGAAAATTGTGTACAGTAAGAGTTGAAACTACCTCTTACATATAATCCTGGTGTAATTCAAATTAAAATTTGGAAATGTTTATCTTCCTGATTTATAATTTGAACTAATTCTAACAATACTTTGCTCAACTATGGATAAATAAGTATAAGATAGATGAAACTAGTACATTATATTTCATAACTGAGTCAATGGTGTTTAAGCTTAATGGGCCACTAGTGAAGGTATTTTTTTCAACAGCTACCTGAAATTGTAGTTATTTTTCTAACATTAATTAATTCTCAAGGCTAAACACAAATGAAAAATGTAGACTTGACTGGTGCTGTAAAAATTTTTTTTCCTACACATACGGAAAATTTCCTGAATTCGAAGCATTTTTCGCATTTTTATGTTAATCAAAATGCAGATATATTACCCTTTGAATGCAACAAAATGTACGATGCTAAATCTCTATTCTATTAAGTATATAAAATATTTGAGCTTTTAGCGCAGTCGTAGGTAAAGATAACATTTCTACTTTCCGCATTCTCTAAACTTAAAGTGATAAATATTCATGAGTCAAGGGATTTCGAAAAAAAAATGACAATAAACTTTCTATTGAAGCACCCATTATTCTTTAGCGTGAAGATAAAATGATAGCCATGTTTCTCTCAAAGTGAAGCGATTCGAAACCTTAATTATCATGTAAAACAGAATTACAAAATATGCGCTATGACATCGCAAGAATCCCTCGCATAATGTCGAGCGGCGGAAAGAGAGCAGAAGGTTAATTAATAGCTCCGCGTAATATTTGGGTCCGCATCCCTCTTCCGACTCCTAAATGTCCACATACAGTATTAAGGATGACTAATGAAAAGACAACTGAAATACTCCAAATGGAGGAGAATAGGTTCCATTATATTCCAAACCTAAAGCTACAGGAGATGTATGACCAAGGGAATTTTATAGCAACGTCAGCGATCGATCTTTAATGAAAGAGGTCCAAAGGGACGGTGCAAAACGAGCCGTTTGGATAGGAGTGGCGCCTTCTTTCACAGAATACAATTAGTTCCTTTCACTTACCCGTGTTTCCGCTACGCGAAAGTGGTCTTTTGGATACGCGGATGAGGGAATTATGGCCCTTTCCCATTCCGCTCTCATCCAATGGTCAGTCGCTCCGCTGAATCCGAGCGCTCGTACTTCCCTCTTCCATTCATGCTGCCGCTATCCTATCATCCTCCTCTTCATTCCTCATCCATCTTTTCCCCGAATGTCTGCTTCCTCCGAATTTCATCTCAGGTCTTCCTCCTTCCTTTTCCTAATGCCTCTATCAGCTGCGGGTAATTCCACGATCCCCGCCTTATTTTTCCTCATTTCGCTCGGACTATCTCCGCCCCTATTCCGAATGCCTTTCCCTCCTTTTCAATTGACCCTCTTTCATTCATTTTCCCATTGCACGAGAGACGAGTAGCAGAAAGCTCTCCTTTTCTCCTTGTACATTTCCTTTCCTTTGAATTCTCATTGTTTTCTCGTCCTTTTCTGCATCTTTACGATTCTTGTGTCTACAAAAATTATCAATACTCATAGCAATGTTTTTATTAAAATGTGAGGATGTTTCGAGTTTTATTTGCAATTGCGACCAGTTATTTAAGATAAAACTAATCGTTAAAGCTGTTAATTATCAATTAATATAATAAAATACATTACTATCAATTACTTCGGGCATGACACACCAAAAATCCTACATTTTTATCACGCATCGGTGCAGGCATCCAATGACGTTTTATTTGTGTAATGTGTCTAATACCTGCAGCCGACATTTGATTAACACACAGAAAGTAATTTAATTATCGCTAAATTAATTATCTACCGACTGTTCCATTTAAATTCCCCTCCTAGAACAACATAATTAGTCCTACCGTCAGATTCAATGAGCATCACATGTCATATATCGTTATAGTATTCCATTCAAGTCTACTCCAACGCAAACTCTTTCCGAGAATTTCCTTCTTCTTCGAGTAATCTCCTTCGCTTTTATCTCATCCGTAATTCATACGCGCGCCTCCTTGAGGATTCTCCTCTTAACTCCGGCGTCCGTTCTCCCTCTTAACTTCTCTTTCGGTCTAACCGTTCGATCTCTTCTTATCGCATAATTCCTTTTGCTCGTCCAATCTCCCGTCCCTCTTTTCTGAGCAATGCCCTTCTCCTCGACATTGTTCCCATCAGTACATCCCCGTCTTTTCTCCCTTAAAACCTTCGGAGACCGAATGGACGAGTACTGCGGACAAAGGCCACGGGAAAGAGTGGACATAAAACCGCCATTCAAACGTTTGGACGAGGGGAAAGGAAGTAAAATAGCGGAAGGATTTGCTAGATGAGCGAAAGTATGATACCCTCACTAAATCTGCCTACTAGTCCCACGTTTCCTTTTCATGAGCTCGTTCCTATCCGCCTTGGACCTTACGCCCTTCTGCAACTGTCCTCTTCAGCTTGTTCATGGAACGTGTTTCTTAGACCTGAGAAGGATTGAGCCAATGGACTTAAACGTGATTTTGTTCCGAAACCGTCTCCTTCCACGTGGAACGATATTCATTACAACCAACGGACCAGACGTCCTTTGTAATGTATTATATTTTCTGGCCTTTGAAATTTACTCATACGTGCTGAAAATGAATATTGCTTGTCTACATAGGGCTTATAACTTTGGACGATGCTTAACATTTTCATGTTAAGTTTACCTTGACTCATTAATATACAATCGATTTCTTCACTTTTAATATATTTTATGAATTATCGGTTCAACAGCAAATTGGAAGGTTCTGTTGCATCATTTATTTTCACTGAAACAAATTGGTAGCATTTGACGTTACATCTGGACAAAAAACAGGAATATTTAACTTTTGAATTAATTATCTAATTGTAAGCTGTGTTATTTAAGTTTTTAGACATTTATTTAAGTTTTTTAAAGATATATAAGTAATTAATTACTATTAATTTAAGATACATGTAAAAATAAGTTAAATATGTAACTACATTTTAAACCAGGTAGTTTATAAATTCATAATGAATATCAAACTATACCGAAATTCGTATTCCACCGGCATGTGTTTGTATTTCCTTGTCGTGGAATTATCATTTCAGCTTTCATACCATAATAAAATCCTCGGAAATCCTAGGTATGCATGTCTGTCTAGAATGTCTTCGGAGTTAAATATTCTCGGGGACGGAAAGGTAAAAAAACTTCCATGTGATTTTAAACAGTATCTTGAATTCTTATAGCTCATGACGCTAGAGATGCTTGGCCTCATTGATATACGAAGTATTAGAAGTGAAATTTGTATGATATTGTATTTTTGAATAGTTTGAATGGCTTAAAATAATGTCTCGGTAAATATGCAAAGGCTTCGCGTTGGAAGAAGGAAAGTTGAATTTCATCGCTCAAACAGTGTTTTCACTTCTAGTTCTAAACTTAGAACGAGATTGGAAGCTGTCAGAAAGAATAAATCATTTTTGCGAAGATTTACATACATGGTTTGTATATTGGAAGAGACTGCGAAAATACCTTGCCTATATGAATGTGAAAGTTAAAGCTGGAGGGAGGATTCAAAAGAAAAGTTCTGAGATCTGTGTGAGGCTTAATTTAGAAAAATGTTAGCTTGNAAAATTTGGAACGAAAAGTAGGAAACTGTTATACTTTTCCTATGAAACAGCGAATGTTACTTGCGAAATGATTTTGTGAAAATCATGAGTTCACTATATTTTTAATTTCTAATGGGAGAAATTTTAAAAAATTGTGCAAAAGGAGACATTTTTTTATATTTTTACAACATGTATATTTTTTTTAGATTTTTAGTTCACTTAAGGAAAGCTTATTTAATATCATCCAGACTGCACTTGATAAAAATGTTTTAGTGACGTGAAAGCGGAAAGCAAACGGAAAATCAGAAAATATATTTACAGGTATGGGAATTATGACTCACAGGAGAGAGTATTCGCATATACATAAAAAGTAAATGCAAATCACGTATAATTGGAATCACTTTGACTGCAGAGATTTTAGGCTACTTATCTGTATAAATTTCAATTTATTGATTCAACTCCGCGTCTAATGTCTCTGTTGCGTGTCACCTTTTCGATGAGATGACCTTTTGGTTCGCACCACATTCAACTGACGATGTTTCCAACCCCCTATGAATTTGGTACGGACTTTCCAAACGTATAATTTTTTCAATTTTAGCGTTATCTTATTGCCTTGCGATTTATTTTTCTCCATCATTAAAATACGCTCATATTAGGAGGACTGCCATCAAACTGCTGCTTATCAATATTGACCTTATAAATGATTTTTCGCGAAGTAATATGTAATAAAAGAAATTTAATATAAGAGATTTTTGAATTTTTTTGCTCTTCTTTCTGTTTCCTTTTCTCTTGCTGCCATATTTGATAATGGAATTTCTGCATTTGGGAGTTATTCAACTCTAACCGAAATTTCCTTCAACCGTAGCTGCCGGTCACCTCTTTTTCCCCGCAACCCCCTTAAGCCTCGTTTCCTCTTTTCCTCATTGAAAGTCAAATAATTACTGCAAATAAAGGGAAATAAAACGTTAGTATAAGCTTAATTTCGTACTTAATTAATGGTCACCTACTCAATTATTCAAACCTACTGTAAATAGATAGATAGTCATTTCACGGTCCACTTTAAATGATAATCACAATGAATCCGACATTACGTTACCTCATCTCCTCAATCCAACACACTCGTTATATACAGGACAATGTACCAGATGGAAAACTTTTTTTTTTCAATTTTAAGTTATATATCATTAGTAATGTTCGCTCCAAATAGAGCCAAGACTCTTCTTCTAAAATTAATTCCATAGTTGACAAATATTTTTACCAATTTAATGTCATTAGGAAAGTTTAGCAATTATCGTATATGAAGCCGAAATATTTTAAAACAGTCAGAATGGAGAGTAAACAATGAGGAGAAAAGGTACCGTATCCGAATCTTCCTCTATCCTAGTGTATGCCCAGACGAGTTAAGATACCTCTCAAAAAGTTCAACTCCATTTAAAATTAATAAATTAATAAATATTTATCTATTGATGAATCCTCAAACATAGATATGGTGTATAGTTTGATAATCCAATAGTTTTTCATTTTTCATCTCAACGAGCAAATCACATTTCAAGGATTCTCTTATTTAATTTGATTCAACTGCGTATGCAGCATCACCAAAATTATATTGAATGTGAAGACTAAGATTTCAAAACAGCGTGCTCTCTCCACATGAAATATCCGTACTACCCAGAGACAGACATCGTCACATTGCTTGGATTTAACGTAAGAATTCAGTTCTCATCTAAAAACATACATATCAATGGATTAATCATAAGGAATTTGGGCACATTGGCTCTTTCTTTATCTAAATATATTCTTCTCCTTTTCTTTGCACAGAGCAGCAATTTGTTTGGAATCAGCATACATTTTTTTTATTCTCCCTTACTCTGCGTTTCCCAGTACGTTTTCCTCTCCACATTTATTCAAACATGATTTCGTGTTTCATTTTCCCTCTACCACTCTCTTCTTCTCTCCGTTACATTCAAACTTCCAAAACTCTTCAAATATTCTATGCATCACTGATATTTCTTTTAGTCTTTTTACAAAATTTTCTTGTCGGTGAAGTAAGAAGTTGAATGGCTTCCCCTCAATATTTTCCTCCAAACTAGATTCCTCATTTTCACATAATAACTTCCATGTATTGCTTTAGGACGGGACCAAATGGGGAAAACATAAGGTTTTATGTATGTAAACATAATGTACATACGTTGTGTAAGAGATTCGAGGTATTTTTTGTTCCTCTTGGACGAAAAATTAGTACTCTTTTGTTTAATACTCAGATATTTAATAACAGAATTTGACTAAGTATCGCTTGAGAACATTAATCTTAGTACAATTTTATTAAATAAAAAGTAATAAATTACTTATTATCGCAAAATGAGTTAAAATTTAGCACATACTATATTGCGAAAGGGATTATTCGATCCTTCGAATTCCTTCGAATTGAAGGATTCCTTCGAATTGAAGGATTCACTTAAAGGATGTATTTCGTACAAGATTTTTCCGAGGATGTATATTATAGCACCACAAAATCGTAAGTAATATCGTGGTTCTCTTATTCTTATTAAAAAAGGAAGTGTTAGAGGATTCCTTCTTTCTTTTGAACTTTTACATGTTACTTTCCCGATTCTCGCTCAATTCCATGTTTTCCTTGATAAAAACTTCTCTGCCAAATCTAATGAATAGGTAAAGGAAAACGGGAGTGATGGGCGAGCAGTGTAACATATTTTCAGATAATGTGTAACATAAAGGTTATTAACGCGCTCTTTTTCCTTTCGAAGTCCATGTTATATTTATAATGGCATTTAAAGGTTAAGGGGTTTCGTTTGGATGTAAGGATAAATCGTGTCGTTTAAAAATAACCAAATTTTTACACAAAATGCAAAAAACGGTCTCTTAATCCATTCCAAATTGCACACAAGGAAAATTTGGAACGAAAAGTAGGAAGCTGTTATACTTTTCCTATGAAACAGCGAATGTTACTTGCGAAATGATTTTGTGAAAATCATGAGTTCAATGCACAGCGGACTCTCAGTTCACAATGTCCCGTGTCCTTCAGTATCTCACTCTCACGCAGAAACGAATCACAAAACGTTAAACTGCCCCACTTGTGAAATTACGTCCATATTCGAACGATGTGAGATTATTAGACACGCAAGGTTGGAGATGTTAGAAAAATCCTCCGGGAAGCGTAAAAAGTTCTTCTGAAGTTCCGGACTGCAGCGCCGAATTGTTTATGTTCGTATGGAGGGAGGGGGATGAGCGTTTACACGCACAGCCGTGGCAGCAAATAGGGATTTAAGCCGTTATCTGTCCACTCGTACATGACTCAATCCAACAACTGCGCTCAGTTCCCCTCTTTTCCTCATGCTTTATTCTCTCTTCGATCCTTTCACACTCACATCTTCTTCCTCCTTTGATTACGGAAAGTGACCTCGGCCATCCGAGAAAAAAATGCACAGCGACAGGTGAAGGATTCATTTGGGCGGAAATTGCTTGATTTTTGGGAACCGAGAAAAAGGAAGCGTATTTTTCGAGGCATCGGTTTTAAAACCCCTTTCGACAAAAAGTTTAACACGATCCGTGCTCTCCGCCATGACACCTGCCGGCGTTTCTTTGGCAAATGCTGGCGGGAGCTAATTAGCTGTCCCTCGACAACCGCGAGAGATAAATTATTAAATCCGTCACTGTTTTACGAGATGGTTTATCCTCGCTGTTTTGCCACCGGTTGACCTTTAAACACATATATACAAACATGTGGTGTTGAAGTTTGATTACATATTTTAATGAGTAATTATGTTTGTTTATTTGATTTATAAATTGTGGTTTCTAATGAGTATATTTCGAGAATTCTTTTAAGGCTGTTGGCTTTGTGATTATAGGGTTGAATTGAGAAAGATACTGGTAAATATCTCCTCTTCTCATAATATTATATCATATTAATTATCTTGTCGTTAGATTTTTACTTTTGGCTTCATGTGTTACGTTTTTATGGGTCGTGAAAATGTCATTTTCCAACTTCTTTAATTCTACTGGCCAATTTTTAATAGGAAGAATATTATCGTTGTAGAAGTCTTCACGGGTGGACAACCGGGTCAGTTCTTCGGTAAATACCGACGTTTCGGCGACGCCCTCTGTCGCCATCTTCAGGGATCCCTCTGTCGCCATCTGCCAGGCGACGCCCTCTGTCGCCATCATCCCTGAAGATGGCGACAGAGGGCGTCGCCGAAACGTCGGTATTTACCGAAGAACTGATCCGGTTGTCCACCCGTGAAGACTTCTACAGCATTATTCACCGGGAAAACATTAAATCCTGCAAGAATATTATCGTGGATACGATTGTCAAACTAATCTCACCTCTTGAATTGGGAGGAAATAATTGGTACAATGTTAGAGTCTCTGTACCGCTAGCTGTTTTCAGATGTAATTTCCATCCTTCTTAAGTGAATTCAGAAATGTTTTCTGGTTCTGTAGCCCATTCTATAATTTTCTAGCGAGGTCGCGATCTAAACCATCATACTTTGTTTATATTTCCCTTCATTTAATAAAGGTATTTTTCTCCTTTATCGACCAGTTTTGCGAGAGCAAGTACTATAACTACAGCCCCTTTTGAGTAATAGCTGCAATTGCTTACGGAATATCTCACTCCTAGGTCCGAAACGTCATTCTTGGCCTCTTGAGTACGTATTGTGTCTCTTGTGTGTACAATGGAGATGGGCGTCTTTTTGTCCACCTCCTCAATCCCAGCTGACAGCACAATCCTAGTAGTCCTCTCGCACGCGCTTCCATCCGTGGAACTCGGATTGCCGCATTCCTAATCACTCCCTTACACCGCTCATTTGCGGCAAATTCCATCGCCATCAGCGTCCGACCGTTCAGTTCTGATCGTCGCCTCCGACACCGCTCGGACTCATTCCGTCACCATCGAGGGAGACTTCGGCCGACAAAAAAAGCACAAATGACACGGCCGCACTATGCGCGACAGGAGACATTATGCTGACCGCTGGGCCGACCGTCTGTTTTGGGTGTTGGTGGCAGTCTGAATGCGGCAATGTTGCCTCTGCGGTCTGCACAACCGTAAATTGGAGAAATTCAGTCTCCCTCGGGTGTAAATTATTAATTCTCGTTTTCTCATTAAGGGGCAGCAGAGCGACATTTGAATTGTATTGCTGCAAAAATTAACGCTGAATGTATGTCATGATATGGACTCTGTTTGATTCGGTCTATTTGTCTTCGTCTCTAAAATGATAAATATGAATAAGACTAATATGGGTGCTAACACATACTAAAAGCAAAATACACTTAAAGAGTGATTGAGTGATCATCTCTTTAAATTTTCTTTCATTTTCTTCTGACGATAATTCGTGGTTAATCGACAATTTTCTTTGTATTTTTTTTCAGTTCTTAGCTGTTTAAGTAAATCTTTATTTTCCTGATTTGCAGGCTCACTATTTTAATATGTACTACATTTTCTATGGAAGAGAGTGCACGAGTTTGCATTTTCCACGTATTTATATTAATTCAAATAATAAAGTAGTAGTACTATCACTTTCTTGGTCTAACAAAAAGTTACTTCTTATCATATTGGTTTTATACCACATATTTGTATTTTATGGATATAAGCTTACTTTCGATACATTCCACAGCCTTTTAGTTTTTTATTCCTCTCAGCATGTTTATAACGCGTCGTTTATACACGCGTATAATTCCTCAAAGATAAAATTTATTAAGAAGTTTAACAAGATCGGGAATCGAATCGATGTACGGATGTGCCACTTTCCGAGCGGGTGCTCTTACAACAAGAGATCTATGAGAGATATTCTAAAAGGAAGTTACATTCAAGTTTTAGTGATTCGTTTTCGTACCCCCTTATTACCCTATAATATTTTTAAATTATAGTTCAGAACAGATTGATTCAATTAAATGTTTATTACATCACTGCAATTTCTCTAATGTTCAATAAAAACAGAAATCCTCTTGAAGTTGTTCTTAAGAACGTCCATCTTCTTTCCCAATAAAGGTATCATTTTTATTTTTTGCGGCCAAAATATTTACTCCAGACACGCGAAAAAGTAATCAAAAAATGTTTGCCCAGTTGTTTAATCCTAACAAATAAGAATACCTACCAAATATCTCACAAATTAAAAAAGAAATTCTTCTAGGTAATGGGATTTAATACAGGAAAAGTCTTGGAAAAACTGTTGTTTTGATTAAGGAGATAATTAAATTTTCCGTTGCTTTTTCTCCTCTCGCGAAAAAGTATCCCAAAATTCTCCTCCTATAATGTACCTTGAAAACAACATCATCTCAGTATCATCCTTCCCTTCGTTGTCATTCCATTTGCATTTCAGAGAAAATGGAAAGGGCTTTCCTTCTCTTTTTTATTTACCCATTCCATTCCTTCCTCTATTGTACAGTACCTTTTGAAAGTCTCAGATACTCCGCCGTATGGAAATTCATCCCGACTTTCAAAGGAGCGCTTCAGTCATGCAGACTCAAGTCTTATTTCCAACGCCAAATTTCACGTACTCGGAAAATCAACATTTCAGTAAACAAGGTAAACGTGAAATTTTTAGGGAAAAGAGTTGATGGAATGGGAGAGATAGTGTAAGTAAACCGACTTTATTATTGACTTTCTTTTCACCTTTGTACTAATGCATCTTGAGTAAAATATATGTACCTGCTTGCATACTGTAGTGACTGAAGCCATGAATCAATACATCTACTTTTGGAATTCACTCCTTTTTCCTCACCATTCAATAATTTCATTTCAACATTCTGCCTCGTATAAATTTATTTTCCCACCTAATACAACTACGAAAGTTTCCCGTTCCTTAGCATCACCAATTTTAATTCATTAGTGTTACTCTATACTCTAAATGTACACAGTTGATTGAAACAGCTATGTGCATACAACGTAAGAATTTTCATCTAATGCGGCTCAAAAATGTATCATGAGTCCTTAAAGGTAAGGTATGTAAAAAGCGATGGCAGAGAGTTACTCTATACATTATGTCTTCCTTTTATGGCACTGGGCGACGAAATATGACCAAAGCGCATGGAAATATTCAACTCACAGTTATCCGCAGTATCCTTCAGGTTAAATAATTCTCTCACGCACGACTTGGTTAATTTTTCATAATTGATGAAATTTAAAAACTTTAACGAGTCACTGAAAAAATATTTAATGCACATTCTTCTTTACTTGCAAATTGATTTTGGTTTTAATGTTCGCATGTAAAGGTATTTTCATTTACCTGAAGATGACGTTCGTGTATTAAGACTTGCTGTTCATTTGTATAAACTTTTATGAAGACTGATAGATTCAGCTTCTCATTATATCACTGATGCTTTGACACTCATGACAAATATAGGTCCCTCGAAAGAAAGATGGAATCTGTAGATTATTTTATTTTATTTCCTCCTTTCACTTCTATTTACAAGAACTGAGGAAATGTGTTTTACTTTGCATGGAAAAGCCGTGTGGCAGAATCCAAAAATTAGTTATTTCTACATCATTCAAGTCACGCAGTTTCTCATGCTATGCATATCGATTCTATTTATTTACGTATGTGGTCACATTTTACTCACTTACATCCAGTTATTCCTTTACTTTCTGATTCTGCAAATGAAGAACTTTACACATTTGGAAAGTTATTCTTTTGGTGCCATTCGCTTTCAAAGTCCCGTTGTATACACACCGTCACTCAGTTCTCTCCCTCATTTGCAGCCCCCACATTCGAGCAATTACGTCGGAAATTTTAGCTACACCGCTGGAATTTTCAGCCTCTATTGCACCTTTATTCCTCTATTCCTCCACTCCCTTCCCAGGATAAAGAACCCTCCCCCGTTTCTGGTGCTTCCATCACGGAAACCGCACTATCACGCTTTACGTCCCCGCAAGCCCAATCCAGCCGTCTTAAAACGTTAGTAGGGACCCGCGCACATAAGTTTCCAGGCGTCAATGCTCCTGCCTTCAACCCTTTTCCCTTCTTTTTAACGGACCCTTTTGTTCTTTTCCACGCCTCCGTGCTCTCCATCTCAGTCTTTTGCCTTCACAGTCTCCGCTCTCTCCTCAGTCAACCAACCCACTCTCTAAGCTCTCCCCAAAAACTATGGGAAAACTTTATACCTTTCTTTCCTCTCTCTTTTCTTAAGGAAAAAAGCACCCAGCTTTCCCAGCGCGACGACTCTCCACCGCCAACACGTTTCTTGTCTTACCTCTTTCTTTCGTCGACACTGAACCATAAAACGCTGTACAAGGAATAAATGGCGGCTGCCAGTTGAATGAAGGACAAAAACCGCTCTGTTTTTGGGATATAACTTTTCGGCAATGATTGTCACGTTCAGTGGAGAACTTTCTAAAGGGATGGAATTGCAGGATTCGTGAAGTTAAATTATTGCGTTTTCGTTGGAAGGAGAAGGACGTATGGTATAATAAAGTTGCCCGAAGGTTGACAGGGCACCATTTATCATTGTAAATAATCGACTTCAGCTGAGTCTTAAAGTATTGCAGAGTCTTCAGCCGATGTGCACAGGAGATTTTGAGCGATTACAGATACTTCCTTTCCGTTAAGAGCAATAATCAGAACCTTCTTGATAATGCGATTACGGACTGAGAATGCTTAACCTATTAGTCTTACCCTTATTATTCTTAGCTGCAATATTCTCTACATTTATGAGATCCTGTGTCGATTAGGGTATTGATGATTAGTTAAGAAGATGAATTTGGTTTTTGGCATTACATTTTGCAGTGGATGGCCTCCAACTCTCATCGGAAAAATCGGTCACCCTCCGATTTTGAAATCGGTTTCAATTAAATCGTAGGTGGACGGTCTTATTATTAAGCAAAGTGGGAAGTAGGCATAACAGTCTATTAGCTGAATTATTTTTTCTGGGGTATGACCTTAAAACTGTTCAACTTTAGTTCGTAAAACGCAAAAATTGAGAAATTGGAATGCTCAAGGAACAAAAGGAAATGATTGAATCCAAACAAGACAAACGCGAAATGAAATAAATTGTGGAAAATTCAACAAGAGAAGGCAGAATTGCCAAATTAATAGCGATGTTAATCCTAAATACTCACCAAGTTATTTAAGTATATCATAAACTAATTTGTAATAAATGCTCTAACTTTTGTGAATGCCTTCTATTGTTTACAAAGTTGTAATAGGTTATCAATATTTTGTTTATTCCTTTCATTCGCAGCAAAATTTTAATAATTTCGTTTATTTTGTTTTTTTCTTCATACTTCTCGTCGTTTTATTTATCTAAAACGATATCATATAAATAAGACGATGAGAATCTAATGTAGTATAATAATGAGAATCTAAACTAATATTTTATCTAATGTAAATGTTTTATATTTTCCTCATCTTAAATTTTCTTATCTTCCGATTCGTCATTACTTCTATTTTCTAGGATGCTGATGATACCCTACACACATACTTCTCAATGGCGTATACCCTTTATGCCTTCTCTTCTGTTTTCTTAATTGTAGAATTAATTCTTCGAAATAATTCTTTCATGTTTTATGTGCTATTATCTTGACTGCAAATTTAAGGTTTATTTTTCTAATTTGATTTTTCACTTATTCTAATTGTCTTGATTTCCTCTGCTCAGATCAATATTATGTACAAACAATGGAAGTAGAGAATTTATTGGCTTTAGTAATGTAATGCATTGGCGTAATGTATTCTTTGTAATATTGTAGCATATAAAACGATAAAATGCTAAAGTGACCATTCTTAACAAATATTATCTGTTTTTACAGCAAGTCATGGCCATTGAAATTTTATTTCACGGTATAGTCTCCGTTGTTTCCCGTTCATTCCACTTGTTCCCTTTCCCTTTCCTTCCTTTCCGCTCTTACCATCTTATCGTAGGAAGATTGAATTTGATAGTAACGAAGAAGATGAATCATCTCTTGTTATTTTTTCCTTCATCTCTCTGCCTTCATACCCTCATCTACCTCTAACCCTTCATTTCCCCTATTATACCTTAAGTACTCCCCACCAATGCAGATATTTCCCCTCAAGCACGCAACCTCAAGAAAAAATTTTCTTTCGACTAGCTGTCAATAACCAACAAGCTTTCAGACACATCATCTCCTTCCATTGCACCAATTTCTCCTCCTCTGACCTATTACATCTATCTTCAATCCTCCAGCTCATTAATTTTCCTTCCTTTCATCTTCCCTTCTTTTCTTCCTATTCCTTCTATTCCCTCTCAGTCTAATCTTCCTACTTCTGCAGTCTCCTTTACCTTCATCCCATGCTTTATCTCCGTCCAAATCTATCACACTTCTATCTCCCACCATTTACTTTTGTCTCAGTGTTTCCCAAGTTGCAACTCTTATCTTCCCTCCTCCATTGTCTTTTCTTTTCGCGGAATATTGCTCCTTATTCCAACGACGCGACGCTACGCCTTTTTATACTCCGTCACCTTTCTCAACTAAAAACCTCCAAAAACTTCCCGCCTACATTCCTCCCCTACGTCGAAAGCCACAGCTCGGCTCGGCTTTTCGCCACTATCAAGCCACATAAACCCCCTCTTCCAACTTCTTAGCGCTCTCCAGAAAATAGGATTTTTTTCTCCTTCCTTTTTCCTCTTTGTATACCTTTCAGTTCATCGAGACTGTAACTATCATTCACTTCTTGGGAGTATCCCCAATTTATTACCTCATATTTAGACTTCAATAGTAGAATGATTAATAAAGTGCGGAAAAGCGAGAGATTAATTTCAATAAATAATTAAGTTTGTGTAAGTAAATAATCAGGAATTTCATATATTCTACCGTTTATTCATTACGGTCGTAATACTCTTTCCAAAGGAATCATGACCATTATTGTATATATAAATACATAATCGTCTTTATTAGGGATATCTTTACACTGACAAGTCTCTTATTTCATTCAACTCATAGCATCGTATAAAATACCAAATTTTACAGTATATTTCACTCCGCTGTGCCTCATATTTTAACCGTAGAGGAGGAAATTTATAAAGAATTGTTTTTGTTCAAGTAATCTCTGTTTTGGCCCTCTATTGGAGAAAAATAATCAATTGTATAACCAAGATTGAGATTGAGTGTGAGAATTAAGATAGAGCTCAGTCTAATTTTGCTCAAACATTTACAAACAACAACAGAACTAACTATTAATAATCGTATGGCTGAGATTAGAGTCCATTACTGAACGCCTCGACTATAGTTAGCTGCTGTACCGGGAGAGACTTTCAATTACCATCTTTCCTCGATCCTTCTTTAGCTCTGAAAATTCAAGTCTCTCTTTGAAACTTGATTATCAATTTCGGAATGTTCGAATTTTCCTCTCAGCCTTATTTCTATCCCGTTGTCATGAAAGCCAAGGCAAACAGATCAAAAGGCTAAGGACTTACTTTGCATCTCCATAATTGAGATTCGCCATCACTTGAATTCACCTTGATGTTCCCCGAATTGATCCATACATGGATTTCAGCACTCATCTCCGCCCTCTGGTTGATTAAAGAAAAGCAATCTCTTTTACAGAGGTATAAATTAAATGTTGCCAAAATTCCTACCAAAAATGCTTAATTCACTTCCTTTTATTAGCAACTAATTGAGTGCTGAAATCATAACTACGAGTGCGTTCTAAAGTCTTCACATTTTTTTTCTGAAAAAGTACTTGCCATAGAAATGAAAATATTTGTTAATGCTATTATCTTTTCTGTAGGGGTGTATTTTTCCATTTGAAAATCACTGCGTTCAAGTTCTAAGGTCCCAAACATTTAATCGGCGTCGAGAGTAAATAGTTATATACGGTTGCTTATAAAAGATGCTATATGAAGATTTTAGCCTGAAATCTATATTTGAATCTGTAACACAGATGGCAGGACCATAAGGTACCTTAAATAAATTGGAGATAGAGCTTAAGTGCACCACGATTTTGCAGCGTTTCCAATGTCCCGCCCCTATGGAACTGTTTTCAGTTGCCATGGAAACATGGTGACAACGCAATGCAATATGTCCTTTTGAAGATGACACCCAGAAGTAACAGAAGTTTCAATATTCTGGGGCTAATGCTTTTTCAGAAGAAAAGGAGACCTTACTTTTACGCACCTCGTAGCATTTACAGGATAAAGCTTATGTGGGGGAAACTGACGCTGGAAAGAACTACATGGTTAAAGAGAGACATGTATTGATGTGGCTACAGATTAATGCCTACTCTCCGATCCGTGAATAATGTTTTGTCACAGTAGGAATGGGAACCACTTTTTAGGAATTAACACTACTTCACGTCACAGAATAACGCCAAATCCAATTCGCCCAGCTTAAACCTCAAACAAAATGCTTTACAGTGAAGTTATCTCGATACGCTGACAGTTTTCCGTAATAGCGTGGTCTCACGTGAAAATCTATTTCAATAAACCTTTGAAATCTCCATTAATGTCTGAATAGAGTTGATATTCGATTTTGGAATAGCAAAGCTGTCTATTCGTGGACTTCTGCGGATTACCATGTTTCCATAGAATTGAATGAAATGTGAACTGGTACTCTCAATCCATTTTCTCGCAATATAGGAAAGAGGAACGACAGGTTAACTTTCAAATACATTTAAAACGTCATTCAACGAGGCACCATCTCCATGGCTTTTAAGATAAATTACAACTTCAAACGCAGGTGAATAAAATTAAAACTAGTAGAAATTTCGTAAAATATTTTATTAAATACACTACCAATACTGTAAAACCACTACAAACTAATTAAATCATGAATAGTTTCAGATGAGAAAGAATTCGATATCTGATTTAGACGATCATTTTTTAAATATAATTCAGTTTTCCATTATCTATTCAGTGAAATTTTACTCTGTCAATTCTATTTCCGTCCTGGAATTCGAATGTGGACATTGCTTCGACGATTAATTGTATTTTATGATGAATATCAAATAAAATTTTAATATTATTTAACTGCCTATTAAATTTGCACAACTTTTATTTTTTCGAATCTGAAGTTTATTATTTTCAATTTTTAGCTTGTTTGCTCCATTTTTCCAATTACAAATCTTACCCATGCAAAAGTCAGTAGCACTCCATTATTTCGAATGGTTCATTAATCGTCCAAAATAAAAATTGTTCTTCCGGTAAATTCTCCGTATGTACCTGGTTTCGGTATGGTTCCCTAAAATAGACTTTTTCCATCTTCTATTTAGCATATTTAGCAAACATTTTTCAGCTTTCAGTTTATATATCTTAGTCAAGTATATACTGTGAACAATTTTCTCGATCTCCAAATTCTATATTTTTATTTTCATATCGTTTTGAATCTCAATTCATCGAATATATTAAAATAAAAACGACAGAAACTCAGAATAAGCCCCTTTATTTATCTCTGAAGCTTATTTGTAACTTTCTTTTCAAAACGTCTAGCTACGTATTATTCTTGAGGCAAGCTTGGGAAATGCCCACTGAACCCTCTCCCAGTTAGTAAGCTTGCGTAGTGGATGCTATTTTTACCTCTAGATTTAGTGGAGATAGCTAATTCCGTTCAATTTCGTGTATGTAAAACTGTCTTTAGGAACCACTTAAACTTTCCTTGTAACTGAGAACAGAGAGCCTCAAAGATAGCGGATGTATATCAGACTGAAATTGTTTAAATGCAAATATTTTAATACTCAGTCGATGAGGAAAATTCATGCTTGTAGGATGCCGTATTAAGTCTTTAATGCACAGGGAATGCTACTAATTTGCTTAAAAGTTTCTGTGAAGGGCAGCTACGTACCATAGGTAAGTGTTGCAGTATTCACTAGAATGATGTTTAATTCAATAAAATGGCTGACAAATGAACCTATGAAAACACAGGTGGCTCATTCCTGGAATCTCTGCTTGATTAACACAGAGCAGCGGAAGGACAATAGATCATGCAAAGCTATTAATCACCCTTTCATATTCATACTCGCGAATTATGCCGTTCCGGTATGAGAAGCTTATTTCATTTCAGAATTTAAAAATCGTGAAAATGTTGTATGACGCTGACATGTAAGATTAATTCGTGCGAAAAAGTCATTTGGCCGTGTTGTTGATTAGATTGTCATTTTCGTGACACTGCTGACGACAAGTTTTTTCATTGTTTATTTTCGAATTTATGCTCCGTTGATAAAATATTACTGGATTACTTCTTTTGAGCGCAAAAACGTCAAACGACTATTTACAAACGTTTCTTTTATTACGTATTTTATTTTGTTTCCGAATAAACGAAATTGGTGCAAATAGGTGTACGCCAATGTCCCTCGGACTAAGTAGTTCGATTTTGATACACACAGTAAACAGCGAACAATCAATCATCGTCCAATTAACAAAAATAAAATCATATTCTTCGTTGGAAAACTTACGATGCTAAAAGACAGTGTTCAGAGGATTATATATATGATCAGATATTGCAAAAAATAATTAAAATTATCTAAAATATCATTTATTTAAATTAGCAGCATTAGTAATATCTAATTCAAACTACTTTTCTTTAACTAATACTCATTACAGCAAATAACGTTATTTTTTCCCCTTTCTTCTTCAAGTGAAATTTAATCCTGAATTTTTTATTTCACTCTCCGCACAGTTTTCAAATTTAACAAGTATTTAATACTGCTTCAACAGCTGATATTATTTCGCACGTGTGCCCATACTGGATGGCTTCCAATTAATAGAAATATATAGGATAACAGGGACATGTTACGTTCATTTCTGTGTATACAGAAATGCTTCATTGCTTTTTTTATAAAAAGAAATTTCACGGATGAGTTGCAGTTCCTTGTTAAATAACCGATATCTTGAAATAAAAGTAATATACCAGTAAATCCCAGGAAAAACCTTTCTGCAATCTAATCTTCATATTATTTTATGAATAATATCGATATTAATGCCATATAATGCTATTAACTCCTTTTTAAAATTATCTTATGAAACATTAATACACAACATTACGCGGAAGTCTTGTCTATCAAGCGAAGTTGTCCATAGGAAATGTTGTCAAGTGAGTATCCTTCAACCGAGAGGATAACAATTTTGTTGTGTGATATTAAAAGACAACCGTAGTTTTCTCTTTGTTTTTACGTGTATTTTTGGAATCTACCGACTTATTGGAAACAGCATCTCGGATAACAACTGACGAATATTATTCGGGAACGAATTAACTTCCTTGTCCAAAGTAGTGCTATACTTTCTCTATTATTTTTTTTAACAATGCCCTGAGGCCTAGACGTCATATTTGGCATTTTACTGTAGATTACATCACTCATATGTGAAAGCGAGCGCAATGGAAGTAGAAGAATTTATGTAACACGAAGGTCAAGTAGAGGTCACTGGAGACCATAGTGCGGAGGGCGGAATTCCCAAAGGAAGAACTCTCTCTTCGACCTTACCTACACTCCCAGAACTACTATCATTTTCCCACGCATCCGCCCGACCCATACCTTCCGCTAACGCTAAACCCACGAAAAAAATGAACCCCGTTTCACTGCTAGATACTGAAAGAGTAATGCTTTCGTTTCCGGAAGAAAGAGAAAAAACGAGAAATTCTTGCCGAACAAAAATAACCTTCGATTTCTCCCTTCTTATTAAAACTTCTCCCTTAGATACAGACAGAGAAGCTTTCTATTTCATTACCTAGGGAGATTTGACGATATTTTCCCCAGCGCGTGACGTTTGCCCGATTTAGCGGTTTTTTTATATTTTATTATTCGACGTTTCCTCTTTCTTCCTCACAGTCTTACCTCCTATCAGTATGACTTTTCTTACTTCCACTTCTACCACCTAAAATGAGTTTTTTGTTTCCGAATTTCCTTCTCGATTCATACGTCTTCATTTAATAAATCGGTAAAAATTTTATTGCGAAAATTTATATTTTCGGCGTTTTCGCTGCTTCCATCACCAATCTTCTGTTGGGTATAAATCTCTATCTTATCTTGCGCTGATTTTTCTGCATAGATGTAAATCACTGGGATTAATGTGACGGCTATAAAAACATAAGAATCTGGATCGACCAAATATCACTCCATTTGCATATGGGCTCAACGAATTTGCTTGTAAGACATACATATACTTAACAGACTGACTTTAAATTTCATGAATTAATGGCTTTCAGTAAGAAACTCATCGCAATTGGTTGTCTGATTTTGGAAGTATTCACTGAATGTTGTACTTATACAATTCCCTCCTTCAATTTGTATCCCTTCCTTCATTTTTTAATACATTTGGAATTCCTTCTCTATTTCTTTAGCCGTGGGCGATCTCAACTCCCTCTCCAGACAAAATTATTCCAATTCAGTGGTTGAATTGAGTTGAATATTATCATAATTAAGTATTTGGTTACGATTTTATTTAATAAAAAGTGCTTCATGTAAATTTTTTTATAATAGTGTCGAACAATATATTCTTCTTCTTATATACAGAAACTGAAATTTTGAATTAGATCAACGTCGGTTTAAGGGATTTTTTTTCATCTTCTTCCTCTAGAGGTGAATTTATTGGTGTTCAGGAATACAGCCAAGGAAGCGTGCTCCTCTGTTTTAGGAAGGAAGATGTAAAAATTACGCGTAAAATTCGAGGAAACTTAATCATTCGATTCCAGAAGACACATGAACAATTTTACGTAGATGATTTGAAAAAGGTCACTTCAAATCGAATATATCCATTAAAATTAAGATAAGCGTGAAATATTTTTAAGGTCAACCTAATTTGGTTTGATTTTTCGCCCAACCCTCTATCAGCTCATTATTCGAGGATTGAATTGAATTGCGAAATGAAGTCTGAATCCTTTCGCTCCAATTACGAAATCCATCAAAATCAATAACGCGAACTCATCTTTATCTCGGGAAGAGCGATTCGAGATCAATTTACTGTATCCTCCTGTAATTTTGGTAAAGACCTCCTTCTCTAATCCACTCATCCTTTCAAGCAAGACTGGAAATCCCTTTCATTTTTTTTTTAATCGCCCATTTGAAAAAAAAAAAGAACTTGCATCCCACAAGGTAGACCTCGCGCCAGATTCAACAGATTTTGTACCCGACCGGATGCGAAAACGAAAAAGTCTTCTCCTCCGACTCATTCCTCCCTCTCCTCACCTTCATCGACGAAAAACGCTGATTCCCCTTCCTCTCCCAAATACGCCATATCCAGCCGCTCTCTTGTAAACCCTTCCCCTTCGCCTCGTACACAGAATCTCCTTTCATCCCCCTGTGACCCACAGATCAAGTGGAAAGCCAAAATACTCCTCCCCGTATCTTCTTCCTTCCTCCCAGCTTAAAATCAAACCCCCTCCCTCCACTTTTATGCCTCGCCGCCTCCCATATCTCTCTTTCTCACTCTCCACTACTTTACCCTCTCTCCTTTGTTACCTTAGTAAATCAAAGTGGAGATCCTTGGTCGTATGAGGTCACCAGAGGCGGGCACTAAGGCCAAACGGAAAGGCCCCATCCCGGGTGACCCATTCCTCCTCTTCTCTACTTTTATCCATTTCTCTCTCTTCAGCTGCTGTTCATCTCTTTCTGTTTTTGTAATTTACATTTCTTTATGAGCCGCGTTATTTTATGTTCCCATATTTCTTCAACTTCCTCGCCAGATATATAACATTCTTGATGAGTTTTAAGTCATTAGCCTACCTTTTGCCCTCTTTATCGTACTTTGGATTTCAACAATGAATGCAGTATTGTGTGTGAGAACCAGGGCTGTGAAGTAGGTCTCCCAGGATCGTATTCCAATACCTCTGATTAACAACTGTCGACTCCGCCTCTGACCGCGAATTCAAATATTCTATTATTTACCTTTGATTCTGTAGGAAAGATGTCAGAGTGACTAATCATAGAGAAGTTTAATATTATTAGTGAAATAAACAGAATAATTCTTTCCAAGTACGTGGAAAATTTAATTTAAACAACATGGCTTGACCGTATTTCGTAGAATTTACTAATATAGATAGAATAAAATGAAAACAAAAAAATAGATTATAATTTACATTATTGTTATTTTATACTTCATAAAATCGATTTATTTGAGAAAACAATCTTAATATCTTTCTTCGCATATAATATTATTATCAGACATATTGAAAATTTCCCTTAGAAATAGAATTATTTTAATTATATCCTCATTGATGACTGAATCTTTATTGATAATCTATCAAATGGAGTCCTAGTCAGTATATTTCATCCGAGTCCACGATTTTGATTCCACAACCCTAATGTGAACCCAAAAGTTACATTAAGTGAAATTTTGAAATTTATTCTGGACATCAACAATTAATTGTCCTGTGTATCACGAGATGCTTCTTCTCGTTCTGAGTGTTCTCCCATTCAGTCAATCTTACGTTTGCGTCTAAGAGAAATCATTTAATTGAAATAGTAATTCATTGAGTTCGGAAAACAATTCTACGAACAGCAAATTACATAAAATTTTCTTTTGTGTTATCTCAAAGTCAAGCCAGCTGACCAATAAAGCATGATGTTTGAGTTAGATTACTTAACTGCTGTACATACGCATACTGAAAGCTCGTCACAAGTGCCTCTCAAAATTCTCACTCGATGACTTGCTTCTCGGAGAAATTTCTAGATACCTTTTAATTTCATTATTTCTTTTCGCTCCCATCTGTCAGGAAGGCTTTCTATATGCCATTCATCTCGTCTTGAGATGTACAATCCACTTATTTACAGCGATAATACAGTTTAAAACACACGGATCCAAACCTTTCTCTCTTTCTATATCCCTTTCCTGTCCCTTTTTCCTTTTCTTCAGCCTCCTGAATACATTTTATCTCTCGTCCTCCAACAATCCTCCAATCCAGTGCGTCTTCCACTTATCATCTCCCTAAACCCTTGCCCTAGCCAACCTCCTCATTTCTCCTCATTCTAATCCACTCCAAATCCTATCCCCTGTGCGACTAACCCAGACGAGTAATTTCGTGTCAGCAAACAATGGGAGACATCGCCTGAAGAAAAAAAGACAATCTCCTGCCACCTCTGGCTCGACCCGGAACTACCTCGACCTACCCCGCGCGCACCTTCCTAATTTTTCCCTTCCCTAGCCCAGAGCACGTGACCTCCCATCATTCGTGCTCCTCCGTTATTTCACCATTTCTCCCTCCATCTTCTTTCCTCCCGCTTCCGCATCACAACCGCAATTTCGCGTTTTCATCCTGCTTCCTTTTTTCCCATCTCGTTGCGAATCGATAGGCAGAGCGAAGGATTAACAAATCAATACTTCCCGAGTGTGGTTTGGTGATGGAAAGTAGGAATCGGAGATGCTCTGTACGCCTGTGCTCACAAAAAAGACTTGGTGAAGTATGAATTCAGGGAGCTACGTCGTTCAAGAAGGTGAAGTTTCGGCAAAGAATTATTTAGAATGAGGTCGATTCAGATACATGAAAAATTACTTTCAACTATGCAGTGACACCTCAGATAACGAGTGACTCTGCGAACAATACTTTTCAACGAATATAATTTTCGCTGTCCCTTGTAATCGACTAACAAAAATTAATCTGAAAGATTTGGTGCTTTCCCGGTGAATGGTTTGTTTCAGAAAGTTAATCTAATTAACAAACAAATTGGTGAGGTATTGCTCAGATGTAATTACACATTACTTGAACTTACTTGAACTATTCATCAATAATCGAAATTTTAATGGATCTCTCCATTACAAAAGGAGAATTTATTTTTAGTCTCTTGAAATAAAGATGAAAACAAATTACAGAGACTAAATCAGATGCAGGTCATATTAATTCCTATTTTCTTTCAGATAATCGTGCGTAATTATTTGTAATCAAGGATTTTAAAATTAAAGTGAGAAGCACGTGATGTTGATATGTCTATATAACTTCTTGTTTTTTTATGCATAAAGACATTGGCGAAACGAAAATTTTTCAACGGCATTTTAACTTAGATGGATCTTTTTTCTTTATTTAGCTTGATAATACTCATTTGAGGAAATTGTGAATAGTTTTCTTACGAATTTAAATTCCCATCCTAAATAAAAAAAAGTCTTCCGAATTTGGAAAGAATTGGCCTGAATTTTTCAGTCCTAGGTAGAGGTGATGATAAAGATAAAACCAGGAGAAATGTGCATAAAATCATGCAAAGTTTATATGCTTTAGCATCATCATTGCACGTGAGAGACCTTTGACGCCCGAAGTTAACTGTTAAATAGGGAAGGCTTTGTTTTCCTATCAACCACGCAGTAGCGGCTTTATGGAAAACACGAGGCAAAACAGAGGTGAAAATTTTGAAACCCAATTTCCGTTTTCGGTGTGTTTAACTATTCGTTAACACTTTCTACGGAAGAGGCGGCACTTTTTTGCGGAATGCTTATTGAATAAACGGGAAAATGAATGAATTTGCACACCCTGTTTCGAAATCAAGACCACTTATTAAGGCTCTGTTACGAGAGTTTATTTTATCTCAGGGGAAGAATAATTGAGGGGATTGAGGGCGGATTTTGGAATCCGAGAAAGCGAGCAGATGAATTAATTAAATAAAGGTAGAGTTTAGCTGACATGGAGATGGGAATAAGTAAGAGAGTGAAAATTATTCGGAATAAATTAAGGCCGGAAAATAACAAAGTTGCTAAAAAGTTCCTGAAATCGGTTTTTTCCTTATTTAATTGGAGAAACGTGTAATGAGGGCTTCAGTTAGTACTAAAAAGATTGTTACATGGTGTCATACATTTCGTTCTACCCCGGTTAATTACATAGAATTGGCTATGACAAGAACATTTTTTCGAAGGATCATGTTTGAATAATGATGATGAAGCAACCGAGAAATATTAAATGGTGTAAATGCGGCAGTGATATCGTTTAAACTATTTGTAAGTACAGTAATACAAAAATACTGTACTTCTCTCGATGAGTACATTGACTGTAATTACTCAGTACTTTTAATGTGAAGATTTCGATTTAACACATTAGCCTGTGCGAGTAAAATACTGTGAAAAAGCTAGTACCCATTTTCTTTTCTTGATATTAAATCTTATAAAATCAATAAGGACATATAAATATTGCTTAAATTATCTGTTTAATAATAGATTGAATTGTACCTCTCATAGTTGCATCAATTCACAGTGAAATGGACAAGAATATTAAGCACTCCAAAGGGCTAATTACAAATGTAGGGTGTACGTTAATGCCGCACGGATACGATTTATAGCAGGCAGTTTAATTGGCACGATCTCACGTATGATTCGATTAAAAACCCGTTGCAGCATAACACTGGAATTTTTGGAGCAATAATTCTACCGGTGCGTGCCCATTCGATGTCTGTGTTATTCGAGCGTCTCTAACTTCCAAATATAGCAGAATTTGTTAACGATCGCGATAAAACGTGACATAGGTTTGGTTTCATTAATCACATCTGCTGATTAATATATTTACAAATAAATTACCTAAAACAAGATGTAATATTAGTTGGCATATTCAGATAAGATAACAACATTTAAACAAAATGTTGTCTCCAAAATGGGCTCATATATGAGTTTTCCTGATATTTTGGAGATTTTCATAACTCCGTCACGCAATACTTTCTATTTTCATCATTATTTTAAAAAGTATACAATCTAAATAAGCGTATAGAAGAAGGCAGGGAATAAATTATCCTCCAATGAGTCTTCCTGCCTTTGATTTACACGAGCAGTTCATCGAACCCTTAATAACCGCCAAATGGAAATATGATTAATCAAGTTACGTCATTCCATGTCAGTTCATGAGATTTACTTTCAGACGATGGATGAAACCTGATTTATATTTTGGTTCGTTGATCATTATTTACCAAGTAAATATATGTTCTCAATTCTGGCTTGTTCAAATATTGAATCGTCAATTTTTCCACGGTTTGTTTCGAAATTAATTTGGAGACGAGAATGACACATCGCTATGCTTGAATAAAACTTTAATTTTCACACCTCTCTATGCTCCATTCTTTAATCAGTAATATTCATAACTTTATATAAATTATATTATCTATATCTATAAATTATACTATTCAAAAATATCACAATGAAAATTTAGCCTCGAAATTCAATTCTTCGAAACATAGCAAACTGTTTTGTAAATTAAATTAATTAAAATTTTGTACACAGGATAATTTGGTGGAACAATCAGTTCAATCATTTTTAATCCAATGGAAAATTCAAATGTTGTATCGTCATATCTTTTCTGGGAAAAGAGCAAAAAAGAATTACGAATCAAAACATGTTCCCCGTCACAACGAAAATAAGGATAACTTGAAAAGAATACATGATTTAGCAATCGCAAATTCCTTACATTGGGTTGAATAAACATCAAATTAGAAGACAAAAATACAAGGACCTTCGCTCTAGAGTGGTCATCGAAGGTCAGTGTTCTACCCATTCTCTTTCCTCGTCCGGAGAATCCGCCTTCTACGTGTTCTCCAACACAGTGTTTCGCCTCACGTTCCCACTTGTTTCGAAGCTCCAATATACCATGCGTGTTTCCTCAGAATAATTCAGAAGGGGCAAACAGCGGGAGTTCCGTTGACGATGCCGTCTGCGGTCGATCTGAAAAGCCCATAATTGCGACGACCCACGTCCGTCAATTTCGTAAGGCGACCGAGGGCAAGCTTACTTTTTATACTGCCGAGCATCCGCCGTTCTAAATGGAAACGTGATCGAATAGTGGAATTTGCTTACTCAAGCAAGGAATCAGGAAAGAGAGGTTTAAGGTCCGATCTCATAGCTTATATTTTGTAAGCAGACTGGAAGATGGAAGCAGTCCGCGGTGGGGGAGTATTTAGCATGCCAGCGCTCTAAGGTCCCGGTCCCGGGCCCCGTGTTTTTGTGATTAGGAGATTATTGTGTCCGATTTTTCCTGTAAGGGGTGTAGACAGGAAGGGCAAGCGGTTGTAGAAATCAGCGCCGAAACCAAAGTCATCATCATCAGCACCAACCATTAAAAATCATCAACCACATAAGTGATGGGAGTAAGTCTAAAAAGGAACTCTTGGATAAAAAATGTTTCACATAATGAACTGCTGTCAAACGGTCTAAACTTTTACGTGTATCAAAGCTTTTCCCGTTTTATCCTATTTCTTCGTTGTTTCATCGTCATTCTACGTCATCAGTTAATTGGGTGCAGCTATTAATTCCTTTCCCTATTTAATCTGTCTCGTATCTGCGTGACAAGTTACTTTAATTCCGTTATTCTTAGCCTCAGAATTCAGTTTTTTTTAATCGTAATATGAGATTATTTGCATCAGTTTTTAGGAATTTTGATGTCTCTAAATTTGTTTACATTTTTATTGAACTGACCCAAATTTCTTTCAAATTAGTACACTTAACAATATCAAAAATGTTCCCTCCATGTTTCTGTAAATATATTTACTATTGTGAGTCATTAAATGGAAACTTTGTAAGATTCTCTAATATCTGACATATTATGTTATGCTGGTCTATTTGAAGTATTATGCTGTATATATTTTTTTAAGTTTTACTATAGTAAACCAAGTGCAAATACTCAGAAACTTGAATCGATGATAAATAACTGCACACATTCTCTATAGGAAATGATGCTATGAAAGCTATAAGAACCAGAAAATGATTTTCACGTGTGTTCTGAAAAAGAAAAACTAATAATCGATTTTGAAAGTTGGATTGTTAAACAGTTTACTTAAAATCGTAAATATTAAAAGCTACAAACTACAGCGATTTACTTTCAAAAACGATGTCATTAGCCTATCAATTTTCAATAAAATTAGGTTCTAGTTTTTCACAATTACTGCAGCTTTAGCATTTCAGCCATTTTGTTTAGATCCAATCAAGGGATGCAAAATCATCAACAAAATGGATCATCGCGAAAGAGCGGAAACCTTTATTCGAAGCTGGGAAGTCTGCTTGCTAGGACCGCTTCGTATGCAACCAGTAGGCAATATTCTGGTATTATAGTCTTACGTATTAATCCATGTTTTCATAATAACTGATAAAAATGGAATCTATGTGAACTGTAATTCATAACGCAGTTAAAAGCATCGCTCAGTAGCAGAGCATAATAACCTTGGTTTGAACTAGTATATTTCTTTATTTGCATTGTTCAGTTTGGGCTCCAGGATATCCAAGTGGGTAGCGCGTTTAGCAGTCCCGGGTTCGATAATTCAGGAGGGCGATATTTGTGAAATGACGACGTCTGTCGAAGCACTTTTAACAATACTACAATTGTTTATTATTTGCTTAACTTTCTCATTTAAGAACTACGGGCACATAAAATTGCATATCTGCTTCCAGAATGTATACCCTGCTTTATATATGTATATGCAGAGAAAGTATTATTATCCCTTCAAACTGAACTGTAATCCCCAATTTTTTAGGTTATAGAAGGTCTAGTAAAATGACGCATTTTCATCATTAGAATGCGATCTGCCAAAAGGTACAGAGGTATTAAAAATAACGTTCAGACATATCAAATGAATAAGAATATGAATGATCGTTTCGGAGGTTTCATTTTTATCTAAGCAATTTTAATTCGTCAGCCGAATGAAAATATTTGGAATTCCTTTTTTTTTTCTTTTTTGAATTGTTTTGTTGCGTGGTATTGTATTCTTGTCGTCTGTCCTTTCAGGCATTTTCTTATCCGCTATTCACTTTTTCGCTACGCTATGATTCATTCCTTTCCTTTTAGTTTCACTCGGTTTTGACAGTCGGATGAAAAGTCACTGGAATGTTTGACAAGTGGCCATTTTTTAAATCTTGATACTCCTGATAGCAATTTAATGACAAAGAACCAAATAACAGTTACCACGCATATTTTAAAATAATACTCCATCAAAATATCACAATGTCTACTTAAGTTTTGCGTCTGGCAGAAACCTCTGCCGTGTTTCGAATCCATTTGACGAAAACTACTGTGAATACCACTATTACCTTGGTGTTAGTGCTGACATAAAATCTGAAAAATAGTTAATGAAATGTTACTATCACTCATTCAAAGCCGGTTATTACTAACGAACTCCTTAATGTCCGTCATTTTACCTTCATATTAGTATTGATAGCTTATTTTATACTGACCTGACTTTTAACCTAATTATTTGTATTTCATAATTTACTTTTTCTATTAATTTTTATGCAAATTTATTGCTATTTGTTGTATTTATTTCTGTTTTAATATTGTGTATTTATCATTTCTGTTTGCCTTCCAGATCTTATTAATTATTATTATTATTAATAACTTATCTTTTATTTATAACTTAGTAATTATCAATAGATTTCGCAGGTTTTTCACCCCCTTTTTTGTGGTTGTTTTCCTACTGTTGTATATTTTTTCTTAAGTGCAAACCTTAAATGATAGTATTTAAATCCACAATGTAGTTTTGGTCTGTGAACATTTTTCAAGCCATCTCCTTTAAATGTTATATGTTTAACGGTTTGAAGTAAGAAGAAACTTGGTAGTCTCAATCTCGCCCAAATAAATTCGTTTTATTATTATCATTATCCTTTTGTTTGCAATATTTACTGGTCTGTAAGCAGATCTGGTTCTGAAAACGATGATAAATGATTAATTCGTTAAGTCGTTAATAGGTAGTGTACCTGAGTTAGATTACTGTACTAATCATACCCCTTACATGAAAAGATGTGAGGCCCAAGTTTAATTATTACGACTTACTATATATTCTTCCACATAGAGTTCGTCGATCTCTGAGAGATCGATCGTGAACGATGAACATTCTTACTAGATGTATATTTAAAAGTGCCTAAAAAGCTGAGGTGATTTCGCCTTTATGTGCCCCCACTGAGAATCTAACCCGAGGCAGTTTTGATCAAAAGCTAACGTGATACCCACTTGGATATCCAAGAGTACCGATTGACATTTTTAGTACGATTGAATGTAATAACATTTTCTTTATAACATACACATTTCCAATTATAATACACATATTATACACCTTACGCTACACATAATTTATATTGCTCATCGCAATTATCGCGGCATATATGGAAATGTGCATAATTTATAAAATATCAATTCAAGCAGATTCAATCAAAGTTGATTGCTTTAAAATACACAGTACCGAACTAGGTACTATCCAGAGGTAGATTTGACCTCTCCTGTTACATTCCGGTTTCTTTATATATTTAAATTTGATATTTTGTATAGTTATCAAAACGTCTTACGACGAAAAGGTGTCGGGTATTATAGAAGAAAAGAACTGTCGACCCAAATTTCTTTCAAATTAGTACACTTAACAATATCAAAAATGTTCCCTCCATGTTTCTGTAAATATATTTACTATTGTGAGTCATTAAATGGAAACTTTGTAAGATTCTCTAATATCTGACATATTATGTTATGCTGNCGACGAAAAGGTGTCGGGTATTATAGAAGAAAAGAACTGTCCTCTCACAAGCCGCTTATTATTCCCATTCTCTCTCTCCGAGAGACACGTTCTTCTATCGCGATGCACGCTCCCCTTACGCGATTAAATCGCAATTTTCTCTCGCCGTAATTTCCGCTTTTTCCACTTCGTGCGGTGTCATTCCCTGTGGCGTGACCTTAGAGAAGAAAGAGTATGATCTTACGGGACGGACCCTCGAACAGTAATCCCTTCCTTTCGGCATTGAAATCAAATCAAAGGGCGTACAGAAGAAAGAAAAGGGGTTTGAAGATGAAAGGAACGCGGGGAGATATGAGATATCCCGAGGTGAATTTATCGTCATGAAACGTGTCTAGTTTTGAATGAATATGATCCTTCCGCGCAAAGAAGTACAAAAGACTGTGGAAAGGAGAGGACGAGTGGAGGTTGGGTGAGATGAATATATGGAAATAAGGGAAATAGGGCGATTGGTGTATGGAAGGCACGTGGAGGGAAATAACAGAGTGATGGGAGAGGAAAAAGTATAAGGGTAATGATTGGGCCGGAGGATTGTATACTGGAGAATAAGGGAGAGAATAAAAAGAATTTTAACTGTTTTGAACGTTAGTTATACGGACAAACTAGTTAATTAGACTAACTTAAAAGTCACAGGTTTCAGATACAATTTAAAAATATTATATATAGTATAGCACATTGCCAAAATATATGTGACAAAATAACATGATAGCTGGAGAAGCGTAGAGTCAGAGGTTACATAATTAAATTTATGGTTTTACAGGGTGGTAATCGTTTGTTTAAGAAAACAACATCCAAGGTATAAGAGGCCACAGAAAATCCTTCAGTGAATGAGATTAGGAAGTAATTTCAAATTGCCAAACATTTCTGTATCAACCTTTGCTACGTAAATTTGCTACGTAATTTGCTAGTATATTCTTTTTTTCCTCGAAGTTTCTCCGATATTTCTACTATTGTACCATAATATCTAACTATAATACGACCATATTGAAACGTCTTTATACTGTATATTTCTGTTGGTTTGATGTGCTCTTGCACAGTAAATTGTTGAAGAGTGAAGTTAGGAAAATAAGCTATGCTTAGTCAAAATAAGTGCTGCCTAGCTTTAATTTATTGTAATGCAACCATTGTCTTTTTCAGCAGCTCAAAAACCTCTTATAAACATAACTTGTCATTGTAGCTCTCATAAGAACTATACATACACTAACTGGTGGTCATAAATAATAAACATAGGGAATTGGTTCATAATGGTAAAATCGACTCAATAGGAGCAAAACTAAGACGATGAATCCCACTCTTACAACAACCCCTTAATAAGAATAAAGAAACATTCCCATGAGGTTCGAACCCGAAACAGCGGTATCATTAAACTCACAAGATAACAACACGCGCCACCAAAGCAGAGAAAATTATACGGAGACACCGGATAACGATCCCGGCACATCTCGCGTGCCAAGCCAGCGTTCTACCATTAGAGCGCCATAACTAAAGAACGGAAAAAGACAAAGAAAGTAAAGGAACGGAAAGAAAAGTAATATGCGGAAGTGTGGAACAAAGATAAAAGGGATAAAGGATGAGAGGTGGAAGGAAGAAATGAAAGAGGCAGGATGAAGACAGTCAGTTAAGGGAATAGTAGAAAACAGAAGCGGTAGAAAAAAATCTGAATGGAAGAGGAAAACATATAAGTGTTGAGGAAGTGGAGGGGATAAGGAGAGAGAGAGAGACTCCGCTGCAAGCAGTCCATCTCCACACATTGCAGGGGAGATAATAGCTCCGCGGGTACGTTCGCATTCAGAATTTTCTGGGGATTACGACGAATGAGAGCAAATGGAGACCAACAATGAAAACGGAGCGCTTTGTGCTTCCGACTCCTCTTTGAGCCTCAGGGAAGGAAATGATTACGAAAGAGTTGGAAGGATGGCCTGGAAGAAGGGGAGATTTTTTACCCCCAGAAGACAGGAGCTAAAAGTGGGCGAATAAGGAAAAAAAGATGCAGAGAGAATGGAAGAAACGGTGGAAAGGGAGGGAACGGAAAAGAGGAGGAAGAAGACGGGATGCCGAGGACGGCATATCGTGCAGGAAGAAGCAGTCAGGTACGACTAAGGGGAAGCAGCAATTGGAAGTTGGGGTGGGGAAGAACGTAGATTTGAGAAGGGTCGTAGGTTAGATAAGAGACAGGAGGGTGAAATAGAGTCGAATTTGATTATATGGAGCAAGGGAAAGGAGATGAGAGAGGAGATAGGCGAAGTCGGCTGTGATGGAAAAGAAACTGAATGGAGATTGCACCACGAAGGTAGGCTAGACCCACGGTGTCGTCTGATGTCTGGATCGTGAAGCAAATAGAGAAGGAAATCAGAGTTGATTTTTTACCTTTTAAAGCTATTATCAATCATAATTTTCTTCATTGAATTTGAATGGCGCATAAATCAGAATAATAGCCATATAATAAAAATATGTTAACCATGGAATAGTTTATTCTGTAGAAAGTTATCTCTGAACAGTTGAGTGAATTCAGTAAAGTATGCCACTGAAATTTCAGGCTACTGAAAATAGAACCCATCAATTTATCGCCATCAAATTGTATTCTTCGTCAGGCTTAGCGTGAAGCTTAGGGTCTTCTTGGCCAAACGAAGTGGTAATGAAGTCAATTCACACTAATGAGCATCTAAGTAGTCATACTTTTTATTGTCATTTATTAGACATAGTAGGAAATAACATGCTTCCAAAACATACGCGTGTATCAGTCCTATTGAGGAGTGATGTATGTACTTATACATACCAGTACCTATATGGTATTTACATAGCGCCATACATTGATATACTAGTTTTTTTCATCATGAAAATTATTTCTCAATCAATTAATTCAAAAATATATTCTTTTGCTGTATTTTTGCAGAAATTTTATCAACAAATGACATTTTATATTTTTAATCGTAAGGAAATTTTATGTACGAAATCCTCACCATTAACCATAAATAATCACGAGTCAATGAATTCAAAGGTAAGAAATATCACCGTAGTTTAGGCTCACATTTTTATTTTTAATGATATTTAAAAAGAAAAATATTTTCATTTTAACCCTGTGTGATTGAAAACACTGGCTAATATTTTCAAAGCGATTTTAACTAACATGCACAAAATTATTACTTATTTTTGTAAGATATTCATAATTTTTGTTCCTTTATGTAAATAAAGACAAATATCCATTTACTTTAAGGATTATGGGGAATTATTCGTTTATTTCTTTTTCAAAATACTACTCATATGCATCCTATCTCCGTAGGCAAGCTTGCTTTAGGTTTTTCACATTTGTTCATGTTGGTATCGAACATTCTCTAGGAAAGCAAATGACAGTTCTCCGTAAGTATCTCCTGCTTTTCTCGGAAAAAGTAATTACAAAGGATGGAATCTCATCCGCGTTTTCTTTTTCATTCTATTGTATTTCAGCCTCCATCGCAGTTTTCTCGCCATATATTTCTTTCTCTCCGCCTCCCTCGTACTTTCCATTGCATTTTTCTCAAGGAGGCGTACGTAATTTTTAAGCGTGACTGGATGGAGGGAACAATTGCATTGCGTCCACTGGACGGACGAATCTGAAAGAAAAAGAGTGAAGATTTAGATGCACTGAAGGTATGTTCAGATCGCTATGAGTTTTTGAGAAGCACATATTACACACAGAAAGCTGGTTGACGAGCTGCACCGAGAAGGGGGGAAAAGAAATGAAAGCCCAATGAAATGAAAGAAAGGAAATAAAAGAAGAATAAAACAGGAGGAAAGTTCCGGTTTTTCATTCGTAATTGTTGGATCAAAGAATGTCTGGAATGAAAGCGAAATAATGCGGATCACAATCGGTACACAAACGCGCATGTCATATCCGTTTTCTGAGTCCGCTTAGAACAATGAACAGCACCTAGTAAACCTTCGTTAAGTAAATATCACGGTGAAGTATTTAAGAAATGTTCTCGTGGAAATACAATCTTCGGCAAATGCATAAAATCTTGGAACAATATAGTTTGTTTCCAGGCGATGGCTTCTTTTACATGTTTACAGTGTTCGCCGAACAGTGTTTGCTAATATGTTTAAGCTCTTAGTGGAAGTGCGAAAACAAAGCTGATAAGAATCTGGAGGCGCATTAGTCAGCCGTTTATTTTATTCAGCAGCCGGCGGCCGCTAGACCCTCGGGACTACCCGGCGGGATACGTTGCGACAATGCAAAGATCTTTATCTCAGAAAGGAGGCATAACACCTAAAAATATGCCTCGCTAAGGAAATATGTCCAATAATATTTTAGACTTCAAGGAAACACTGCCAACTCTACTGTGTTTATTAGAGGCCCTAAGGTATATGTGCCGTTGATTTTTGCTTTTTATCCTGACTTGCTTTAAAAATGTACTCGATCGTATTCTGTGATGCATTATTATTGGAATTAATCGCTTGCGGTTGTTATCATAACCAAATGCCCGCAGTACGCATATACGCATCGTTTACGTATCATGTACGCATCTGTTAATTTGCATAGGATACTCTTCCTGTTTTATTAGAAAAAGTTTTCGTACTATTTCCAGAGAGAACATCTCAAAGCTGTGAGCTGTGCGAGCAATCTGAGAATGGATGTTTAAACTTTATATTAAATGTCGTCGCCTAACTTGACATTTTAGAATCACGATTACTGTGTTCTAATGAATCGAAAGAACTAATAGAATATATAAAAGTATAATAAATGTTATTTTGCAATAAAATTATGTAATTTTCAAGGGTTTCAATTTTCGTTGTAATGATTGTAAAACTTCAATTTCATTGAAGTTCATCTAAAAAAATACTTACCTAGAAGAAATTTTCCACGGTAGGAATAATTGTGAGAAGAACATTAGTTATAAATTTAAACCCAGCACCTAAATATTAGGTGTGTTCATGGCGGCATGAATATCGGTGTGCTGACCACGTTCTTCCCACTTAAATTGCGTTCTGGAAAGGCAATCAAATATACTGCGAAGGCATGGTAATTACTTATATTACGAAGAGAACACAATTGAAAATTGGCAAGCATTTTTGGATTGCTTTGCGGTCACGCTTGCAGATCTATGTCAATTTATTGCTCAATTTGGAGTTTTAAAAACTTTGTGCTTGCATCATTCTCGATGTGTGGTCGCAAATGGAAAGATTGTTTTCTCTAAACTAACGTTTATATTTTATCACTTACTACTCGTCAATTTGCAAGGCTTTTTTTCCTAAACTTAGTCCTTATTTGATTCAACTCACTTCCGCTCGATAGAAATCCTTTGCTGCTTTAAAAATCAAGAAATAGAAATTTTTCCTCCAATGAATTTCAAGGAATCGGTTTTACGAGCAAAGCATTTGCCTTTTTGTTCCTCTTCACATTAAAACTCCTTGTCAAGTCCGCACTTTGACACACCGAATTAAATCCTCAGCTCTGTCTCGAGGAGCGCTAACATCAGAGCACACCGATGCACTCAAAACTTCCCCAATCCAATAATTCGAGACTCTTCCGCGAAGAATTCGTCACTCGCTCCATTTCTGGCATTCAATACAATGCCTTCTTTTGATTCGTGAGGTTATCGGGCGAATCAATAAGTGCTACGGAACGCGAGAAAATGTCGGCGTGGGAAGAATTCGAATTTTCATCGAGATCTTCGATCTCTGACTTTGCCTTGGGCGCCAAGGCGTTTTAATCTCACAGCGTCCCATTTTTCGAATAACGTTTCACCTTCCAAGCGTTCACTCAATCTCCTGAACTCCCTTCGGGGACTGGCAGGGTGGTAATAAGGTTTCTAGGCGTGCATAAATTCACATCCTGCACACACATCACCGTTCCATACACCGCATTCATGTGGAAATCAGTATGACCTACTCTAATGCCAAGTGTCATTTTTTATTTTGAAAAAAGAGCACTCGCAAAGAGATGGTTTATTTGGGCAATGGGCGAGAGCGAATTTTCTCAGAATTTCAACTCATCCAGTAATTTATCCCATGACACTGTGCCTCAATGATGCTTATTTCGTTAGACAGTATTGTATAGTTTTGATTGTGAGACGAACACTCTGCATAAACGCCTGTTCTAAATATTAGGAATCCTCTATTCTTGAATATTTTGCAGCAGAGATGGAGAAGGATAATAGGAGTACTTTTTCAAAATCAGTTATCTTAATTTCTTGCTTAAGTATATAAAACAAACAGAATCAGACTCTCAAGTACACTAAACTCAATTAGTTTTCAAGTAACTAAAATCAAACTTTACACGTTTACTAAATCCTGTTCTAATGAAGAATAAAACTAAAACTTCAACCACAGAATATGTTTTATTCGACGACCATGGCTTCGACTCTTTGGGTCGATATTAGACTCTATTACTTTCAATTCTCTTGCCAAAAATATTACTACCCTAGGTTTACATATTCTGTTTTGAATTCCAAAAAAAACAGTCTCTTCATCAAAACATCTTCTAGAATAATCATATAAACTCCAAGTGTAAATTGCATTTGTCGTATATTGAACGTTAAAACAGAGCATAAAATAGAAAGCAAAAAGGATTGGCCAAAGAATCAAACAGTTTAGCATTGCTTTCGTCGGTGTCTCAGAAAAGTCATTTATCTATTTAGTCTCAATCTGGCTTCGGAAGGTTAAAGCGAGAGAGTGCATGTATTCCAATGAAATTCCGATTTTTAAAGTACCTATTTGGATAAGAAATAATAACTTTTAGCTATATCACAATATTTGTCTGTGAGCATAAATAGACACAAGAACATAGAAATTTTCTATCTATAGAAAAATAAATGAAGTAATAAGAGAAAAATAAACGCACCTTACACTCGTTACCTCAGGACTTTAGGCATGTTTTCGAGGCATGTTTCAACGTTTAGGGTCAATATCAGGTTGTGTTTCATAACCATCAGGTAACCTGATGAAGACGCTAATCGTTGAAAGATACCTCGAAAGAATAAAGTCCTGTGGTAACGAGTAATAGCTGGGCTTTGTTCCTCTCTTCTCATGGAGAAATAACACTTGATTGAGCCTAAATAGTGATTATTATGTGATTTTTGTTACCTAATAATTGGCTTAGCGATAAGCCTATACATTTCACCAAAGACCGTTAAATCGTTCAGTCAAAACCTCGCGATTCACAGGGAGTCTACGTAAGGTGTATGGGTCGAATGGTGGTCAATGCACAATTACAAAAACTACGTAATTGCCCCTTGAACTCAAGCCCAAATCTGTTTTTTTACATGAGATAAGCTTATATTCCAAGAAGGTAAAATCTCTCCAAAATGTTTTTTTGAATTATACGGACGGCTTCAAACAGTGCCACTAAACCTGATTTTTTTTTCAGTCCTGAAAAATGTCCTGCTTTTTTATCACTTGGCATCCGCTTCATAAACTGAAAAATAATCCTTAATTTTGATTTTTAAAAATCATTTACTCGCTGATCCAACTGTACATTCGTTCC
Source organism: Ladona fulva (assembly GCA_000376725.2). Taxonomy (NCBI): domain Eukaryota; kingdom Metazoa; phylum Arthropoda; class Insecta; order Odonata; family Libellulidae; genus Ladona; species Ladona fulva. The sequence goes on from KZ308268.1 coordinate 1,763,330, forward strand.
ATACCGTAAAAGAATCCTAAGCCAAGTGATTTTCCTTCCGATTGTCATTTTTCATCCTTTTACCGTTTGCATTCGGCGTTTCATCGGTGTAAGCTTTTGGATGAAATTTATCGATTGGTGACTCCTGCATTGTAATCCTAAATTAATCCTATCCCTTGTTTCGTCAATTTGAGATAAGTGATTATAATCCCAGCACAAGCTAATTCGCATCTCATACCAACATATGAAGATTCTGTGTTTATATATAACAGAATAATGTTTTAAGTCACTATTTCGAAAGAAAACAAGAACTTATTCAGCGGTGGATTTACAATTTACACGAAGAAAAATTTCGAGATTTATGTGAGAAACGTTGTGATTAAATGCTTTGCATTGACTATGAAATATATCATGATGATAATTCGATAGAGCCTCTTTTTATACTGAAATACGTATTCTTATGTAAATTATGGCGTGGCCATAACATTCGTCCCTTCGAAAGTATTCGAAGAACATATCTTTTTCTCCGCATTTTCAAAATTCTTGTTAAATTTAAAATAGAGAAAAAAGCTAGTAAAGTAGTAATAAATCTTCAAAATTAGAAAATGTAGCAAACTACCAAATTGCCAAAGTTACGAATTACGACACAGTACTAGAATTCAGATGATAAAGTACACAAAAATATTACACATAAAGCAAGATGTTCAGGGAGTGCAACATTTTGACTTTGTTCACTGTTTACCTTATGCCGTTAGGCGCTCAAGTTACGGGAATGACCAGACGCAAAACACCTTTTCCCCAGACCTCGAGTGCGCTGTCTTAGCTGGAACGACTCCTCCCTTCTTGAGTGAAAGTGGAAGTGAAGCTCAAGTCAAGTGGAAGTAATGTTAAGCTCTTGTCTTCTCCCATCCTTAACAAGAAGGTACATCTCCACGAGAAATTTTATTACCGAATAAGGAATTGCAACATTAACTTGAAGCATTTATCTTTTAAAAAAGCTAGGTAATGCACGTTGGTTCAATAGAAAAATTACGATGAAATAAAAGAATCGAGTCAGGATCTAAAAGGAAAGTTATATTCTCTCCCGCAGCAAGAAAATAGGAGTTTTCTCTATCCTTCGTCTTCTCTGGAATGCCAATCGCTTACCCTAGGGGGATTTCCTTGGAAGCAATCGTTCCGGAAACAAGATGCGAAGCAACCCCGGAGATTTACCGCGACCTCTCTCCCAACAATATCACCCGAACGCTATCTGCCGATAGGAAGGAGAAATAGAGAGCGAAAAAACTTTCGCGGAATCGCGTTATTGCTGAAAGTGAGAGAGATACGAAAGATAAATCGGGAGTAAGATGGGAGAGGGTGATGATTGTTTGAAGAGGAAGGTAAACAAGAAGGAATCAGATGAAGAATTCTCTTACCTTTGGTCCTAATTCATCCCTTAAGAATGAATTAGGACTCAGTGAAAAAAGGCTTTCAGCGTGCACTATGGCAGAATTAAAAGTTGGAAGCCAAGGACGAAGAAAAAGTGGCCTGAAGCTAATATGAATTTAGGGTGACATATGCTTATTAAAATTAATGAAATTAGTTCGTTGAGCAAGAGTTAGCTTTTTTTGTCTTTTTTGCTTCTGGTACTCAAAGTTATATCACCCAACTTATCCATGAAAGTACGAAGATAACTCTACTTCTAAGTAGGTATAGCAAAATCGTTCCTTCAATATTACTAACCAGGTGAGGCTATATTTTGTCGATTATTAGTATTATTAAACTTTGCTTCCACACAAAATTTTCGTCGGAATATATAGACAAACAAAAATATTCTCATTGTGACTTAATTTTACTTTTCCATAATGATATATGAGATATGTATGTTGTCAATTCTTAGTAGTACGGGTGTGATTGCGCATTTTGGAGCATTATTAGGCGTATTTATCCAGCAGTAGTATTTAAAGTCTTGCTGCAATGAAACAGCAAATATATAATTTATAGATATTTTAAATAAATATTTTTTTTTTTTTTCACGGAATCTTACGAATCGAATTAAGTAGTTTCTACCAACTGAAAATTAAATCGTGCAACTCACTACTACTCACTACTCACTCTCTCCGAGAGACGAAGAGAAATTCGTATTTAACCATTCCCAAAAAAAATCGATTGACTTTTTAATCGTTTATTTTTTCTGACATAGATATATAAAATATAGATTACGTTTTTCCACACGCCTGAAATATTTAATGTTATCTATTTTTTTTCTTCGAAAATCGTAGTTTTAATCCGGAAATAGTTATAATGAAATTAAAAAGTTATCAAAATAAAACATTGATTATCTGGATGATAATCTTTTGTAAAAATTGAGTGAAGATTAGTCAAGGCTCGAAGATAAGGCCAGAGGACCTTTGGAATACACTTCAAAAATCGCTTTCATTGAAAGAAAGATTTTACTACTAATCCAAAATTAGGAAAGATTTGTACGATCTTTCTCATCTGCTTTGACTTCTTGGATGTTTGGGCGCATTTAACTCTTCTATTTCGCTAAAGACGCTCTTAAGAAGTGATGATAATGACATTCTCTCCGTAAATATTTTATTCGCGCTCGTTTTCTTACAAAAATACATATTACAAGTTTCCGGTTGTACCCTTTTCTAATGATCTCAGTCCGGACTCGTTTAAATAATTGTTTATTATATTTTTTAAGACTCAGAAACGGCACTGTTGCACTTTGTATATAGACTTCCTTTTTTTTACATACATTCCTCCTGCATTAAAAAGGCAGTTATACTTACTTAAAGTACGCAAATCCTTGTAACGAATCCTCACGAAAAATCCAAAGCATTTTCTCAGTCATCATCTCCGTGAAATTTCTCAGTAGATGGAATTTTTAACTCATTCAGATTTCGCAATGTCTAACTGTAGGCGCACAACTCACCTCTCACATATTAAACCTTAATTAAGGAAACCTCTTAGCTATTCTCCAAACACCAAGAAATCCAGAAGTAAAAATACTGACGCCTTACCTTTTTTTTCAACGCCGCATTAGCGGGCTTTCTCTATCCACCTCCGCCGATTCACCCAGAGCAGAACACTCTAGAACCCATCAGCCGCACGCTCGGCACTTGGGAATTTCGTCGGAATTTAGTAACTCGCAAAAATAAGGAAATCTGCGAAGCCCCCAAAATCGCGGGGAAGCCTGGCCTCAAAAATTTCACAATCTCCTAGCTGAGGAATTCATTCCCGTTCCTTGCGCGGAAAAAAGCCCTTCGAGCATTCCTTCATTTCAGAATGTTTCCCCACGCATCCTCCTAATTCTCCTATCTGTTAGCTAAGCCTCCGATTTCGGAATGGGATTCTGAAGAGGCTCCACTTCCGGCGCCTTAAAGAAAACCCGGCCGCGTTCGCTGTTTCTGGAGGTAAAAGTTAAGGAGGCGTAGGAATGGGGGTAAGAGATGTAGTGGTTGTAGTGTGGAGGGTAGAAGGCATTTCTCGTGGGATGCTGAGAGATGGTTTACGTGGGGAGGCGAGACATGATGGCGCACGTGCGATCTCTTCTCCGAAGGTCAAAGTAAAGGAAAAACTTACTCTAGAAGTCATCGTGAATTTTCTTCGGTTCGGCCGAGGGTTTTGCTTTTGAAAACAGCGATCGAGACGGCAGCATAAACAGTAAGAGATATTAAATGAAAATCACCAACACCAATCCGATCCAATGTTTTATTATTAAAATTAAACTATTGCTAAAAAATAGAATGCATTGGCTACCTAAATTTTCCCTAAAACTACCTCTATTACGTCCTTTGATTTCATTGCTGACAAATAATGATTCTCTTACATCATGCTGCAACCTTTGTATTTGTTTTCCTCATTGCAGTAAACTTCATTTACTTATTCTATCAGTCCGTTTCGTCTCAATGTATACCGAGCCATTTCTGCCAGCGTTCTATTTCTTCTGTCAAATGTATCTCTTCCACCATCTGCGGCACCTTATTTGATGTTTCACCAGCCTAAGTATTTTTTCAGCCCACGCCATGTACCGAAAGGCTTCTAACACAATTTTCTTACATCAGGTAGCCCACGTTTTATACCCGAATAACTAACATTCCAAACTAAGGGTTTTGTAAGTCTTCTTAGAATTAACTTGGTTGTAAAGAATGAAAATTGGACGAGGGTATAGATGGAAATCGACTCCTAGATTATCATTAATTTTATAATCTCAACCAATAACTATTTTCATTTTATGGATGCAAAGTGATTTATTTATCTCCCTTTATTGCTTTGATTTATTCGCCTGCTTTATTTTGCTTTTACCGCGGAAAATAATATCACGCTATTCATAGATAAATTTAAATTTTACTATCAATGGTACTGGCCTTAACCTGGTTGTTTTCCACGACAAGAAAAATAAAGCAAATTTATACTACATCATAATAAATAACAGCACATAATGAGTAATTGTAATTTTATTTGTGAAAATCATTTCAGCTGATTGTTGTTTTTTAATTGTCGTTCCTCTGAAGGTGTTTTTGACTAAATGCATTCTCTAAGGATATTGGCAGTTCTACCTACAACTTTTAGGGAAGAGAATCTGTAATTGCTGATTTTTAATTAGACATATCACTATCGTTTGCATACATAGCATTTGCTGTCATCATATCTTTCGCAAATATTTGTAATTCCAAAGTTAATTATCGTCAAATGCTGTATACTATTTTAATTAATGTGCATCGGAGCGAAATATGCCCATTTCACACAAATGTTTACTGGCCGAATACTGCAGCATATCAAACTAATAAATGACCTCGAGTTCAGGAGGATTCCTCTCTTATATTATATAACCAACTTTGTATTTATAAATGCAAATAAATCCATCAGTTTAAGCAAATTAGCGACTATTTAAAACTTCTAAAAACATAATTAACTACCATGGTCAAATAAGAAGGCCGAATAATTCAAGAGAATATGGGCTGAAGGACCAAAAAATCTTCCTACGTCCTTTTACTTTTGGTTGGGATGGAAAATATAGGCCATAATTCGTTTTCCCTTCTTTCGCGTATTTTTGAGATAATGATTTATCGTTATATAACTTATAAAGCTATTTCCGAGACTGGGAAACATTTTTAATCAGGCTATTCATCTTTTTCCAAGACTCTCTTTTCCCCTTCTATTTGGCCGAAACGAGTAGCAAGGAACATGGATCCTTTGTGTGGAATCGAGCGAAATTTCTTTCTAGAACGCGATCATAACTCTTTTTGGCTCCAGAAACCCGCGTAGAATAATGAAGAATCGCTCTTTTGAAAGGTTCTACATTTTCAGAGTCAAAATAACTCTTCAATGCACGGAGAGCGTGTTCTTTAAAGGATAAATCTCAAAATATTTGGTCTAATTACTTTCTAAATCTTCCGTTCAGTTCAGTAGCAGCAATCACGGCTGGTTTCCAAACATAAATGAAAAATCAGCTGACGGATAAAGCAGTTTTAACTGAAACCTAGGCCCTCTAAACTGACTGAAACAAAAACCTACAAGAAGTTTTCATTATTTTTTTGCATGTTTTAATGCATCCAGATTATTCCGGTTATTGGTTATTTTTACCGATCAATGATTGGAGTGAACTGACAATCCAATCGCTTATCAGCATCTATCGGATGGCCCAAGATGTGCGTAAAATTATATCAAAATTTCTTTCTTCGTTCGTCTCATTTCTACTATTCGAGTACCTCCAACGTTAAGAAGTTATTTTAGAAAACAATTACTGTTTACTGGAAAGGCATTTCAAAATCCTATAAAATTTTCTAATTTAGGCGTATTTTCAATGAAATTTCGTTTTTCATAACTTCAAAATTTTCCTGTACGGTTAGTTACATATATTTATAACTTTTTACTCCGAAATACTAAACACACACTAAAATAAAATATTGTATTTACACTTTGAGAATGCTAAAGAAGGCTTTAACTTTTGTACTGCAAGTTTTTGTGTGAAGAGACATGGTGTTTCTTGTTTGGTGGTACAAAATAAACTAAGCGATTCTTCTAATGTATTAAATATGGAAAATGTTTCATAGGGAATATTTCCGCTATAAAAGCAGGAGATTTACAGGAAATTTTAGATGAAAACTCCGTTCCTTGAGTACCATAACATCTTAGCATCCTTAAAATATCACCTTCTCGTAAATATGATTGATTTAAAGTCCATTGTAATGTACCGTATACCTACTAATAAAAATTTTAATGATTTTCGTAAAGACCTCTTGAAAATATCTTCAAACAAAGGAAGCGATTCACCAAATAATTACAACTTGGGGTAAAGCACACATTGCACTCAAGTCGAAAATCCGCATTCGGAGGATGTTGCGTTAAATCCGAAGATCCTATTATCTACCCATCGTGATTCGCAAATTTAATAAACTTGGGAAAACCTCCACTCCCAACTCACTCAACCTTTCTCCTCGCCAATTCAATATTTCAATTCACTTAATCTGATTATCATCCCAAAAGGAAACGCAGAGGTGATATTTAGCGTATCTCTCATAGTTCTGCCAAAACCCCATTATCTAACTCATTTACTCTCGCATACTTCATTTCTTTATCCCCCCGACCGCTTCACCGGCGTTCCTCGGCTCTCTTCTTATGGAAACCCCTCCCTTTCCTCGAGCACACCACGCCCACATCGTCTCGCTCCAGCCACCGTGATGTCGACTGCCTCACTTGCTCATGGGCACGCTCTGCGGTTGTCAGGGGAAAATTACTTTCCCGCCGTTTACTCGATGGAGACGCGCTGAAGTTCTAGGGAAGGCGATTCGCTGGTGAGATATAATACCTGTTCAACCTGAGTAAGCAGTCTACAATGTTTCAATTAGCAGGATAATTGATTTTTCTAATAACTATTATATGGAGCCTAAATCTTTTGGTATACTTCTGCTAATGAGATTAATTAGTTCTAAAATCAAATTACACTTCGACGGCCATAACGTGGTTTCCCATTATATTCTCAAATCTTGAAACACACAGGAAGGAAACAAAGCAAAGAACTCCTACTAAACTCTTAGTAACTAAAATTGGGCAGCAAAAATTTTGATAACCTTTGAACATCTAGCCAGCAATATTTTCTCGTTTTCAGTTATCACTGTCTTTTTTAAATGTTATTCCCTATATAGCTTCAAACAACACCTTTAACACTCTAGGGCTGTGAAATAGGTGGAACCAGGACTAGAATTTCTTCCCTTTTTAAACTTCAAGGACTTATTGAAATCTATAATTCATAGTTAGAATTTCAGATGGATTTCATATCGCAAAAAAACTGAGGAAATATCTCAAAAAGTGGTAAAGATATTAATGAAGTAGAAAACAACTCGAATAACTGTTCAGATCGACGGTCAGTTGAAAATCGTCCCAGTTGACCCTTTTTTAAAAACCACATGCTGCCATCGTTGGTGAACTTTTATCAAAGAGTAACAGATTTTGTGCCAACCATTTGCTGTAATTAGGGCATATTTCTTACGGTATAATCTATTCATTACTAGTCAAATGAAAATGCAAAGCGATTATTTTGTTTAATCAACGATTGATGTCCTCTGACAATTTCGTATGAAAATTTATAATTTTATGTTTGAAAATGAGTTGTACGTTATGCTGTCGTATATGCCGTAATATTTAGCCAACACATTCTTCATATAAAAATAGTGTAACTTCTGTGAGCTTCTATCACCGAAAATGTCGCCATGTATCTTAACGCTTATTCTCTAAAATGACATGCTCTGTCATAAATTAAATTACAGACGTGTTGCTTATGCCTTTCAAGAAAACTTCAGATTCATTCGTTATATTGGTACAATTTCCTTGCCTATAAAACAATTCTGTTCCCAGCCTATGATAGCCTATAGTTCATCAACTTTTGAGGTTGTTTTAATCAACCCTAGGAAATTTCTTTTGCTAACATACTCTCCGAGGGAAACGGGGATGGCTGCGGTAATGCAGAGGAGAGGAATTGGGAGGTTGATGGAAAAGGATAGTCTCCAGGGAGAAGGACGAGGGAGAGAACGAGGTGTAGAAGGGTTAGCTTCCATGGGAGAAGATGGGTGAGACTGGGTTATCCTCAACCGTTCCGAAAAAAAGAGAACCAAACCGCATGACAACCGTAAGGATGTGCAGAAGGGTACAGGTGAACCCTCGCATATTGTCCGTTTGCCACTCGACCCGACATACTTTCTCCTAATGACGCCGGCGAAGTTTTACAGATCTAATTTCAGCAAAAGTAGTCCTTTAGTTTTCTCGTCACTTTTGAGGCAGAGAGAGCTTGCCTATCGTGTTCTGTGAAATGAAAAGACGTGCGGAAAATAATTTTCAGGACTTTCCGAGCACGATATCGATGTCTTAATGCTCCTCAACTTCCTCTTTGGAGGATAAATTCTTTAATCCCTGTAATTAAAAATGACGGTGAAAATACGATCAAAGCGATAAAAAAGTAGTTCCGAGGGATATGCTAGCAAAAAGGTTTAGGGATGTTTTAAGCGATATTCTACAGCTTATATGATGTTTGAAAAACTTATGAAAATAAATTACTTTTCGTTTTCATAGCGTACATACAAAGGTAGAGTAAATTACTCCAAATCTTAAGAAATGTTGCATCTTTACAAAGTAATTTGTACCGTTATTCAGCAAATATGATGCCCCGCAGATATTGTACTATCCATATAAATACTCCTCCATTTCAATTTATTTGGTAAAATTTAATTATGCTGATCACTTTGGCTCATGATCTTAAAGCATGATACTCATTTACAAAATATGAGGCCTAATTGATTGAAAATCTTGTGAAGAATGTCGGAATGTCACACAAATTTTGTGTTTCAATCTTATACTTTTATTTGATTTTATTATGTAATTATTAAATATACTTTAAACATAATTGTAACAAGTTGTCTTTTTTCTTACAGGTAAGTCACCCTTTCTCCAGAGAATCGGTTCCTCAGTTCAAGATGAGTACATTTTTCTTCGGTAACAATTCTACAAAAATCTAAATGGTTTACTCTATGAAACCTTGTAAGAATAATGCTTTAAAATATATAAACGCTCTTTATACCCTATACTACGTGTAATTGCCATCTCCTTTACATATCTACAAAGAAAAGATTATGTAAAAATGAGGAAAAGAGAAAATAACCATTTTGTCGTAATCTTGATCCTAAAAAGATATTTGTAACCCATCAAGAAGAAAATTAAAAGGATCAAAGAAAGTAAAGGAAACAAGAAGAAAGTTTGATAGATCAAAGAAAGTAAAGGAAATCGAGGAAAATAGAAAAGTACTTGGAATGGACAAAAATTGATGGGGTATACTATCAATATCTAGATATCGTTGAACTTAGCCACTAATTACTTTATTACTCTGAGGTAGCAATATACTCTGCAGGAAATGCCTGTTGCTGGTTTCATCTTTCTCAATCTCCTAATGAAAATCATTAGGTTTGTTTGATTAAATATGATTGAATATCTCGTTTCATTTATAGTTAGCAATAGTAATGTTAATCTAACCGTACAATAAAAAAGCATAACATAACGCATTTAGTCCATGAAAACAGAACTATTAGATATGTTTTACCTAAAAAGTTCTCGTACATTTTGTACTCATTTAAGCTTGAACAAACCATTTATCAAGTTTCTCCAAGTTACAGAAGTAGCCTTGGTATTCCATACCTTCATCTAATATGATGACCCTGAACAAGTAGCTTGGTAAGCACTCACGGTGCGGTGGAGTGTTAGTTGAGGAATGCGTGTGCCAGATAGCGCGGCTCTGGAATACTTGGAAGATGCAGAGAGGAGCGTTTAAACGCGCTCTGAGTGGCGAAATGGATTTAACGATGGCCATTGTGTTATGGCGCGCGATGACCTCAACCTGAGATGGGTCGATTCGAGGGGAGAGTAGATTCATACGAGGCTCAGGATCTATTGCTCCAATGGAGAGGACACTAAGCCATAATGCGAAATACGGTGTGGATGGCAAGCTTTGTCCAGCTAATTATTTCTTAACCTCCTCGCAAAACCTAAATAAAACCATATTTTTCCACACGTTTCCTTAATAAAATCATATTCCCTAATAAAATCGTTTTCCCTATTCACTTCATTTACTCAAAGTATAATTTTAGAATAGGGAAGAGTATTCTCAAATTTTCCAGTTCTTTGGACTCAGGTAAAGAATGCAGATTCACAAACTAATGAATTAGTTTAAACGAGCGCATGTGCGTGGGAACAAAGGAAATAAAAGATGCCGTAAACTTACTAAATGCGATACATTCTTCTTGGCTATTAAATTTGCGTGGCAGTTTTGTGTGAGATATAAGTGTACTTTACGATGTGGGTTTCTAAAGGGATTTGCATTGCATTTCGGCTTCCATTCGGATTCCAGAAGGATCTTTTCATTAGATGAAATTTCAGAGTACATGTTAATTTTTCTTGTAGTAGATTTGTCAATAGTATCCTTATAAGTTTATTAAAACTATATGTACAGGCGGTCAATCCTCACATTCTCAGAAATTCAATTTCTAAAAATAATCATAGCTATAAGCCATAAACATTGCAATGGCTACTCAAAGAATGTTGTCGCTACCCAAGTGTCAGTCATTTTCTTAATAAGACGTTATCACTTCTCGTGAAAAATATAAAGTACGTTTACGTATATTGAACGGAGGTTCACCTTCCCAGTTTACCTTTTCTGAATTCATTATGCAAATCTTTAGTTTCTTCTAAATAAGAAGACCCTAAAAATAGATACAGCTCCTAAGATTTCGTAACTGTGAAATAAACACTGATTCTTATGTGATTTCATCAGTCAACGAATTCTTTCCTGTGAAGGCGAAATTTCGAAAAGTCATTCTTATCCCTAAGGAAATCCGTTATCTGCTCCCAACATTCTTTATGTCACTACGTTATCATAATTTTTCGCTGTGATGACGCAAGTTTATCTTCTAGTATCGATCAAGAAACTTCAGAATCATTTCTTTTTAAGACTGCTAAAATATATTTGACTTTTTCAGTCTCAATTGACTTCTAATTTACTTAAAATCATTAATGATAGTGCCTTATTCAACATTACTATTGTAGCATTATTCAACTTGCTTTTGCTTCTACTTCCTGTCAGTGGAAGAAAAAACGGACGATTTGCAGCATCAAGTCGTAGCTTAAAGCTTTGCTGCCCGAGCGTTGCTCCGCTGAATCATTCATTTCCCTAAATAATTCAACTGCTTTAGAAAATATCAACATGCTCGAAGCATCTTAATTATTTCTCCCTCCGGTCTTAGCTATTCAGTCAAAATAGAAAAAATGTTGGCGTCTTCATAAACATGCAAATTAGCGAAGCAAGTGCTATGGAAGCACTTAAGCAGCGTGTGCATCCTCTTCGAGCTAATTTTCGCTCTCCGATTTAGCCTTCGAGCAAATCCTTAATTCTCACTCGCGAGGAAACGAAATGGCACCGCCTAAATGTGCGCCTTTCGAAAAGTAAAATGGGAGAGTTTATCTTTATTCCGACAGTGCAAGCATGGCATTTAAAAATGCCTTTTCTCATCCCTGTGCCCCCTTTCAGACTTTAATGAGTTCCGCAGTTGGAGGAGTGCGTTTTGTTTTCGTAATTGCCTTTTTTCATAAGTGGAAAAAATGGTTAATGTGAAGGAGCGGTCATCTCTCATAATTAACGCAGTTATAATGCGTCATAGTACTTTCATAAGGGAGCGGCTAGAGAAGATTTTAATTGCGTTAAAAACATTGGCCTTTTTATAGCATTTAAGCGAGGCTAATGTGAGGGAAGCTGGTCTAAAAAGCGGACTAATGAGTAAAAGAAAGTCCTTATTGTTGTATAAGCTAATGACTTTATTTGTTTGAAGACCTTTTAATTGTTTTAAAACTTATTATATTCATTCTATGTAGCACTCGCTAGCTTATGGATGCTTACTTATGTTGGAATACGTTAAATAATTCTGTGCCCAAAATTACACAATTTTGATTTTTGTTCATGCAGGATGGAATAAATTGATAAAAGAAGAAAAAAATCGACAATTTCTGCAATAAAATTATAAATTAAATATAATCTAACTTGATTTTCACGTGTTAATTTTGAATAAGAAAAGTCTACATGCAATATTTAATCTTTTTTTCTTATTTAGCCTCAGGATTTCGATATTTGAATACAAAAATTCGCTCACCGTGAAGATATATTTAATCTTTTGCAGCTTTAAATAGAATGCTACTATTTGCTATTCTTTATGTCTTGATTAATTTTTCTAAATTATGTATTTGGAAAATTTTCCATGTATTTCTTTCACGGTAATGGAACATTTTAATATTTGGATAAAAATAATGTATTATTTTGTTTTATTAGTTTCTTACGGATCTTATTGGAGAAAAAATAGTCATATTCTTGTAATGGATTAATACTTAATTCACGTCAATGGCATAAAACCAATAGCACCGTCGTCAAAAATGTTTGTTAAACGTCTATAGTTTTGGACCACTCTCGTTGCTAAAATGCGTGCGTAAATGTTAGCGAAATTTGAAAGAACATTTAAAACAGACATTTGTTTGAACATTTAAAATAATGAAAAAACAATGAGAAATAAGAAAACTTAGGTGTGCTTAAAAATGGAAATAAAAACGGAAGAAAAAACAATTATATTCGCAATATGATAGGAGGCTATTTTTCTTAGCACCTGAATAATTTTAGAAAATTAATTAATTTAGGTTGAAATATAATGTTATGAAATCAATTTTACTAAAATTATTTGATGAAGAAAGGACATATTTCATTTCAAGAAAGGAATAATACTCATTTTAATTCTGAAAAAAAACATCTACAAATGCAACTATTGTCTCCCTTTATTTAATATCGCCAAAGAAATAAATAAAGTTGTCATGCTACACATTCGGCCTCCTAACTCGAAAAAGCGAGCAAATTATTTACCTCGAACCGAATCGAATTTTCTTCGTCCCCTAAACTCTCATCTCTTTAATCATGTTAAGGCGCGCAGAAATTTATATCTCTTATTCCATCTTGGGAGTTATTTTACATCTTTAGATTTATAAGTTGATTATTCAAATTGCTGGCCTCTTAAAAGGTTTAACTCAAATTCATGAATATACCGACGCGTCAAAAACGGCACATTTTCAAATAAATAAAATTGGGTAGAGATAAAAATATAAAATTAAAGCCCATCTCTAAGAATCCTTATAATTCACAATGCATTTATTCATTCAAACGAAAAGATGTAATAAAAGTTACTTCTCGAACTTTTTGAACAAGGCTCTCCCTGCTGTTCTTTTTTTTTTCTTTTTCTAATTGTATCACTCAATCGTATTTGATACAACAAAAAATCTATCGTATATTCATTTTCATCGAAATTCATATTGAGAAATTGGGACTGTGAATTCCACTTGAATTCAAACTCCCAAACTCGGACACGGGTTCAAAATCCGTTGATAAATTGATATTATTGATACGCAGCCGTCGATAACGCAGGAAATATATTCACTCATATTCATGTACCTTTCTGCCCTCGGGAAAAACATTTAAACTTCAGCGGATCATTGATTTGAGATATTTTACATTCTATAATAAAAGAATCATCGCCATCTTTTTCATGAGTGTGACTTACATTAATATAACGTGTGATCTAAGGATTCGGGGATTAAAATATCTTATAATTCTTTTTCTGGTCATTTTCTTTCAAGTAAAATAGAAAATCTCCCTTGCTGTACTGTCGAGATTCTCCGAAACAGTTCGAAAAAACAAGTATTGTATAGTGTAGGCTCATTATAATAACAAATATTAACTTGTTCGAGATGCTTTTTTATACTGTGGTGTCCTATTCAATATGAGTAAGGATATAAATGTAGGTAACGTCTCGGAGTAGTTCTGAACGGAACGGACCTCTGTTTATATGTCGCTACAAGATTGTTATTCGACTGATATTATTTTTTCGAATGATTTTATTTCACAGTTCATTTTTAATGTAAACGAGAGCGATCTTAAACTTCTTTACAAATGGTTTAGCGTTCCACAACTATTGGACTGATCCATAAATTTAACGAAGAGAAAATTCGGTTCGAAACCGTTGCTATGCGTGATTAGTTTTGAAAAATTTCATCGCTAAGGAAAATCTCACAGCCCTGATATTGTATTATTAATCTGCTTTGAAATTCTTTCACATTGTATTTTGATAAAATGGCGGTTTCAGAAACATTTAGAAGTGGTTGAGCTTTAGAAATGTATTGAATGTTTTTCTATTTCTATCCAGTGCGGTTAAGTTACTCGTCCCGTACCTCCATCACGAATCATTCAAACGGGCATCAATCACATCCATTCAGAATCCTCATCAGCCAACTTTATTTAGCAAGATTATTTAGGTATAAGGTCTGGATCACTCGCAAACCTTACAATTTATTCCTATCTATTCCCATTAACGTCAGGCATTGAACTCGGTCTGAAACGTAATCCACTCCACTGGTAGAGTATCATAGGATATACGTATTTTACAGTTGGCCCGGCTGAACTGTTTATAACCTCGAAATGGCTAGAGATCTATAAAGTTAGGGCTTCAGTAGGTCTGCTTCGTAATCAAACAGGATGAGAAAGAGAAAGGAAATCCAACAAAATGCTCTTTCGGAAAATAACTCATAAACTCGTTACTTTTTGAAGATAAATACGCCAAGCATATGATAGGGGATGAAGAGGAAGGAGCTTATTGCATTTGTGTTGACACTTTTACGTAATTAAGAACTATTTGAAGACGATACTGTTATCAGTGATAAAAAGAAATTAAAGAAGATGCACTAATAGAATTCATATTCCAAATCTCATATTTATGATCATGGAAGAGTTTGTACATAAGAATAAAATATTTAAGTGGAATATTTGAAAAGCAGTGTGTAAGGATGGTAATGAAGAAATATATTGGAATGAATTCGTTGGATATGGAAAGGCTAAAGTAAGAATAGGGATGATTGTATTAGTTTTGAATAATATTCGTAACATATTTCATTATTGAGTAAGGGTATTTCAAACAAGAATATCAAGATATAATGAAATGATGCAGCGGTAGAAAAATTTAGACGACGAATTGGAACAGAATGTGGATGAGAATGCATTTGTAGAAAAGGTAATATGGGAGAAAGGGAGGAGGAATGGAAAAAGTAAGTACCAGAGATGGGAAACTGGGAGTAGATGCGGTGAAGTTTTCAGCAGTTGCGTAAAGGATGATTTTACCCCGTCATAAATAATGCGGGAAGGAAACGCAGATGCTTGCAACCTTTTGTTTGAGATCGCGCGAGGAGAAAAAGAGCCTTTTGAAAATTCCCTACGCCGTGCTACTCTGCAAGAGAGAGAAAGAGAGATAAAAAGGCGTGAAGAGCGATAAAAAACCCAAATTTTTTTCCTCGTGCTACTCGCTCTCTGTGCACGCAATCCTATTATGTTTCGTACCTCCTTTATAGCCACTTTTTACTCGTTCTCCGAACGATACATTACCAAAGCTATAACCCACATTTGCTCCAAGGCAGCTGAGAATCTCGTCACCTCTGCTTTGACCTATAGCCTCCTAACATTTGAACTCTTCAGCAATAATATCTCTCTGTTTGCAGATCAAAGCAGGGTCTCGGCACATTTATTAATGTGTTGATTACTCTCCTTATGCGGTTTAGTTTTCGTGTGAAGGAAGTCCGAACAATGTGCGATGCGATAAAGAAGGCAGAAGTAGTTTTTCCGGGCATTTTCCGAAGAGTCAACTTGCTAAAACAAGTAATGGTCCATTTTCGCTTATTTTTCTATGTGTTTAGGGGAATTTAACACCCAATATGTAGTTTTTGCCTCCAGAAATTGAAATTCAGTCCATAAGAACTCAAAGGTTTCTTTTTGGATAACATACTAGTTTCTGTCGAAAAAAGCTGAAAGACTTCACCGTTAATTTAATTAATCAAAAACATAATATTTTCTTGCCTCTACATTCCTCTAGGTGATTATTGCTCTATAACAGTAAAAACTATAAAAATAGAGCTGGATTATCATTTCGTGAATAAGTTGATGAAATTGGTCCGGAACTCTCTCATTTAATTTTAGCAAAAGGCAGTTGCATTTTGCTTTGCGCGAAAGAAAGGTCTGCAATTTAAGAGCACTTAAGTTAGAGAGATGAACATTTCGCAAGATTTTCTACTCTTCTATCTTGGAAAAGTATCTGAACTTTTTACGGAAAAGGTCGGGAACATCTGTAGCTCCAGATGCAGAAGAGGGGTCATAGAGCTTATCCGAAGAAATAAGTCGCCATAAAAAGGGCCCTTTGAGCTTGCAGCAACTTGCGCTGTTTAGAGTATTTCTTATCGAAGTATAGAGTGGTCAAGATATGTGCCGATCTGTTTCCTGTTCGATGGTCACTCGAAAAATATCGTAATTCAGGAAAATTCTTCAAGGTCGAAAATAAAAATTGAAAGAAATATCATGAAATTTATCTCAATAGCTTATTTTCCATCACTAATCATTGATGTTTTATTTTTAAAATGTATTCCACAGTGACTTTTGTTCTTATAACGCTTAATGCTCATTTTATCTGCAAAACTTTTCCAGTGTTAATGTCATGAAATTTGCAAATCCTTTGGAAACTGTCAATTACAACCGTTGGGTCGTCAGTAAGATCTTGAAGTGGCCGTATCCACATCCGTACTATATTCTTTATTCACATGCATATCATTTTTCCGAGATACATTATCGTTTAATAGGATCCTATTGTGAAAATATTGATGTTTTCCATTCTAAATCCCATAACAACTGAAGTTTTACTAAAGCTAATAAACGAATAGAAGATTATGCCGCGAACTTTGAGAGTCTGTAAATAAGCCACGAAGGAATAAGAAAGTTCGGAAGCACTGGCGTTACGTATTTCACACTTTACTATTTTAACCATTTCACCACCTTCATACGAACATGTCGTCCCAGAATAATGTTGGATACCCTATATAGGTCAACTTACGGGCTCAGTCACGTCACAAGTAGGATATTACTCGTCAAATTCGCGCCAACCTTCAACTCTGGCGGATACAGTAAGTGCGATGAATTTCTAGAGCGCAATTGTGCGACGAGACGCATTTTGAATGCATAAATACCGAACTTGAATGTTTATACAGTCTAAGAGCTATAATACGCAATAGAATTTGAAACTACCGAATGAAAATCCATTTCCAAAAATAAGTAAACGTTCCCTGCAGTCAGTCACGTGGGAAGGCTTGGAAATTTTCCAGTCATCGAAGTCTCAAATTTACTTTAATTTAATATTTCCCCAGAATGTAAAGAGCGGAAACGTCCACGCATAAATGCAGCCGATTACACTGCTATATACCTTTCAAATACGAATATATAAATCCTACTCATCCGTCGCCTGATACATACATATTCCTTCAAGAAGGGAAAGAAGGTATTGATTCCACGTTATCGCAGCACTGTCATAAAACAAAAACGGAGAGAAATGTGCAAAGTGATGACACTGGGTATTAAGGCGACACTAGAGGGGGTTTGTAATGCCGGGAAGGATTGAGGGGCGAATAAACGAGATGGATTCGGAGCAATATGGAAAATGGAGATAAAATGAAAAAAGAGCCTGCATGGATAGAGCGAAGAGTTGTGAGGCGAGATGGCAGAGCGAATGAGAGGAATTTTGAAAGTGGAACTGCGTAAAAGTAACGTGCGAAGGAAATTATACGAAAACACGCGTAACGTTCACGTGCGAAGTGTTGATTAATTTTCAGGTGAGCTCTTGATTTCCAAATTTAAAAAGTTGTAATTTTATATTTTTTTCCGTCTGAAATAGAATAAAAGAGGCGAGTACTCTGTGATCTAGGCCGAAAATACTGCCTTAAGAAACGAGGTGTTCTTAAAGAAGACGAATAATCAAATTAGAAGCTGAAACAATAAGCAGCCGGAGTTTAATTAAGAAGTTTTTATATTTCGGCATTTCAAACGAGAATTCTTGAGGTTACATTTTCATATTCATGCAAATATGTTTACGCTTAATTGCTCTTGATAGCCATTAAGAGCTATTACATCGAATTTTGGGATTAAAATCGTTCTGGTCAGTAAAGTCATCAGCCCGGAGGCTGCTTGGACCTTGAACCTCGTCACAACTAGCTGCCAAAAGCTTTGGAGAGGGAAAGAGGCATGCAAGGCATGATCAGAAGCGAGGTAGTTTGCCATTTCTCTCACTGCGCTGAAATGCAATCATTGGGACGAGTCTAGATTAATTTCAGCACCGTAATTAAATTAGTATCATTTTTTAAATCACTCAATTACAAGTGATTAAGGTACCTCAATTGAACATCATACTCAGTAGCCTAAACTTTTATTTTCTTCGTTCAACAGGATTATCAATTTCATCAATACTAACATTTCTAATTCTTAAATTGGAGCTCTTTAACTTGCTTCGGCAGAGTTCTCAAATAAAAATTATTTAGAAAATTTAAATTTATAATTGTTTGAAAATTATACCAATCCCTCAGTTTTCAGAACGATAAAATTTTCCCAATTTAAAATTTTTCATCTCTTACTTTCTCGTTAAGTATGAATATATTAATAAAATTATTAGTATTCTTTCACACGCTGGACCACCACTCCGTTTCCTCAAACGTTTTCCAATTCAGTCTCTTCCACTGTAAAATTAAGAGAATTAAAGAAAGTAATTTGTCACATTTATTGACGTCTAGGTAAATTTGAACAACAGTTCAGCTATATTCTGAGGTGCGTTAAAGAAATCTAAATGTCGGCCTTTTGTTCTACGGACGTTCTTGTTCTTTGTTCGATGTATCATTATTTTGAAAACAGGGAACAGAAAACGTGTCGAGTGACCTACTTTCTGTTAGACTGCACTTGACTCAATTTTTTCATTTTCAAATTATTCGGAAATATTTTTTGACTAGGCGCATTTGCATCACATGTCCGTTTCCATTCAAAATCCGGTGAAGTAGTCGCGAGGAAAAAGGAAAGCACTGCCACCGACCGCTCACACATATCGACCTGAACTCTTTTCCCTTCCCGTCGGGAATGGGAAAGAGTTTAGGCCAAGCCATCGGAAGATTACCGACGGAAGGCGGAAAATGCCAGGGTGAGAATTTAAGTTGATGTACGCAAGAGTAAAAGGATATAGAGTTACTAGTCCATGCCAACAGTCACCAACCGGTGGTCCCCGGACCTATGGGAAATTATACGAAAACACGCGTTATGTTCACGTGCGAAGCGTACCACGAACCACCAAAAGCTTCCCAAGAGGAAGTTCGTGGAGAAATTTGGGCGTTATTCGCAAATATTATGGTTAATATGTATACCCATTCATTATATTTTGAATACTCTTCTTATCATCAAAATTGGGTGGACGAACGAAACATCGCATTACGAAAATGATAGCATAATTGTATGTGTGTTGGTATAAACAAAAATCATAATCATGATCCGCGGGAATCAAAACTGTGAGTAAAATGGCCCATGAAATCCAGAAGGTTCGTGAAGTTCGTGAGTTCCTACGGGTCTGTGCAATGAATGGTTTAGAAAAAGGGAAGAGGAAGCTGGAATAGTTATCCTCCTTAAAAATTCCTTAGAGGACTATGATTGTTGCGGCAAGCAAAATATTCCGCGGACTTTATTGACATGGATAATATTTAATGTCTCCATGTAGCGGAGTATTACAATAGGAAAATTCCGTCGGTATATGCATCGTCTTCTACCGGTACGGCAGAAGACGATGCATATACCGTTGACTGCATAGCTCATGTCAGCTCCGTTGACTAGAGCCGGCCTTCTCTATAAAGGGGCCTTGGTGCAAGAAACCATTTGGGGCTCTAAATTTTTTGTAAAGTAAAAAACCTTACAAACACGAACATATATTACTAATTTATGTTNTTTATTCTTTCCTCCTCTTCTGCTCACTTTCCCTTTTTCTCACGAGCTTTCATCCTTTTGCGAACGCTAACCTCTCTTTTTTTTCTCTTTCCCTGTCTCCCTCACCCGGCAAAAGTTAACGTGGCACCGCACTCCCAAGAGTACATTATTTTAGTTCTTGATCGTGTTGGGGCCTTTTTAGTTCCTGATCCGCCGTACCGTTCCTGATCCGGGTGGCCCCGCCGTTGGCAAGCTCTAAAAAG
Organism: Ladona fulva; assembly: GCA_000376725.2. NCBI lineage: Eukaryota > Metazoa > Arthropoda > Insecta > Odonata > Libellulidae > Ladona > Ladona fulva. The sequence continues at coordinate 1,783,445 of KZ308268.1, forward strand.
TATATATTGATCAAAACATTGAAGGCAACAGACTCAAATTTGTAAGATATTGTTATTGAAAATGTATGTTAAATTATCAGCTAAAGTTAGTGAAATAAAATTTTGCGATCATTTACAATTAATAAATGTTTTGGCTCTTGGGGTAAGGGTGTTGAATCTCCATATCAAAGAGATATTTTACAAAGAATTTCAATCAATATGAAGTCCGCAAATGGTACGAAACATGAAATGAAACATAAAGGCTAATTCAGTTTCATGGAGATATATGTAGCTAAAGGAATAAAGCCTTCCAACTTAAATCTAAAACAAATATATTGTGATTTTAGTCTACTATTGTCAATGCTACGAAACCAAGGAAATTATAAAGTATCTAGCCTTTAAACTCTCGAAAGGCAACAAGTAGCATAATATATTTTTTAATATTCATGAATTAAGGAAGGTTAGATAGAAAATTTCAAGGAGAAAATTAACAGAGGAGAGAGTGAAAATGAAGATGCATTACGAATAGTACGGAAAATCTACTTTGGAAAGTATTTGCTGGGGAGTAAAGTAAGTGGAAGTGGAAGGAATTACGAAAAAAGGGTAAAATATTCCCGACGGAAAGAGAGGAAAGAGGTAGAGGGAAAGTGGAGTGAAACCTCCATCCCGCACTTCTCTTCCTCCGCAGAATAAATCCGGTCTCAGCGCAACAACGGATCCACTTCCTTTCCCGAGCTTTTTCCATATCGCCTCTCCCTTTTATTATTTTATTTTTCGTCGCACTCAGTTCACTTCCTCTCGTGTCATTTACCGATATCGTCTTATGCGTTTATGCTTTTCATGCCTTTTCATCTTCTCAATCAGTCTCCGCCACTTCTCTGTCTCGTGTTCTGCGAGACTCCCTCCATTTGCTGGTTTTCCGCCTCCATCCCAAGTTTTCCCATAGCCGATTTACGCCGATGTTCTCTTCCCCTTTGGATGCTTTGCTTACGGGAAACTGCACTTGCAGCCTCTTTGTCTGTTATTTGTGCAATTTCATCTCGGACTTTCGCGAGTCGAATCTTTTGTCTCTCTGTCTCCCGCCAGCAGTTTTATCGGAAAATTCGTGGGTAATGATGTTAGCGGGGATTTAAGTTTTCTTTTTCATTTGGGAAACTGAGTTTTAAAGCGTTAGCCGATTCTTTCTATTGTACCTTTCACCACGATCTCTGTGGCACTCCATAATACTTTGCTCTGTAATACAACACGTTTCGAAACACTTTGAACGCTAACTAATGGCCAAAATTAATAAATAATATAGAGTTATTACTTATGAGACGAAACATTTTTATAGTGGTATAGCGAACGTTTAAAATATGACAGTTCATACACAACATTTTTTATCGTTACATTTAATAGAAATGCACGTTTAAGAAATTACACAAACAACATATGTATAACTAATCTGAAAAGGTACAATTGTCTGTAAAGTATTCAGCCCGAAGGCCGGTTGGAACATTATACCCTCTACCATCAGCTACGAAGAGCTATGAGAGGGAAATGAGGCTTCCTAGGAAAGGTGAGGAGCGAGGTAGTTTGCCATTATTTTCTTCACTGAGACAGAATGCTATAAGCAGAACAAGCCCACGTTAGTGCATCACAGTGGATCTACGAGTAACACTTTTCGCAATATTATGTATGGATAAACCTTAATTAATGCCATTATTCAGCATAACTCATAACTTAGTAGCATTCGTATCATCACAGCCGTGAACAAGACGGAGAAAAAAGTTTGAAAAGTATATTTTCCTCTATCCCGTACTAAAAGACGATTATTAAATAATTTAATTTCATCCATTCATACGTTAGCAAGACCAAAGGTACATTTAGTGATAAAAATGGTTTGCCCTGCGTTAATCTACGGCCTAAACAATGGCTTTATGGTACATACCCTCATTCATATACTTTTGTACATGCATTTTTAGTTATGAATACTTATTCATTTACATAAGCTTAATCGTTTTTAAATAATTATTTGTATATGTGTTCCTATACACAGAGAGTTTGGAAAACTTCAACAAATTCCAGTTTCAATTTACGACAGAATTCATTTATTCCCAATACTACTGATGCACTTCAACCTTGAGTGAACGGAATCATTTAGAAGCCTTTCTTCTTTCAATTGGACAAAGAATCCATCGTTTTATGGGAGTTATTCCGATGCGCCATTTTTCATTCGTTTTGGCCGACCAATCTCGGCGATGGCATGTAATGGAAACGTTTCCAAATTAAAACATCAGTCCGTTCAACTCTGCCCTTCCGAGCGTTTTATCTCTGGGCTTTCTTTTGAGAAAGAGTCACATTTCGAACGTGTTATCAGAATCGAACTTCCTCTCATTGCTTCTGCGTAAACACTCTGTGAATCTCGCTACGCCTTCTAAATTCTCCCCAACCTAATTCGCAAATCGTTTCTATTTTCAGTTTTGCATTCCTCTCAAATTCCATTTCTACACCCACCTTTACTTATGTACTGAAGCTGATATTATAAATATTCCATTTCCTAATATTTTGCGACCGATAATTCCAAGATGAAATTTTTTCATCTTTAGCTTCCTAAAAGGCTGAATTCTTGATCCCAAATGTTTCACTTTGTATAAGTATAATAATGCCGCATTTGGAATGCCAACCTCTCATTGTAACAGATTTCCTTAACACTGAATACCTATCTCATTTCACGAAAAGGGAATAGAATCACTACGCAAAATTCCACATTTTCTACAATAAAACATCCGGTTTCGGCTCGCATATACGGTGGGGATCCTTTCTTTATCTCAGCGGAGAAGCTTTCTTTCGGTCAAAATTTTACGGTAGTTGTTCCAAAATGTTCTTAGCGGTAAAATTTCGATAGAAATTTCCTAGCATTTCTTGAATATAAAAAATGCATTAATAACACAGCTTCTTCGCGACTTTTGCGATCACAGTTTCGGCATTTCCTTATTTTATTTAGATAATGTTTTGTGATCACTATTTTATTCTGTCAATCCAGCGTATTAATGCTTTAATTGCGATTCATAATTTCAAGCTGTTCTACCCTGTACATATTTTAGCATACGTGCTGATTTTGCTGTAATAACAGATTTTTGAGGAATGATTAACTTGTACTGGTATTTCACGAAGCCGTGCTATGGAGAATTTTGCTACGGAGAATGCCATGGGATGCCATCACCCAAATGATGACCCAATGGGAAATTCCTCCAGTTAAGCGTAACTTACAGTGACGAATTAATATAAATTAAAGCAATATTGTTATTACGCTTTTAAAATCAATATATATTGCAGGATACGTAACTTTACCAACAGTATGAATGCATGAAGGATGTATTTGGAATCATTCTAATCCATCTTCGTTTTTGTAAACACCTATCCACATCAACGAGCACAATTATCGAGCCGAATACTAATTTGCAGTCATTTAGCTTATTCGTAAACTTCATGAAATAAACATTTGCGTGGAATTTTTCTCAATCATTCTCATCCCCACTTATTTAGTTCAACCTCTAGTATTTTCATATTTCTCCAATTAACCATATTTATTGCTTCTATTTAATTTGATATCTTAGATATTGGCTATTGTCAGTGCACAATTATAAATAATAATAGTGTTATAATAGCGTTATATTATATTAAATTATAGAACAATTCAGCAGTACATTTACAACATAAAAACACAATTATGAAAAAATACAAAACTATAAAAATCCCTGTACATTTTGTTGAAAATTACAGATGATTAATCTGTCTCCTTATTTTCTGCATGTTATTCTTTCCTCCTCTTCCCAGTATTTTTTCCTCTTCTTTCCTTCCATTTTCCTTCCAATTTCTCCGTATTCCTTACAGCTTCCCTCTTCCACTTTTTATTCTTTCCTCCTCTTCTGCTCACTTTCCCTTTTTCTCACGAGCTTTCATCCTTTTGCGAACGCTAACCTCTCTTTTTTTTCTCTTTCCCTGTCTCCCTCACCCGGCAAAAGTTAACGTGGCACCGCACTCCCACCCACACCTTCGCTGCAGAGAAGCCCGGGAGATAAAAACAACAGGAACTGAGATGCGTTTTGAAAAGGGAGGTCGAGAGGCGGGCGGTAGGGAGCGTGGGGAAAAAATGTAGCGCCAACCGGTATAAAAAAGGGAAAAAGGTAGGGGTTGAAAATCCGGATCTCCCTCCCGAAGTGATAATTCTATGGGGACAGGAAAAGGGATGTTGAGGTGAGGGGAGGAACGCAGGGAGAATAAGGCGCGAGGTCGCAGAGAGTGGACGGATCGCCGAGAGGGACCAGAATAGGTTATTGGGTTTTTCCACGGCAGAGAGGAAATGATGGCGTGGGGATCCGGAGAGAGTTTCGGGCCAGGGAAAGACGGGGGAGGAGTGTTGGTCATCCTGACAGAGGATCTCCGCTTTTATTGCGGACCTTTAAATCCATTGCTTTGTCTTTTTTCCGCCCTCCCACTCTCCAGTGATGTATCCTCTCTGGCGATCACGAATAAGATATACATCGCACTCCGAGCGGGAGTTAGGGGAGCAATTATTTAGAATTAATGCCTCGTCCTTATCGCTTCAAAAAGTTTTGTTTTCGGTTAAGGCTTCCATAAATTTGCGAGGCTTTGATTTACGCCAGGCGCTGAATTGCCGACGCAAGCAAGGTCGATTCCTTTCCTGTTTGGTATGGATAACCGCTCGGTTTAATGAATATGGTTTTATCGAAGGGGTTTCGGTTCGCTCTCTTTAATTCCGTATTGCTTTCCTAGATCATATCCTGGCGTGATCGGAATGTGCGACTCAGTCCGCTGTAAGGTCGTTATTTAACGAAAGGAATGGATTGGATCCGACCTCACTTTCTGGTCAGTCGTGTGGGTAGCGCAATCGACTTTGGAGAATGCTGTTCCGGGCTCGATTCTTGGTGGGGTTTGCATGCCAAATTAATATAATATAAGCTTTCGGAGCACTTTTGAAATCACCACTTACTACTCGATCCAATCTCTAACCAAACCGAGAATGTCCCGGACGGTCTCGCTGACTGATGTAGCGGCACTTTCGAGAGGCTCTCTTACCCGTGTTTACTCTCAAATCAGTCTGTTTAAATTGATTACGTATCCGAAGGATTGGGAGGTATTTGTATTGTTTCTCGTAAGTAACAGCAATTATCGTCTTTAAAACGCAGCCAATTTTATTTGATATATCCTTTTAAATGAAGAAAGATGAGCGCGATCGATTACTTCGTTGACTTGTGAAGATTTGGATATTAATATGGTCTTGCTTACGTCAATTTCTCTCACATTCTCATCGTTTAACATAATAAAAATATATAAAATGTGAATTTTTTCTTACCCCTAAATAAATCTATCTATAAACATATTTTTAAAATTATATAATTAAAACTTCTGTAATTTTATCACTGTAAAGCAGTGTGTATATTCTAGAAAATTTTGAATTAGTAAATGTTGTATCTCATGCGCTTTAAATGTGCGCCTCGCATTACTATTGTGTGTGAATTTTAACCTTACTATATTGCCGTATATTCTTGTGGTGGCATGTGGTTCTCTCCTAAACGAGTGACCCAACCGCAACCTCACGTAACATTATGTAAACAGGTTAACATCGTAATGTGGAAAGCTGTGAATGCTTTCTTATCGATAAACTTATATGTCCGAATCAGGAGTTTTAACGTTAAGGCCTTCAGAACTAGGTGAAACGTTCTTCGTGATTGTTTTCAATTTGAAAAGTATATCAACTAGTCGTGAAAGCCATGCCAAAGAAGTTTTTCAATGGGAACGTTTTTAACAATGTCTGCTGCAAAAAATCTGGGCGGCCAAAATTCGTTGAAATAATAGCAACCGCGACGCAAAAAGGCTTTCCTTGCTCAAACCCTCTGAAAACATTGCGAACTTCAATAAATGAGATGGAACTCGAGCCACTCAGTCACTCCGCTCTAAGCCCACGTCTTACTCCTTGGGGAGTGCTTTGGCCGACAATTCCCGTTATCGAACCACTCCTCACAGCTTTATTTTTCCTCCTTCCTTTTGATTCGGAACGATATTTTCGTGAGGAGGATGGAGGAAAGGGGTGAGAGAAATTCCGCCGAGCCGGGCGCGGATGGCCTTTTGGGGTTGACGATATATTGGGTAGAAAGCTGGAGTGGAGAGAAAAGGAAAGATGGAGGTGAGTTGTTTTAGGGGGAGTAAGAAATAGGAGTTATGGCCGGAGGGTAAGGGGAGAGGGATTGGAGATGAGGCAATGGATGAGTGTGTTGAAATTGCGAAGCTTTGGATTGACCAGTTCCATCTTCGGAAGGGGAGCGCTTTGAGTTACGACCGTCGGAGAGATCGAGAGGCGAAAACGGAGATTGGGTTGATGGGCGAGAAAATAGGTGAAAAGAGATTCGGATAATGGCAGCGTGGGTTTTATTGGGAACGAAAATGAAAAGGTAAATAAAAGGGGTGCGGAAAATGAATGGGATGCTGACTATTTTCTGAGATTCGGGGATTTGATTATAGCGCTGGTTGCTCAACTCTGGAAAATGAATAGATGCTTTTAATATTTATCGAAAGGAACGGATCATATACTTTGATCTGCGGCAGAGGCAGTAGAGCTTGTTGATTAACCATCGTTTTAAGAATAGATTCTTTTCATTCACTGGCACAAAGGCTATGAATTTCTCACGCTAAGTTATAGCTCTTTTCACAATATGAAGTATTTAAGCTAATTATTTATTGCAGCACTTTATCAGTATTTTCTTAAAATTTTATAAATTAAAAGATGGATAAGTTAAAAATACTATTTTATGATATTATGCTGTATAAAAGTAATGATTAGTGTTGAAGAAATTTGTGGTTCCATGCCCTAAAGATGTTTACATACTCTTGGCAGTTAGTTACGTTATACCTGATCAAAGTTTCCACTCAATATACCACACAAAGTTTTGTTATACAAGCCAATTTATTGAGATTTAGGGAGAATTGTAAATATGAATTTCATTGGGAATATTTGTTGCCCATTTATATGCATTCACAGCAATTAAATGCAGTTTCTCTGACATTTTCATTATTTCAATTGTTGTTTCAATTCAATACACTTTTCACAAGTTAAGGTAATGAATTTTATTTATAAATTTTTAATTATTCCAACAAATATTAATTATACTATCTTAATGGGAGGCTATGTGCAGGTTATTTATTGTATTGGAAATCGGTATGAAGGTGTTTCTCTTGAATTAATTTTAGAGATATATACTCGTCGGTCAAGTGTAGTGAGATTTAATAGATGTTGATGTTCCGAAGCTATATTATTTTTAAGATTTATAGTATTATCATGGTATTGTATAAATATAAAGTATTATAATAGTATTATATGCGATGGTTATTCAGTTCATGATCTCAGCAACAATGGCCAAAAATAGCACAAGGAGATCAGGAGAGCGTCAATATGTATCGTACACTGACAACCGAGTCATGGAATTTAAAAATTATATCATTGACTAGAAATTAAATCCATGTGAGCTGATAAAGTCCTTTTACCTCTCCATCCAATAGGATATCCATTCATTTACTGCGGCACCTCTTAAAATCACCTTAAGGCATTGCTTTATTCCTCTGCAATTGTATTGAGGTCTAAATTTCCATCCTACTGCATCAACAATCCCACCAGATTTCTACAAGAGAAGGCATATAAAAGGTAGCTCATAAGCTGACCTAATTCGGATGAGCTTCGGTTACTGAATCGATTTTTGAGGGTGGAAATATATCTATTTCTCACGTCATCGCTGTCACAAAGTGTCTATGAAAGAAAGATATCCGCTCCTAATGTATTCTGAGTAACTGATTGATTATAGAAGTTTGGTCGTTTCCCCGCGTAGTTTCCGGTGAACTTCTACTTTTTACTGATATTGTTACCGATGGGATGATTCATATATCGTACATTCCCCAATTAACGTCACTTTTCTGCAAATGGCTTTATCTTGTTAGAGGATAATATTTTATAAACTTTATTAAAAGTTTTCACCGGAGACAGCGAGGGTAGAAAGATATCCTATATTACATAGGACCGTTCTTAATTCTCCGTAACGCATTTAACCAAGCAGAAGCGGAAATTTGAAGCCATACGAATGAAAATTGTTAGCGGAAATTTAAATTTAACGAATTTTCGTTATAACATCCTTCCATATTACAAAGAGTCACCTATGACAATGAAGTCGCGCTCGTCTAGCTTTGAGAGAACTAGAACGTATCCATCCGATTCTTTCCGCTAATTAATTTCCTATTTAATAGACACACTCACTTAAATATTTTGTAGTGCGTAAGACTTCCGAATTCATTATGTTTAGTTCTTTTATCGAGCTACTCGCTCTGCAGATGTTTGGCATTGTACGATATGTAACCTAGAGGGATGTTTCTTAGCGGAAGTTTCTGCGAAGCATTTGATAGACGTGATGATATTGTGCTTCAGAAGGTTTATGAGATAAGTCGTTTTAAGTTCAGTGCATCATATTTCGAAATGTTTTACATCACCTATCAAATTAAAAGAGCATATGAAAAGTGATTGTGAATAATAATGTTGTGAACTCAATCTGGAAAGTCAGCCATTACAAAAGAAAGACTCTTCTCTAACATTTCTTACGGTACCTTAAAACAATAATTGCGCAGCAGTTTATGAAACTATTTTTTCACCGCTTAAACTGATTTGAGCCGGATGTACCAAAGTAATTAGACCCAAGAATAAGCGAATGCAGAATTAGTCGACAGGAGCGGGACTCAAACCCGAATGATCACTTTCCAGGCGGTTGCTCTGTCTATTGAACTATATCGTCGAACAGAATCCATATCTCTTTAAGAGGTGACTTATGGGCAAGGCAGAAAGTTCGTGCGACCTTTCATCTCCGTCCTAAGCCATGGTCCTCATAGGAGTAGCAAGCCTATTAAGCGGTTCACCCCAAAGGAAAACACACACAGGAATGTTAATTCAACTCCATGGATAGAGAAACCGCTCAGAAAGTGGGAGATCTAAGGATTTGCACATATTATAGCCTTAGATTTTCCAGGAGTACGCCTTCCTGTGTAATTAGACCAAATTTACATGTATGATACAATTATAGCAAGTGCTTCGACAGCTGAGGTCATTTAGCACGTTTGGGTTTCCACCGGGAATTGAACCGGGACCGCTGTCAACAAAGACGAACTCGCTACCAACTTGGCTATCCGAAAGCTCTTCCAGTTATCGTGTATTTTTCGCAAAAAAAAGATTAATTTCAGATTAATTGGACCTCTCACGAAATTGCCATTAGCTCTCTACATAATTCTTTATCACCTCCCCTCTTTCATGTTATACATCCTTCGAATTGATATTCAGATGCGTGTGGCCAAAACGTCAGCGGCCGCCTTTTCACTGTGTGTCTTGCAAACACCACACATGGTGGGGCTCTAGTGTATAGATGAGGAAACCTTACGCCGCTGAGACGACATCTCTGCAATCGATGCGGTAGCCTGCAGCTTAGGGCGTAATCCTAGTTTCTATGGCCACCTGCAGATCCCCACTCACAAAGACAGAGATAAAAGCGATCGCTTCTCTTCTTCAAGATTCCGCCACCTGCTGCTATTGCCTCTGCAGACTCCGCTTCTCTTAGCTTTGGGTAATCGCTTTTACGCTCAGCAAGAAAAAACAGTGGATTCCCAAGACGGAAAAATACTTGAATCTGATGTTGAAGAAGACTCTGAGACCCTTAGTTCCTGGGAGTGATCTTTTGAGAAGTTACCGTTGTCTATCTTAATAGCAAACGGTAGGGTTTCCTCTAAGCTGGGTGCCTGGGTGGCCTCCCAATACAATTTTAAATGACACATCCGATTTTCCAACCGCCCTCAGTGAGGAATTTGAAAGCCGTGATTTTCGTAAAACTTAATTCTTATTTCATGTATATTTTGTCAGGTATAGCTTTCATAATACATATGATATGCTTACATACGGTAATGCTCACTTTGAATGGTTTATTTGAATAATTTAATTCATTTTTGCTTTTAACTATGGATATTCATGAATTTGCAAAATCTTCCCTATTATATCAATGTAACGTAGCTCCAATATTTAAGCGCCATAAACGATTTTCCTACCACTGAAAAATCAGAGGAAACTATGATTACGGGTTGATGTGGGGTTATATGCAAAGGGAAATGACTTTTATTTTACTGAAAAAGTATTCTAAATGTAGAAAATCTTCCATAGAATTATGTATTCTGAGGCGGGACAATGAGCCAAAGGTTAAAATTCGAGCCACAATATTTAATATTGTCGAGTATTTTTGCGAGTCAAATCTTTTCGCTAAAGTTTAAAAAATTTGAGAATCAGCTAATTAATTTTCTTGCAAACGTATGTTGTAAAGTTACATTAAAACCCACTCTGTACTGTTTAATGTTTGGCACAAAGGAAACCAATATATGAACCGAAAAGTGTCATGCTTTAGCTAAGTATTTTTTTTTCAAAATCTTAAGAAACTGACACAATGTTTTAAGATATTTTAAAGAGAGGATAATAATGATTTACTGGCTTTCCGTATTGTTGAACTTCTTTTCTTCTTTATTTTTGCTATTTTATTACATGACATGCTAATTTCTTTTTGCTATTTTAACTTGACGTTTCACTTAAAGCAATCAAATGCAAACTTTTTTGATAAGCTCGATAATGATAACTTAATAATGCCATCAGGAAACGGAGTTTGAAAGTTTTAAATTTAGCCAGTTAAAAAAATGTAAGTTCATCGAAATTATCCAGGGTTTTTTAATATATCCAACCGGATACGTTATTTTTCCTTCCGAATTTCATAGCCCAATTCTAGTTAAATTGTTAGCTTACTTTCCTTCTTATTTGGTAGAAATCTAGTTGGTACTTACTAATTAAAACTTTCGTCCTACTTCTGGGATTGTTTTTGTTTTCTGAACCTTTGTCGTTGGATTCATGTTGCTGTAACTTTATCACCGTAAATACAACTGAAAATGATTTTGATTGCTTCTCTTCAGGATAAAAAAGCTCATTCTTTTCATTCGAGAATTATGAAATTTTAATGAATTTTTTCAGAAGAGATATTCAACATTTTTTTTGCAGTCTTATCAAGATTTATTAAAGCCCTTTCTTCCTTGTGTTATAGATTTGAATCTCGTTTATCTTACCTTTTATTCATTAACCTCGTTATCTTTGTCTTTACTCCCTTTTGTATACATTTCCTAGAAATAACTCTCGAAAATGGGCTTAAAGTACGGAATCTTATAACATCTATGTTTCCATTCTTAAAACCTTCTTAAATCAAAGACTTTAATATTGAAAATGATTTTCTGCTAAAAGTTATTTTCGCATATACCTATCTCCTTTTCATTACAATTTTTGAGAGATAAAGGCATTAAACAACGAACACTGGAAATTTCTATATTCGAGGAAAGACGATTTAATTAACTGAGGCAACTAAGTTAATAATATCTCAGTGTATTTTCTGTCGCAGAAAAAGAAGTATTCAGTTTATTTTTCAAAACTTGAAAAGAAAGGGAACTAAACTCTTTCAACCTTATGAATCAATTAAGTCGATTTTTTAGTGAATGAAGTCACTTTCCAGTTTATCCAGTCTTTTCAATCATAAGATTAACATTCATCAGACCTTTAAACTCGAGTTTGGACGACGGTAATAAAAGTTGAATGTGCGAGGATTTCAATACAGGCGGCTTCTTCATGACACTTTAAGATTGAAAAAAATTTTCTCTTGAACTTTGTGGTTTATAACTTGAAATGCTATACATTCAATTCGTAGTATTAATCGAGTGTCAAATTAGGATCTGTACGTATTTATCTGAAAGGAAAAAAACGTTTATAATTAGCTTAACAAGGTGCGAACCTCCGAATCGTTATCCATAAATTTGATCGCAAATGCTAACAATGATGTGATTAGCTCAACTAATCATCACGAATATGGAAGTCTCTTAAAACTGAAATAATATAAATTACAATTTCTGGAAGCATTACAGTTTCTGAAAATTGCCTTGATATATCAGCCAAACTCGAAAACACAATCGCTCGAAAAATGCATGAATCGTTCAATGAAATTACAGCGAAGAAGTCTGGAACTCTTTCAGCAAGGAAACTCGAAAGTCAAGTTCTAAAGACAACCCCTCTTTTGCAAATTTTTATCGCGTTATCTTATATTAATACAGCGTAGTTTTGATTCTCTGAGCAGATTATTATTTGTTGCCTTTCTAATTCCCTTCCTTTTTAATATCCTTTATATATTCTCAGAATATACTTATGTCTATCTTCTTCTTAACTTAGAACATATGCAACAATTTTCAGGAGAATAGAACTTCTGATTCATTCTTTTAAAATCTGAATGCCATATTCTCTTTCCATACGAATCACTTTCATTTTCTGTCGTCTTTTTAGTCAACCTTGTCAAGAAAACGAGTTCCGGAAATATAATTACCTTTTTGCTTGGAAGAACACAGACGAAAAACTCCAGATCTACCTCTCATTTTCCAGACTTTAATGAGAATCCTAATTCCCTTAGATGTGATATTTTGACATAAAATAATCTGATTTAAACCATTTGCAGAAAAGGAAAAATGGAAAATATGAAATCTCGTGAACGAGAAAATTTTAACGAGTAATGACTTCGAGGCAGTCGCACATAACGACGGGATGAGAGCTTAAATACGATGATAAGACAAGAGAATCTCACAAAGATTGCGAGACAAAGTTGATGTTAAAGAGACAGATGCGGTACCGGAAAAAGAGGTCGGAAAGAAACAGGAATGGTAACGTTTTTATCTCCAGCCATGTATATCGAATTCTGCTGGCTTTTTGAGTGTGCTCTGAGGAATGAAAAAGGCACGCGGAGGAAGGCCAAACAGTAGGTGGCAAATGCAAATCGAAGACAAAAAAGCGAGGAATGAAGGGAACATGCGGAGCGAAGGAAGGAAAGGATTGATGCAGAATGAAAGAAAAATGTATTGAGATACTGAGGACAGGTTTTGGGGTGGAATTGTTGAATCAATAAAATCCCTTGTGGCTTCACTTATACTTTACTCATTTATGAGCTCTTTAGCAGTAAATCTGCCTTTTTGTAGCGATATTAGCTCTTACTATGACTTTTCAATATAATATTATTTTTTAGAAAAATCTCATATTGAAAATGAATTTACATAAATTACTAACTAAAATTTACATATAAATTCTTATAATCTGTGCGAATATATTTCTAATTTACCTCGTTCTATGTTCCATTTAAGGGAAAACTATACAATCATTTTCCGTCATGCTCCATAATTCCGATGTTATCATTATTGTGTCTATTTAGATTGCCGGGGTGATTACTTCTGCTTTAAGGGTATTACTATACATACATGTAAACATTTCCTTTCTTATAATGACTACAATATTCTGGAATATATTTTGCAGAATAAAGTTAAGAATTGTTCTCTTCTATTTTCCACAGATCCACATAAAAATATCTTAAATACGTATTCGGGAGTGTTTCCGCATGCGCTTGAATATATAAAAACGGTGCTTTGATAAATTATATCGTGGATAATTTACGTATCTCCCTGCACTTCTTTCATCCGCGTAATCAGAGAATTAATCAAAGACGGTTTACAGCGGTAGCATCAGCGAGTCAAACGGTGAAAAGTTGAAAGAGCAGGAAAAGAGAAGTACGAGTTATAAAAACGAGATATGTGAAGAGAAAGTGAGGGATGAGAATGGTGAAAGGTCGAGAAAAAGGGAGGGGGTGGGCAGATAAGCGAACGGACGAAGTGGGCACTTTTTTCACAAATTCATCCTTCTTTCCGAACATAAAGCGGGGTTGTCAACATTCCAAAATTTACTGGCAAAGTTCTCAAATTTATGTCTATGTCCCGTGAACCGATGTGTCATCTCGCAAGAAAGGGACGGGAACATCTTACGCATTCAAAGCGACCTCTGTTTATTCTGATCGACGGGGGAAAACAGGCAGATGTTTGACTTACGGTCATAGAGTTCTCTATCGTTTATTCTCAGAACACTGATTCCCAAAAATTAAAGATTTTGCCCACGCTTCCATTTCTAAACGAATATCTCGTCATTTATTCGAAATAATGATGCACTAAGATGGTTTTATCGAAACTAAGTCATTTTTTCTAAACAACCACTCTCTTTTATACTGTCGACCTTTTTTAAATCTGGTCCCTTTCATATGGTTGAGTCAAAAATCATGAAATGATTCCCAAATCAACTTTAGAATTATTAAATATAGTTATAATGATTAACGATAACGATATAACGATTTGGAAGCTATATAATTAACTTTAAATTTAATGATACCGAATTTAGTAATTATCTAATCAGTCTAAGTAGCGCTCCTGTTAACAGTTAAAATTTCAAAATTTATTTTTCTCTAAAATGATACGCACTAATTTATCGAAATATAATAACTAATTGAGTCCGCATTAAAACCGAAATTAAATTTTTATCTACTAGGTGACTAGATAAAGAGTGAATGTAATTATTCGAAGCTGAATGTTACTCGGAAATTTGATGAGATTCAGCTTACATACCGAGTTCATTCATTAAAAACACATTTTTTTATAAAACCTTTTAGCTGTGGGACGTTAATTTTCCTCCTCGTAGTTCCTATTCCCCAAGGAAATTACATGCAAATAATATAGATTTTTTTATATTCGCAAATTTTGTAAAAGAAAGCATCAGCGTATTGTATGGAAGACTTTCCGGAAATTTAATGAAAATGCGAAAAAAACGCAGAAAAGTCATTAACTCCTGTTTATTCTTCTGGAAAGGGAAGTAAAAAACTATCGTCAAATACAATTTCTTTTGGTCATAAAGCAGAAGCTTCAGTGTAATCTCCGCTGCATAGCATAAGGCATTCAACAATATGACATTTTTCTGAATGAAATCTTTTAAGTCTTTCATATTCACCGACCGACATTCTTACTGACAAATCTCTACTTCAGAAAATGAATTATTCATCCACTGAAATGATACCTTTGCCATAGGTTTACCTTGTTAAAAAAAACAGTTAATTCCCTTATTGTTATCCTTGCAAATTAAAATCTCTAGAAAGGTATAATAAAGTGTATCGTCCTGTTAATAAGCAACTAGCGCATCAACGTTAGGGAGCTCCATTAAAGTAACAGTGCCATCTCTGCTCCAGCAGATGTTAATGTGTGCGTTTTCCTTCAAGAAATCCTCTTGTGTACGAAGATAAAAGATCCTTGACTCATAAAGGAAGAAATGTCGCATCTTTCACGCTTGAGGAAAAAAAACATACGCCCAGCAATCATTTCGCCGCGTTACTTCCCGACAAGGGAGTTTTTTACGGTTTAAAGTTTCTCTCTTCCATGGAAAGGGTTCGTCTTTTGAAATGAGTGAAAGAACATTCGATGTTTTGATTAAATAGTGACATAAAGTTTAATTCTTCTGTTTTACATCAGCAGACTGAAAGGAATAGATGAGTCGACTGCGGTACGTTGTCATCACTCAAATCTGCTTTGTCTCTCCTTACCTTAATGAAAACAGATTTCTTTCAAGCAATCCAAAAGATTTTGTTTTTGATTACCGTAGAAAAACGTAATGGTTTGGCAGGTTTATAGAAGACTTTGAGAGCAAATAAATTCTTACGTTATTTTCTAAAGCGAAAGAATCGCGAAAGAAATGCGATAGTGCATATATCCTTTGATTTAATCGGCCGCATTTTAACCCTTCTTTTGTTTTACATGAGGCTTTTAATTAGTTAAAACGTAGCCCAGCGTTATTTGTATCTGTAACTGCATTCATTGAATTAGCCTATGGTCTAGCCCTCAGTCTACGCTCTCGGCAAATTGCAGGAATTAATATTCTGTGGAGCTTTTCACTGTTCTTGCTGTATTGTAATGTTAGCACAGGGTAAGACAATTAAGAGCTTTTTTTCCTGCCTATATCTTTTTCTTAATATTTGTAGATAGAATTTTCTTTCTTAAGGTTATTAATGTAAATCAATAAACGCCCTGAGCAGATAATAATTAGAATTGTTTTGCAACGAAATCACTTATCATTCCTGAATGTAATTATATTTAAAGAATCGTTCGTTTGATGGCTATATCTCATATAATAGTAACAAATGCAATAAATCCAATTGTAACGTACGGGATTTTAATTGTTTTTGCTCTATAGTTTTAATGCCGCATTATTTCATTTATCTCCATGTTTGATTTCAACCAGTTCATGACAGCTAATTGAAATGATATTTTCATAAAACAAGAGCTATCTCTGCTAATTCCCTTCAGATGTTAGTTCATGAGCTTCTCCATCTTGTTCTTCGAAAGAACCACAATAATATTGTCTTTCCCAAGAAAAAAAAACTGTTGTTTCGGAAATATATATAGCTCTGCTGTTATAGACTTCTATTTTTAAGAGTATACAGCAGAGAAGCGAATTATTATTCGTTTAGAACGGAGATGGAGTCGTTATTAGACGGTGTTTATCAAATTCACCTTGAATGACATCGACTGAATTAGAATAAGGAATTCATATACACATAAAAACCCCGCATTGATGACCAACCAACTTTAAGTTATATAGACAATTTCAACAACGGCAAGTCAACCTATAGTTAGTCAACTTATAGAGTTAGTGACTTTATTCTCACTTCTAAATGACCGTTCCGGCTTTGCCTCGGATAATGAAATAGAGTATTGATGGCAATCACTATCAATGCCATTTTTGCGATTTAATGACATTTCCTTTGATGAAAAATGATGAAGCACTTCCGTTTTTCACGTTTTTCCGGGAAATGAACCTATGATTTAATCATATCCTTAATACCCTATGTTGCACGAGAAAGGAGAAAGAAAATGATGCAAGCAGTCATCCGACGGTAGGACGCTGACAATAAATGACCTTGCGTCAAAACTGTCAGATTGCCTTAGCAGAAGATCCTTTTCGTAAAAAGCTTTAGCTCGAAAAGGTTAAACCTGTTGAAAAAACCTCCTATGCGTTCCATTTTCTCTCGGGTTACGTGCATTCACGTTCGCTAATGGGAAACCAAACAGATGCATGGCGGATAATTCAAAATGTCTACGGAACTGCGGGAAAGAAAAACACGAGCGTGGCAAAGTTTTTAAGTGAGTCGGATGAAAAGAGTCGTTGATTAGATTCCTCGCGCGCTCACTGAGATAATGTTCGTCTCTCGCGCAATAATGACGTTCGTTCCCCACCCACTAATAATGACATAATGTACTCCGACAACGAGACTAGCTCCCTTCCGGAGTTGAGAATTAACTCGCCCCATTTCGCGGGGATCCACTTTCATCCCCTTTTCCTATTCACACAATCAACCTCTCCGCTCTTTCAAGGCTCTCCTTCCTTCCCTTTTTTCTCCAACCAAAGTTCCACAAACAGGCCGATCCTCTTTCCAAGATGAAAAAGACGCGATGGAATAGATGAAAAGAATGAAAATTTTCCCTTTCCTTCTGATTAAAACAATGCATCCAAGGTCTCGGCCTTGAGGGGAGAACGACTATTTTGCAGCATTCTTCCCGCCCCTCCACTCGACGGCTCTTTTTACCTCTCAATAGCCCGAACCGAGTCACTTTCTCCGCCCCCGATCGTCTCCTTGGCTCCATTCCCCCCCTGCTGATAGCGGCAGAATTGTCTCGAATGACATAATTCCACGAGACGGGAATGACTTTGGACGATTCATCACCGAACTAACGTCTTTTGATGGATCTCCTCCCCAGGAGATATCAACTCTCCCACCCCTCTTCGGGAAAACATCTAGTCGGATTATGTTTTCGCGCAAAGGGCCTGCGGAAAAGATAACTGCGACGAAGGGGAAAAACGTCTGGGACTGATCTTGATGTCGTAACTTCCTCGACGAGATTTCTCCGAAAACATTTCGCCTTCTCCATTTAGCGTGCCGTGTTTTCAGGGAACTAATGTATCATCGGCTCGCGTCGAAAACAAAGGATTATCTCCATGTCGCGTTAGTTTTCGTGCTGTGGTTGTAATACTTTTTACGTCGAGGTCCCTTATGGATTTTGCGATGGAAGATAACGTATCCAGCTCCAGTAAACCTAATTAGGTAGCGTGAAACAGTTGAGATGTATGTCAAAGATCGAAGTTCGTGGTTACTTTGCATCTTTATCGAAATGTTTGGAAGCTAGAGAGGGTGATAGGATATTTTATATCTTAACGAATTCTCTTTTTACTCGCTCATAGTGTGTAGTCTGCTACAAATGCAAGTCAGATAAAGAAGGTTAATGATAATAATAGGTAACTTATCATCCTGTTTTGAGCATATTTTAAGAAGTACTTGTTAAAATGAGGAAATATTACCGTAAAAGGACACTTTTAGTCCTCGTACGCGCCGAAAGGCCGCTTTCGGGATATTGTTGTAGATGTAGTCGTTGAAGTCCAGAAGAAATGCACCCACCCTTTCCTTGCTAGATATGTTACAAGTCAGGCAAATGTTGAAATAAGTTAAATTTCTTCCATAAACATATTTAAAGCGACCAATTTTGGCGAAGATCGGCCATCATCAGGTGATGGTCTGGATGACCTGTCGATGGCCGATCTGCACCAAAACCGGTCGTTTTAAATATATCTGTGGAAATATGTAGTTTAATTTTTATTCCTATTTTTTCTGTCATGGATTTCCTCTAAGTTAAGCCTACCTCAGTAGATTTTAATAGATACAAGCAATATTCCATTCATATCTCTCCATCCCACATCTTTGTTGACGGATGGATACAACATCGTTTCAAGTTCTGCTATAAAATTCAAATGAAGATTCTTCTAGTATGAAAACCAAGAAAAAAACAAGAATAAATCAATTCTATTTTAAATCTATGAAGTAAGCAGTTGAAGAAAAAAGTATTTTAGTTTTAGGATGAATGAGTTCAGCTTGAAGGCATTAAAATATTTTATAATTGATTTATTCTCGTTTTCTCTTTGCTTTTCATGCTCAAAACCATCTATATTTGTGTGACAAATTTCAAAAAACTTTGCTCGGCAGTATATTCCACGATGTGAGAATGAGATTTTTTTTCCTGGGTTAATGATGATAAAAGACTGAGAGATGGCTTTCAAGCTCTTACATATCCCCATAACCCTTAATCTTCTTAGACTTTGACAACGTGTCAGGGGATAGAGGCATACTTATTAGTCATCCTCCGAGACTGGCTCTCTACTTTTTCTACGAGCTATTCATTAAATTCTGGTCTCTGAAATTATTTTGCTGCTGAAGTACATTATTACCTGGTTGTACATCGAAGCAGGATTATTTTATTCGTAGATCACGTTTAAAAATGAAGTTTTAGATAGAAAATGATTGCTGTTATTACGAATGTCTTATCGAGCTGTTTATACGTATTTTCTTTGTATCAAAGTATGATTAATTTAAATAATTCTAGATTCTGTAATGGACTAGTCATCATTGGCTAGTACGGTGCTTTAGCATCATAGGTGATTACAATATTTCTGCTAAATACACGTGTTCTATCGACTTACCGTTTCTAAGAAGAACTATGTTGGCAGCCTCTCACAGAAAAAATAGAATAGAATCAATGTATTTGAACGATCACAATTTAGTTAATCCTACGAAACTTTTAAGAAGCTTTACTTTAATTAATAATCTTTAAAATGTTCCACAGTACGGAAGTAGTGAGAGTAGAAGGTGTATTTTGTTCGATGACGTTTATTCAAAAAATTCGTTACCGTTAAGATTCAACATAATACGTCAGTATACAGAAAGCAGTAGTTTGTTTAAAAATAACCCTCTGCGATACAAACCTCGTATTACCACGCACCCTTTCTTGGAAGGGAAAATTCCAACCCCAAACCATTTTCCCTCTGGGATATTGTTATACCCTCTTTTTCCTGACTTCAAATCCGTGCCCTCCTTTGCCTTTTTAATTTCGTTCGTCGCCTATTATCCTCTTGAGCAAAATGCTCTCTTTTTTCTCTTTTCTTAATTATACCGCATTCACAATCAAAGTCTTTCATTTTGCCATTTCAGCACCACTTCCTTTTGCCTTTTTTCTTAACCCATTCCCTGCTGCTGATTCCCTGGCTGTAGTCAAGCGCTAAGTTATAAAGAGGTGGAAAATTTATGAAAATATATGCGGTTGAGATTTATTGCTCAAGGTCATGAAGGGCAAATAAATTATTTAATAGTCAAAGGGAATTAACTTGACTTTTTTCGCCTGCGTTATTACAAGAAAATTAACATTTTTCAAAAACTTTATTTAAAATTAATTGGTGTACATACATTTTATAGGTTATAGTTTGCGAAAAGCCGTGGGAAACAAACGCATCTTGTCTCATGTATGTCTCATTCTCTATCTCTCTTTTGTAGCTAACGGTTGAAGAATTTATGATGTAACCAATTTTTCATCTGATGAATTAACAGGAGGAGAGGCAGTATTTCTATCATTTTCTATAAACTATTTTCTCATTTCTGATAACTGTTACAGAGATGAATTCATGAGCATAAAATAGGGAAAGTTATCTCGGAAAACTGATAAGTTTTGCTACTACGACTATCCCATCAAACTCTTCACTTATTAAATGTGAAATTTGCTGTTGTTTATTCAGGTATGCTCAACAGATAGTTTGAATTGCTACGCAATGTAATCTTCGAAAATTTACGACGTGACTAGTTGAATATTTTACGGAGATGCTTTAAGCCAATTGTCATTTTTCACGCATGTATGATCTTTAGCTGTAAACAGATGCATTTCATTAAAAATTTTACGTTAAAGGTGCTAATATTTATTTAATTCAAAGAAATCCATAACCACCACAAGACCATTACAATGGATTGAAAACAATGTACATAACAATATATTAAGTTTTTTAGTACATCGCATTCTAGATTGCATCCCTTTCGCCTTCTTTTGCACTGAATTATATAAGAAGTAATAGAGAAGAAATTATAATTTTCCAAACATCTAGGAACCTTAAGAGTTATCTAGTACATGAGCAGAGTTTAATGCTATGGAAAAATTTCATTTAGAGAATATAATTTCTTTGAATTGTTGAACCATAAGCTTTCAACAGGATAATCAAAGAAAATATAAGTGGTACCTATTAGTATTTTTGAGAAATCACTGTTATTGAATGCTCCTTTCTACCCTTTGAGAAAATTTAAGAGCTGTGCAATGTTTCTTTTTCTTTCGCGCCTAAGCCATACCTTGTATTAACTTATAAGCCCTTGACTTCAGAGATCATTTTATCGATAGCATTTATATATTTCCTCTATTTCTCAATATCTACTCCTTTTTTCATTTTTCGATATAAATACTCTGTATCCTTCCCTCCGACTCTCTGTGAAATTCTTCCTTATCGTTCTGATCCCCCACCGTTAAATTGCCTTACATTTTCGTGAATGGCCCTCTCTTCTTTCCTCTTCTGTTTCATATTCACCTTTTTCTAATCTTTATATATTCTGATTACTGTCCTCTTATTCCCGTCATAAAACTAAATCTCTAATTTTTCTCCAGTGATTGGATTTAACCGAGCAAGCATACTGTGATTTTTAATCAAGGAAAAATGTTTTATACTAGTCCCTTTTACTATTTCTCTCGTCGCTGCCTCATATCCTTATATTTCTAAATGGAAAACGATATTTTCCTCTAAAGCGAAGAAAACTATTTTCTATCATATATTTATGACATCGCATCTCGCTGAAAGTTGTAATTGAGCCCGGAGTTCATCCCATGGTAAATTAGTCAAGTACATCAATAATTATTTTACATCCTTTGTATTGTCACGATCGAGTGGCTTTTCAAAAGTTAACAGAAGAGAATTAAACCTTTAAGACTATTGTTACTGTATGGTCAAAGCAAATAGTCTAAATCGCCTCTGTCCCCATACCTTTATAAAAACCTACGCTCTATTTAACATCTTACGTCTTAAATTACACAAGAAATAATACTCGTTTTAATTTTCCTTCATTGTGTATTCCTTTTATTTGCTCATTTGTCTATAAATATGATATTAAATTAATTTCTGAGAATTGAAAATGAAGGCTATTCGGACTTTCATCCGATTACTTAATAATGTTCATGAAAATATCCTCATTGAAGTCCTTGGATTCAAGGAGTTGAAGTCACGTTAAATTCGTGCTATGATTTTACCATTTAGACGAGTAGAACGCATGCAATCTAAGTCCATAAAGAAGGACGTCAGTGATAATACTTCACGTTGAATTAAAATTCCTTGTTTCGCTTTAGAGATAATTAGGTTGATAATATAAGAGGAGATAGAGTTTCTCAGAATAAGTTGGAATATGTTTACATTCACGGAAGCTCCATCTGGATACTGGATCTCCATTGATGCGTAATTGTTGGAATTCTTCAGTTTTTCTCCTTCTCCATTTTAGCCACCGTCCCTCTCTCATTCAGACCGAAGTGGAATTCCTGTAGCTTTGTTGCATTAAGTGGATCCCTCATTTCTCTCACTTCCTTCGTCTCGTTACCGAAGCGGCTATCGACTTCATTCCTTTTCGCACTTCCCTCTACAATTCCTCTCTCCAAGTCCCACTTCTATCTTTGATCCAAGTTACCCCTTGGAATCCCTCCCCAATTTGTACCCTAATCTCCTCTTATCTTTGTGGCAGATTCTCTATCTCGCCCCTTTGTTCCTCTCTCCTTCTTCACTTTTGAATCTCTTCTACATCTCCCCTTCGGAGTACTTATTCGGGTTCTTCTTTCTCTCTCTCATTCATCCTCTCCTCTGATCTGCAGATTCCTGTTTAACCCATCTTATGGTATCTGGTTCTCTTGTCCAGTAACTCAATAAAAGCGTATTCCTTTGTCGGAATTCTTCTTTTAAGATGTTCGCCTTCAGATTCCTGGACGTTATTTCCTGTTTTTTTTGAGTTATTTTAGCCTACCTGTGTAACGTTGAACTCTGTTTGTGGTTGTTATCTTAGATAATTTGTTTTGATGTCAGGAGAAGTATCTTTGGAATAGAAATACTGATACTAATATCTGGAAGATATTCGTACTTAGAAAAGTGACGGTAACTAAAGAGAAACCGACTATTGTCTTTGACACTTTCTAAGTGACATTATCTTTAAAATTATCATGCTTCAGTGCCATATCGTTACAAAATTCTTTGATTTTTCTTCAAATCCAGTCAACAAACTGCAGCCTGAGAAATGTATTTGCTTATGGTTTACACGTTATATGTGACATGAGAGTATTTAACGTATTATTAATTGAACACACGTTAACATTCAATTCTACCTCAGCTCTTTCCGTACAGTACAGATTTCTCAAATTCCCCTAATGGAGGGATTTTGCATCTTTCTCCACAATTGAAAGCTTTGTTTCTTTCCCGAACTGTCACTATGAATAACTGCGAGAATTAGAATGATTATCGCAGGATCATTACACATTAGAATTTCCTTAAGCTGATTTTCCCCATCTTGTATAGATGAAAAATATGAATTACTTGCTAGATTATATTATTATGATCAAAAACACTCAAATGTATCCATTGGGTAAATATTTCGTGCCGACTTTTGTTCCAATTTCGTCTTGTTTCGTGACAATACATGTTTGCATCAGCCCTGAGGATTTTATCACTAAAAATATTTGTATATAGCCTGGGATATGGCGCCCTTTTTACAGCTCTTTTATTTGACTTCTTTCGGAGAAGTGCGGATGTATTAGGAAGAACAAATAAAGGGAGACAACTCCTCTTTCTCTTTACGACCCGATCTGAATTTTATCCGAGAAAAACTTATTTCTTTTTATGGCTGTGCCCTGTGCGCTTCATTTTCATCTGATAAGACTTGAAGTGAAGGAAATATGTGAAAAAAAAACACGGAGAAGGGAAATTTTTCAGGTGTCGGGAGGAAAATTCATTAGTTTCTAGTAAAACCGTTGCTTCCATTGCTACCGAAGGCATTGTACTTTAAAGTCTCTTTAGATAAGCGATTGAAAAATACTTGAATGGTAAGTAGAAGAAAGCAACTCAGGAGGTTGGAAACGAACAAATAAATTGTCTCATCATCGAACGTATTTTGACTAAAAGATACTAAATAAGTAACAAGATTAATGCACATGAAGAAATAAAATAAGCGATATTTACAATAAAGTTTTCGTTTTATAGAAGTCTAGAGAAGACGAAAGGAGATGAGCTTCGGTTAACATATAAGCACTTAAAGCAGAGACCGCATTGAATAAGGCTGGACGTAATATTACATGAATTGCTCCGCAACTACAAGTGCAAATTGGATGGAATGAAGGATAAATCTGGAACTTGAGCAAACACTCGAAGTTAATTAAAACTCAACCAAAGTCCCTAGTTGCAGCACTTCGGGGAAGTCTCTAGTTTTGCTCTATTGGAATGAAGGCTTGGAAAGCAATTTACGGATTCGACTTATGTGAGTGGAGGATTTCTTTAAAGCAATAAAAACAGGCGTGAGAGTATCTTTGTTGTGACATTTAGCTGAAAATGAGGCAAAGGAGGAAGACGAGTAAATATAAAAAACAGTGCGGGTTTATTTAGATCGGCGTTTACAAACGGACCCAATCGGCAGCAAGATATTGAGGAAAAATTACTCAAAAATAGTTACATCATCATCTGAGGAAACTGCCCTAATCGAGGCAGTTACGCATTAATTTCAATCTTAATTTATGACTTTTTCAACAACAAACAGTTTATATTTTTGTTGGTCTACCATAAATGTATTATTAATAAATAATTATGTATTTTCTTCAATTAAAGTTCATTATTTTATAGACGTTATCTGAGTAATAAATTTATAGTTTGTCTATGAGAACCTAAACTTACGGTCGCAGCTTTAGCCATCATTACGCTCTCTCTTATTAAGTACATTTTATAAGTAACTTAGTCGATGAAAACCGAATAAAACATGTGTAAAAAACATACATGGATTTATGACTAAAGATTTAAAATCCTTGCATTGATGAATACCGTTATATTAAACCTTCATCGGCGGACCGAAAACTCTATGTTGCAGAATGAAGATGGAGACGGATATCTACAACCTGGATAAACTATGACATTCCTGAAAAGCGTATTTTCGTGCTCGACCTACATTCTTTCGCTAGACGCTGACGAATGATGACAATTTTCTACTACTCGCAGAATACTTGAAATCATATCTTATGTAATAAACAAATAAATAATATTTTTGTACAAAATCCAAGCTTGTTTAACATTTTTTTCCGTTCGATCATCGCTCAATATCAGACGGTATCGGTTTTGGACTTGCGTAAATGCCTCTGTGCGCTATATTTCGTAAAAACAAACAAAGTACTCTTCTCCTGTAGATATTTATACATTTCCCGGTTATCCTAGTACAACGCTATATTTTAAGAGCAAGAAATATTTAATACCATCATGAAATATTCCAAAGCCCGGAAAGTTCTTCGGATGATAAAACGGGTCTAAGTGACAAAAACTGTATTCTTATGATGCATTTCCTTTGGAACCGTGCTCGGAAACAGGGAAAATTACATTACCCAGCCCATTTGGCATTCAAACGGTTTGCATTGGATAAAAACAATAAAATAAGAAATAACTCTAACCATATAAATGTGGGCGTCGTCTTGTGAAAGCGCCATGTTGTCGAATTTAAATATCCTTGCGATACAAAGGGGACGAGTCTCAGCGCCCCTGCGATGAGATTCCCAAAGGGACTTAAGTTTTACGAGTATTTCACTTCCCTCCCAACTCATCTCTTTTTTTCAAGCCATTTTATTGTTTATTTACTGTTCCCGGTAGTAGAGCAGTGGAGCACGCGGGATGGGTGTGGCACTCCGGGCGGGAGCGCGGGTCAGGTCGAAGTCGGGGTAAATGCAGACACGGGTCGTAGCGAGGGATAGGAAGGGTGTGATTGCAGGGGAGAGGAGGTTGGGTTGGGAATAAGGGGCGTGGATAAGTGTGTGGAGTTAGGAAATTGGTAATATTCTTCGGGTAGCAATCAATGGGGCGAACTCCGAAGGTTAGTTTTGTGGGAAGGGAGAAAGAGATTTGGAGAGGAAATGGAGGAGTCAGGATGAAAAATAGGAAAGCAAAGAAGATGAAGAAGAAGAAATAGGAAGAAAAGAATTAGTGGGAGAGGAATGAATGCATATAGGGCTGACTCATCGTAGTAAGTGACCCACGGCGATTGGGGAGGAAAAATGAAAGAGTCGCCTCCCTATCTAGATTTCTTTTCCAGCAATTTTTACGACGACTACGAAAACAAGTCTGCGTCAACAGAGCTGATGTTAAAGTAATTGATTATGAATCCAATACCCTCCGGTTGTGCAATACTCTAGTCGAGTCATGTCTTTCAAGAATATATAGTGCAGCCATTTGTGTTTTGAGACATTGGTGTTTAGGAAAATGGTACGTTTCTCTTATTATGTCTAAGGGTGAAATTGTGACTGAGACGATCGTTATGAAAGTTCTTATTGCTAACGCCACGTTCATGCCGCGTATTATCAGCTAAATTAAATCACTTATTTAATTAAATACAACCAAAATTTTCCATTCTTCCCATAGTTATTTCAGTGAATATTTTACTAACTCCTACGAATCGAAAAGATCATCAAATAGCAACGTTGACAAGTCTGTTTGCTAAACTTAACGTTGATGGCATAGCCGGATCTCAAACCGAAGATCAAGGATACACTTTGTGAAGTGATGAGTAATATTAACATTGCCGTGCTAGCTAATTTAACGATGAGATAGTCGTCGATTTGCTGGCGTTTCTTGAAAAATTGCCTCGGCAATTTGAGATTGGACCTTTTCTCACAAAATACGAGATTTTTCAATGCTATATAATAACTCTTATATCCTCCTAAACTCTGTATCACAATGACTTCACTGTTATCTTACAATTTGTTCACTACAAAGCTTTCTTAAATTTTAGATCATATGATCGTTGTCTCCATCAGCTCTGCTGATTACGATTGGCAGTTACGTAAGAAGCGAAAAATGTTCCTTCAGAATAAATTATCTCCTCTCCAGGGAAATTTTAAGAATATTTATTGTCGCGATCATTTTAAATGGTAGGAATAGTCCAAATAGCACTGAAGTCGATAAAATATCCATCAGAATTTAAGTGAATCAAGACACGACTTTCAAAGCATGCTGGTTCACCTTTTATCCACTACGATTTATGTACACAGAAAATACATTGCCATGCATTCGTGAATGTTCTCGGCATACATAAATTTTGTGCAGAGTCCGAATTTCAGATTTTCCGAACAACATGTCATTTATATTTAACAGCGGTGATACCAGTGGATATAATGCCCATTAACTAAGCTCCTCGTCCGTATTTATGAGTCCCTCTGACTCGATGGCTTCGGTCATGATTTTGGCAAATAACGATAAAAGTCGAGCTTTTTAAAACCCCCCGAACCCATTTAGCGTAAGAAACGCCGCGGAAATGGGTGGCCTTACATCGCTCACTTTGACATTCGCCATTCCATCTTTCAGATTACCTCAAACTGGTTATCCCCCGGACGTAGGCAAAAAATGCGAAGAGAAAAAAGGCGAAGTCACGCAATCGGAATAAATCGGTGAGCGAGGGAAAGGGAAGGGGAAAACATTTTGCTGGAGGTAGTCGATTAGGACAAGTTAAATGAAGATGTGTGGCCCAATAAGAAAAAGAGAATGGAGGAAAAATGCTCGGAAATGATAAAGAAAGAGCGGTCAGATATTCTGATGTAGCGGATTTTTACGCCGGGAGAAGATGAAATATGGGGACGGATGAGTAAAGAAGTTAATCGAAAATGGTATTTGCCTGTACTGTTCCGAATCGAAAGAGATATGAAGTAAAAGATAAAATATTTTACAGTTCAAACATAGATTTAACGTCCATGCGCGTATAACGTCTTCTCTCTCTGTATTCCAATTTTACATTACAATTTCAGTCGAATTTCCTTTAACCAGTATAAAAAATATCGATTGGAATTTGTTTTTTTGGTGATTGTTAGATTTCACAGAAAAAATCCTTTGATTATTCTTCTAATCATAGTCAGTTACCTCTTGTATCCGTACCCAACTCAGGGGTTGTATGTGACCATCTTACTTGTAATACGTGCTTACTTGTGGGTTTAACTTGAAATACTTTCCTTGCCATAGACGCAATTCTAATTGTATATTAAAGTTTTATGCAGTAAAGCCAATTTGGAACCAACCAAAAAACATTCTCTATATTATTTAATGACGGTTGAAGATTCAGCAATTATGATACATGTATTGCTTGTGATAAATGTCAGCTAGATTGCGCGGTATCTCTTTACATAACTGTGGAAAACTGACGGGTAAACCTTGGCAACCCCTTATTAACAGTATATGGAGTTTTTCCATTAGAAGGCATAAATTGCAATACTCGGAATTAGACCGATGCAGTAGGCATAAATACACCCAGTTTCTTTTCAGATTAGTGAAAGTTGTTTACTGGAAATCAAGAACCTCTGATAAATTTCGAGAGAATTAATCCAGAGTAGTATGAAGATACTAATTATTCGTATTCCTTCATATTACATAATACTGTGATATTTTATGTTTTATTTCCTTTTGTTTTTGTCTCAAATATAGGGAAAAAGAAGCTGATTATTATTTAACCTAGTTTAGTTCAATCTATCAATCGTAACTACGTTATGAGCCCCTAAATATTTATCGACTTCAATTTGATTATTGTAATCCTTTCGTGGCAGTAAGATCAAAAAGAATAAAATATTTTGTGGCGAAATTTAAAGAAAATCGCATATAAATATGAATTACGTACGTATACAACAGGGTTTATAGCTCTGATAAATTAGCATGCATGTGATTAGTCGTATTTCAATAAGTAATTTCTTAGGCTAAGAGAGTTGATAAATATTTCTGCCAGATTAAATCTTGAATTGAAATCTTCATTTATATACTTGGGTCCTGTTATTAGCATTATTAAAAATGAGGTAATATCTTCGAATCTGGTGAAGGCAAAACAAGAACAATCAATTCACCTTCGAAATTTCAGTCATAAGACATCACTGTATTCTTGTATATTTTGAGCTGGTAAGCCTTCGAAGCCGTTGAATTTTCTCTGCTATTTA
This sequence comes from Ladona fulva, assembly GCA_000376725.2. Taxonomy (NCBI): domain Eukaryota; kingdom Metazoa; phylum Arthropoda; class Insecta; order Odonata; family Libellulidae; genus Ladona; species Ladona fulva. Next base: position 1,812,524 of record KZ308268.1, read on the forward strand.
AAAACTTTTAACATTCATCTTTCTCTCATATTTTCGGGTCAATTCTTCATCACCTAAGTAAAACGAAATTAATTTTGTATAGCCTACTACATCCATCTGTGAGGACTGCGGTTCATTAATAGAGTGCACCTCTGCAATATCACAGTTATTTTCACAGAGACCTTTGTTTCGTGGAAGTCGCAATGTTTTTCGTTTTACTTCAGTTGTGAGGATAACGAGTCTAGAGCTTTTTATTGGGTGTGTAACTGCTCACAAAGAACTTCCTCAAAAAATCCGTTAATTGAAATTGTGACACTCAAACATCCTCTTTGCCGTTCTCCCGGGCAATTTCATTTAATTAATGTTACAGAAATCTACTTTACTTGGTCCAAGACTTACTTTTTATATTTTTTCGAAGTCGTCTATTAAAAGTTTTCGTGAAATTCCCTCTAGAGATGTTTTGTTTCAAGTTGATTTATCAGGTCTAACGTACATAGCGCCAAATGTCTTTAAATCCGACGTGGCTCTATTTATAGAAACTCAGTTCTGATTTTTTACCAGGTTATTGTTATTTGGTGAAACAGATATCTTAATATATTTGGTTTGACTTGTGTTAACTTTTGCATGAAGTGTTCGATCGAAAGGAAAATTTAGCGAACAAAATAATACTTGAAATTCGTGATTATCACTCAATCTCTCCCATTTTCAAGTTCAGAAACTTCAGAAGTCATACCTCTTCATTTAAATGATTTCCCGTGTTAAACTGTAAAAATAGTTTCTAGGATATTCTAGGAAGTATAGGTACAGTTACCAGTTCAATATACGTGTCAGTCGTGTCTTCATGTTCTAACCTTGGGTAACAATTCACTAGAAAGCGGCAATTTGAAGGAACGTAACTCCGCTAATTCGATACTTTATTGTAAATCTTGGTTAATGAATTATATCTTAATTATGAAAAGTTACATTTTTATGCTCTCTATTTACTTCCACCATATATCCAGTTTTTAGAAAAATTGATATTGAAATCTTAAAATTAAATTTCTATAATATTATTCCAAAGTAAAAATATTAGTCCTAATTATTCTAAAGGGAAATATATATTTAAATCGATATTTTTCTTATTTCTGGCACAAATATCTTCTGGTGTATGCTACATGAATAGTGTATACTTAATGATCTACAACAACTTCAAATTTTTACAGACTGTAGATGTTGCTAACGGATTTTTAGTGATGATAATTCTATCCAATCTCCTGGATATAAATTGTTTTCTATTAAAGGTTCCTGTGAGACAGTGAAGGGACAGTGAAAACTGCATTGTTTAAGTATATTTTTAAATGTCTCCTCTTTCTGATATACTCTATTTCAACGAATTTTCCCCTTCTGATTTTGCCTCTAAATTTTTTCAGCTTTATTTTTTCGCTTTTCTTGGTTAACATTTAATGCAGCATTAGTTGTGACATGTTTATTTGCAAATATTTCATTAAAAGTGCTTAAAAATTCACCAAATTCGCCTTTGGTATGAAATTTCAATTGCATACTCGTAAATATTCGTTTGTTGTCTTCCAAAGTATTACTAAAAACATATTGAAGTTCAGGTCCTGTCATGTCCTGTTTGTTGGAAAGTTTATTAAAGTAAATTTGTTGTAAATAGACGCTGGCTAATTTAAAGATGCTAATGTTATCACTCGAATATGAAAATTGTTGATTTACCCTAACCTTTTCAATGTTTACATTAGGAATGAACTGATAAAAGATGTTAAGGAATCAAAAAGTTATTAAAATAAAATATATATCGAAATTTAATATACTATTAATTGCGTCATCTATTTGGAAGAAATCCTTTCTTAGAAATTTACAAGCAAAAAGTCAGAAGAATAAACCTCCATCACTGTTTCTTAGGAAATACATTCTCTGCAAAAGGAATTCGATTATACGAGGCGTTTTCATTGATTCCATTCTTTGTGAGACGGAAAATTGTAATCCACTGCGGATATCCACCAGATAACTAAAGGCATCAGATAAATGTTAAGCCATTTAAATATCTCGAAATCCCTGCGGAGCCCATTTAATGCGTGAGCAGTCCCAACGAATTCCTCTTTCCAATTCGGAATTCATCCAGTTCTGGAAACGCAAATCGTGGCCAGCTATTTTTTCCCTACGTCACAGCTACTTATATGCGTACGAACCAAGGCGAGACGAATTCCAATTAGGCGAGATTCTCAATGACGCCCATCTTAGCTCCCGTTTTCCATGAGATTTTTTTCAAAATCTTCCCTCAGCGACTCCTTCCCTTTCTCTACCTTCCATTTCCTTCCTCTATATTCTTTCTCTCTTTTTCCGGAGACGGCAATCGCCTCTTCTCCCCAATCCGCTCTCAAGTCCCATCAAGGGCATTCAGAAACCATTCGCCGAAGATGCGGACTCTGCCCAATTAAGGATTCTCCTGCAAACTCGCTACTCCTTAGGAAGTATAGGCCGCATCAATTTCTAACCGAATAAAAGGGCTCTTTCTTTTGTCATTCTCGCACCAATGCCTTCATCTATTTCTCTTTATTGATATAGGTCGAAGCGTGATCCCATCGACGGTGTAGTCTGTATAAGCTTCTTTGCCATTGAAACGTTTTATAATTCCGGAGTAATTTACAATAAGCCAGCCAAAATTTCCGAAGGAGATCTACCTATCGATCACGGAGAGATCACGACTGGACGACTTGATCAATCACGACCGGTGATTGATGGCCTTCGCCCAACTGCTATATTCTGTTAAATAATACTGAATTATCTTAATTCGTGAAATATCTTCAACATTTATAGCACTTTGTTTCCTTTTCTTTCAATCCAGATTACACCGCTCCTATAACTAAAATGTCTGAATTTAAATATCTTCCTTTCATAGAGTCACGTTTCACACCCATACAGCATGCTTATTCTACGTGAACCTACCACAGAATTCGTTAAGCAAATTATCAGAGTTGGCTAAACGTGCTTAAGATGACTGCTACGTCCTTATGTTGGATACATATATATGTGGGTTAAAATTGATGGCGGATTCAGGCATTTGGAATCGTTTCATTTTATTCTTTTTTGCTATTTATTTCTTAAATATTTTGCTTCTTTGCAAGTAAATATTCCGAGAGATTCACTTCCTTAAATAAAAAATTAAGTATTCGAAAAATCGAAGTTACGTCAAGTAAAAAAGAAACTTCCCTACCTTGGTAGTACCTGTCTTGAGCAGACTAGAAGTAGGGCTTGAAACATGGAAGGCTGAGAAACGCTGGTCTAAAGGGTATTATACAAATTTCAAACATGATTCGGGAATTTTGAAATATAATACTTGCTCGAGCCAGCATTATATTTACGACGACTACAATTCAATTAAAAATATTACAGTCACAATACAACTACAACACAATCACAACACAGTCACAGTGTAATCACAATACAATCAGTAAGTAACACTATACAAATTTTACTCACTTTTTTAATAAAACTTAATAATACACAATTCTTATTTAAAAAGAGTCAGCAACTTTATGAGGCCAAAGAAATTTAATTCACAATTTTACGATAAAAGTCCTCAAAAAAAATAAATGAATCATACATAACTACCGTTGGGGGATCCCACGGAGTGAATTTTAATCATTCTGTGAATAATCAATTCTGATTCCCCCTAGAGGGAGATTCCCCAAGGGAAGGCATTCACCCGGGGGAAAACTTCTCGTATAAGGTAGATGTAGAAAGTTCATCGACTCATAGACTAGGATCTTAAAGGAAATTGGACGGCTAGTAATCGAAGTAAATTTTCATTCTTTGTTATCAGCTATAGATCTTTCGAGAGTCTTTAGATGGTGATAAAATTGCAAAAAGCTTAACAAGCTCCGGTCATTCTTCAAAGTTGAGAAAATTTGACAGATATGACCCTTGTATTCGAATACGTCAATTTTCGGAGTATGAAATGCTACGTAAAACAAGCAGTTTCAAAGAGGTTTTATTTTAGTCATGGGAAATCGGGAAAATTCTCATACTGCGTTAGAAAAGTATCGCCTTAAGACCTCAAAGTTCTTAAGCTGTCTCTCTGAAGTATTTTCTTGGTTGATACTCATTCAAAATTTAGTAGTACTTACTGAATTTGACTGCCTTACTGGTTGACTATGGTTTGCAAAGTTTACTTTAAGACTGTTTATATCTATATCATATACATATACATTACTATTTACTTAAAGTTCAACTGCTTTGCGATGCCTCTCGAATATCAATGTCTGTCGATAAGTACGTTTTATTTAGTTTAATCTCGACTTTGAGCAAAGTCGTTATGACTTTTTCATACTTAATCCTTTAAATGCAACTAAATAATTATAAATTCAATCGAAGTAGCCTCGAATTTGTAGAATTCCATAACAGAAAGCATGGTAAAATAACTAAGCAAACTCTAAAGAAAGAGATTTATTTGCGACCGGTTTCAAACAATTTGCTCGTCATCAGACCAAGGTAAAGAGAAACCGGGCTCCCGGATAGCCTAGTGGGCAACGCGTTCGACTTCGGTGAAAGCGGTCCCGGGTTCAATTCCCGGTGGGGACCCTCGTACGAAATGACCTAAGCTGTCGAAGCACTTTTAACAATACTGTACTACTACTTTGCTACCCAAGAGAAATCACAAGCAAGCATTCATATACCAAAGGAGAAGAGAACAGGACGAACAGCCAATAAAATACAAGGGGGGGGGAGTTCAATGATTGAGTTTAGGGCAATGGGTGGGGGAGGAAGAGGCAGCAAGTTTACAATGGACGGCAGAAGGGGGTGGTTAGGGACGAGGTGATTGTTGGTCAGTGTAATTGCGTACTCTGTAATGTATAATTTCCATAAGTTCTAAGTAGTCTAGTTCCTTAGTTATTCTACCATGCTTCCTAAATAATTACATTATCATGAATAATGATAATGATCTTGATAAGACGATTAACTGTTAATTGCATTTTCTCCATAAATCAGTATTCCTTAATTCTGCGATCGATGTAAATCGTGTAGTTTTAATTCGAGAACCTCGTGAGCAAAATTCAGAGATTTTGAGCAATTTAACGAATTCAAAGAAACGAGACGATATTATTCCCGAGTAAAATATCGATATCTTGCGCAAAATTTAAAACGAGATACGTTCATAAGCTCACGAGCTCCATCTTTATGATCAATTTGAAGAAATTTTCGAGGACTTCCACATTAATTATTCCATAAAACCCACTTACCAACTGCCACTCTTCAACTCATTTCCCGTCACCGCTCTCGAAATAACTTTTCCACGTACCTCGACGTTTTCTTCTCGAAAAGACGCCAAGCTCTTACCCAAACTTTCTTGCCGCCGCCTTCACTTGCACCCCCACCACGCTTCTGCGAGGCTTTAATTCCCACTTATACCCTCTTTTATATTGATATTTCAATGTCCGCCATCCATTTACCACTAACAACAACTGCAAAAATAAAACCACCCCATTAATTCCCGGAGGCTCTTCGCTTTCCTCCGGGACTAGAAAAAGGCATTGTGTTACACAGCGGAGATGGGAAGTGGTTAAAGGATAAGGGTATGAAGGAGTGCAGGGGTAGGAAGCCGAGAGAGGAAGGCCCATACCCTTAGTCTCCTTCGTATGAAATATACGGCTCTTAAATTTTCCAAGTTCGTTCTTCAGTGCATGGTAGGAATAGGAGGAGCAAAAGAGAGAGAAAGATGAGAGAAACGTAGCAGATGGAGAAAGGAATTTGTGGCAAATGCGGCAAATAGGGATGAAGAAGAAAGGAAGGAAGCGACGCGAGGGGTGCACGCAAGTCTCTAAGTGAAAAGATGTGAACATAAACTTGCTCTCCCTTTAAACATTAGCATTTATTTCAATCTGTCGCACATCAAATGGGGTTTATCGCACGTGAATGGGTTTGAGCATCTTTGCTGGGCAAGTTTAGCAGCTAAAATTCCCTTTTTCAAGAAAGTTTAGTAGAGCAGGTCGATGCTCCAAGCTCCTGCTAATGAGGCTGAGAAATGTTAAATCCGTCAGCAGATATCACGAGCTCAGTACTCCATTTCTTAATATCAACTGCCTTTCATCCACGTGGCACCAACGTTAAACCAGCTTTTGGAGACAAAATTTCTTATTCGAGTTTGATAACAATTCAATGTTTCGATATCGCGGAGCCGTATTTGCATCTTCCAGCCGTTACCTAATCTTAAGAAACGAGATTTAATTTTCCAGAAATTCTACCTCTCCAATTAGTGATAAATCTTAATTTTCTCCCAAATTGCATTTCATCGAACGGAATAATGAGGTCTCAATTAATTAGCCGCATTTTACTGCAGCATTTTTTCTGCCAGTTTTAAACGCAATCGAAAGGTTTCTGTGTTCACTATGAGGAATACCAATCTCATTTGTTGGAAAATGTCTGTCTGTCCGTCCGTCCGTTCGTCTGTCCGTCCCCCTATTTATCTCAGAAACGGCTTGACTTACAGATCTGAAACAAACTGCATTGTGTTCTACAATGCTGAAACCCTCAGGAAAACTATTTGCATCTCTGTAAAGACCCGGGTTCGAACCCAGGAGTACAAAATACGTTTCCATAAGAGATGTACGTAAATTATGTTTTCATGACTTCCAGAGGTCGTTTCTTTTACAAAATTAATTAGAAACAATGGTCCTACGAAATTGAGACAAGTGCCAAAAGAAAGGAAAATGATCATAGAATCTTATTTTAGTCGTGAATCATTTATATAATCTCGAAATTGCGAGAACTTTGATAAAATATACGAAAAATTCGTATTTTTTGGGAAATAAACAACCCATCTCTTTGACGACCAAAGCAATCGTTGAACATTTTTTTCATGAGTTTTCCCATATAAATGCACGGGGATAATCAGTCAGTATAATTTTCCATAAGAAATGTACGTAAAATAGGTTGTCGTTACCTGCAGAGGTTGTTTATTTTAAAAATTTAATTAGAAACAATGGTCCTACGAAATCAAGAGAAGTGTCAAAAGAAAGGAAAATTATCATAGATTCTTATTTTAGTAGTGAAATATTGATGTCGATCCGAACATTCGAGGATTTTGATAAAACACCAGGAAAATTCGTAATATTTTGGGAAATGGGACAACCCATCCCTTTGACGACTAAGGCCATTGTTGAATGTTGATTTCATGAATTATCCCATATAAGTG
>KZ308268.1:1819873-1906456 GCA_000376725.2 Ladona fulva
ACTAGATATATACGATAATAGATATACTTTTTAACTCAATTAAGTCCCTTCATGCTTGACGGGGGCGTTTACTAGTACAAAATATAAAGGGAAGGTGCACTGAAGAAGCTGCTTAAGAATAAAAGTGACTTTTCTTACGGTGGGGTACTTGAAAAAAATGTTGAGCGATCAAATAACACCCCTTCAAAATTTTGGGTACCGAGATAGGCATTTTTGAAAATTAAAAAAATAATTAATTGTTGTACTTTAGTGTAAAGAAAGTGGAACAAGTATGTTAATGAAAAAGGGGCTTAAAGAATTTCCACAACAATGCCATCATTAGCAGGGGTAGATTAAGATTAAAAATTATAGTTTGCTTCTTTTCTCTTCAACCTCTGAAGAAGATAGTATTCCTACTGAAATACACAGTACGTAATATCTAGAAGGCCGTTTAATCCGTTTCCTTCCCTTGTTTCCAGATTGGGTCTCAGAGATTTGGCGCAAACGGCCAGCAAAACGGATGTTATAGCGTTATAAATCCTTAAATAGTTTTAGACAAAAAAATTCTTTTGACAATTAGCTAAGAATAAGAAATATGAAAGGGAACAAAACAGTGATAAATTTTGGAAACAGGAAGATGATCCCACTTACGTCCATTTTAATAATTATCGTCCATTTTAATAGTTATTTTTTGTATTGCTGCTAACGAACGAATACAACTATTCTTTAGCCAGAAAAATTCGACTAGCTTAGACTCGAACTTAGAACATTTGCTATGAACGCTATCACGCTAACCTTTCCACTAACGTGGTTGATTTTAAATTGTCAAATTTTATCTTAAAATATTTAATAAATACATGCGTTAGAAAATTAGTGAAAAAATGAAAATCGTTAAGTAGCTGGAGCCTATATTATATCTTTAAGTAACTGGAGCCTATATGAATTGATCAAGGAAGGAAACTGAAGTTAATTATCAAATGTCTAACAAAAATAAGAAATGAACTAAATAAAGGAGCAAGAGAAAAACGGCTAATTAATCGATAGAATGATAGTCGCCCGATGAACAGACCTGGAAGGAAGAATTATTTTCTGATTGGGGATGCGTATAAAAGTAATATTGAGAATTAAAGAGATTTTGGTGAATTAAAGGATTAACAGAGATTTTATTATAACGTATACTTAAAATGGAATTTAACTACCGTTCACTTTGGGGACGAGTATTATATTGCTTTCTTAAAATTAAAGTGAAGATTATAGTTAATCTCCATGCTAATATATCTCATACATTGAAGATTAACAATAATCCCCACGTCTTAAAAGAAAGAGCACTTCGTAATTTCCACCGCAGATGTTTATTGACCAGTTTCGTCAACGAGTTGACATTTTCAGGAAAATTCTAAGAAATTCCACGAAGCAACAGCCATATTCTTCAAATGAACGCTATCAAAAAAATTATAATACCGGGCTCTAAAGTGATCATTAATTAATATCTGTTTTATGTATACATTATAATATCGTGCCTTGATAAAAAGAACTTCTTAGTGGCTAAGAAAAAATGGTTTATCTGCAACCATACTCAACTCTGCAAGTTTGATTCCCTTTTTATGCTGAGACCAGTTACTGAAAATTTTCAACTTTCAGGAGATGATAATCTAATATTTAGATTTCAAAATAATGTAAAGAAAACGTCCGTTCGTTTCTCTTACATGTACAATATTTCCTTCAGGGTGAAAAACTCAAGGTTTGCTTTTGGAAAATTGCTAGTTTTGCAGTGAACGAATGTAGAAGTCTTGTACAGGAAATGAGGAAATGATGCACATTTGGACAAACCGCGAGGGATTCAGGTTGTAACTGTGCGAGACAGAAATTTAGGCAAATCGGACGGAAGGTGGTTGGAGAAAAGTGGGAAATTAGGAGCTGAAAGACAGTTAGTGCGGGAGTTAACAGTAAGTTCGGCGGTGGCGCTTGACGCTGTGGAAGAGATGAGCAGATAGAGAATTAAACGAGTTCGTTGCAGTCAATGGAAGTCTTCTGATTTTGCCCTAACCTCCGCAGATTGTCGAGGCACGGCTCGCGGACCCGTGGTTTTACTATACTTACAACATCAATTTCGCAATAAAAATTTCAAAGAAAATCCTCACTTATTGTGATTTTTTGTTTCGACTTAATTGATGTTCATACTTTAAATTGCTGCGATGAATATGATTCTCATCGTAACTCGTAAATGCAAAGATGTATAGAATGTATACGGTATGTCTTCTTGAAATTAACCTATTGCTTTACATGACCTTCTAGGAGTTGTAATGCCATAGATGACTAAACAGAATTTATATTTAACTGTTACTGTTTTAGTACCAACTAGGAGATAACTATATTACCCAAATCCTTTCGATGAACTTTAAACACAGTAGAAAATATTTACCAGTCCTTGAAAATACTGCAAGTTAAACTGAGAGATAAAGGAAACCTGGTGAAAGAATAGAACTAAAGGAATTGAATGGGAGGATCAATGAACTTCTACGAAGTATTTGGTACTGACTCAAACTCAAAGCAGAATGAATAAATCTCATATATACTTTTTTCTACAGCCTAAATGGGCATTATCTTAAAAGTTATGCATCGCAGAATAAATATCTTTAGAATCATGGAACTGATAATTATAGGAAAGTGACTATCAGAGGAAAGGCATCATAAAAGAAAGAAGACCAAAGGAAAAATATGCAAAATCGCACGTTGATATCTTTGTTTAGAAGGGAATTTTGGGAACCGTGAAGTGTGTGTAGCTATAGGAGACGCGTAAGGAAAATGGTGAGACAAGAGGAAGTAAAATTCAAGCGTAAGGAAGGGGAAATGGCGCAGAAGAGCTCGTTATAGAGAAAGGATAGAAGATGGCGGAGTGTGCTCACATTCGAGAGGCTAGTCATAAGATTACGGCGATAAGGAAGGCATGTAAGAAAAGGGTTTGCGGCTTGGAAATGTTTTCATAAGGAAATCATAGCGCAGGCCCTATCAGCTTTTTTTGAGATGTCAAATTGATTACAAAAGCGGCATGAATATTCAATTCACGAATTTTTCGAGAGAATCTGGGAAAACTTGGAGACGTGATTGGCGAAAGTGGGCGAGATTTTGGTGAAAGAGTTGGCCGTGGAGTCGGATGTGAAATTGGCGAAAGGGCTAAATTTACCAAAATGCACGTTATTTCGCACAGATGTTGCATTTTTGGCCTTCTGAAGTTAAATCTCGCAAATTGCAGATTTTGAAATAATGCTTTTTATCTTATTAGGAAATCATATGAGAACTTAAAAGCTAAGGAATTCTGATTTGAGTATCGACCGGAAATGTTCTAATCTCTGGATTTTACGCTAATTTATAATTATTGAGTATTTAGATTAATATTCTTCATTACATGTACATATTGTGTAGTAAGCACTTTTTCCTGCAATTACGTTAGCTTTAAAAAGGAGTCAATATTACAGCACTGAGCTGCACAGAGATGTTCTTGCTGCGCACTATGAATCTGGAATGAAATTATGAGTCGAAAATTTAATATATTTGCAACCGAAACATTGTTGATAAATTTAGAGAAAGTAAATTTGCGGAAGACGTAATCGGTATTATATGACCCCTCTGCTATTTCAGCCGATCCGACAATTAGTGGTAAAGAAGATAAATGGATGCGAGGACAAGTCGTTTAAGGGATTCAGTCTTTCCACTAACGATATTCGACAACAATAAGCTAAAGAGGCAATTCGAGCGCTTGGCGTTTACACCCCCTGCCACACGCCGAAAGGCGGCTTGCAGGGTATTTGCGTAGATGTATTTGAAACAGCAGATGTTAGCTAGTTATCAATGCGGGTCACTAAAAATATCATGCCGACAACTTGAATATATGCTGTTAGAGAGGACGCTGCATACGGCTGTTTTAAAAATAGAGATATAAAATACTCCTAAACGCATTGAGTTCTCGACACGTCCAGGGACCTGAAATTTCCCGTAAAATTTTCAGTAATATTTGATAGGGCTTCTTTAACACGAATTTTGTTTTAGCCATAGGTGGCTGTACCAGAGTTAAAACGTCCTACCAAGTGTAGGAAACCGTCACTCCGGGAAAAGCAGAACTTCTCAGAACAGGGGTTTTCCAGAGTGACGGTTTCCTTCATCGTGCCACTGTGAGCTCTGGGGCTGGAAAGTCCCTTACGGCTTAAGAAATATTTTAAATCTCTATTTTAACTGGAATATATCAAAACAGTGACGCTGATACATCAATTCTTTTAAGAAAATAGCTTGAAATTCACATTATTATCTCACTCTCAGTCTCTAATTTGCGTTCCTTTTGACTAGACAACTAAGTGTATAGAAGACACGCCCTAACACGGGCAACCTCATTGCTTACGAATCGGTAGAGTGGAAACTTTGAATGAATAACCTCCTTGATCTCATATTAACCTTCCACATAAATAGAAATGAAATCGACCATTCTCGATAAAACGTACACTTTAACGGATTCACATCCCACTCTCATATATAAATCGAAATAAGGAAAACTGATTGAAGCCGACCAGAATACAAAGGTACATTTGCAAGCAAATTACGGCGCTATGAATGGATTCTCCCACGCGTGTCCCGAAAAAGAGGGATTTGTTCGGCAAATGCGGAACCAGGATATATCCGCCATGACAAAAGAAATCCTCTAATTTAATGGAAAACGCCGCCATCTTTTCGTATACTTGCCCTACATATCCAAGGGAATACCCTCTGAACTACCTTTTTTTCAAAATATCTTTGACATTTTAACGTTATTATTATGAAAAATTTAATGAAATTCATCGGTTAACGTCGACAAAGCTACTAATAGTAAATGCTTTAATATCCGTTCTTTTATCTTACCTCTAGCATTTTTTTGCTATTTTTATACTGACTTGTTTTGTAACCTAATTACTTAAATTTCAAAATGTTTTTCTGTTTATATTATATGCAAATTTATTTATGTCTGTTTTGTCTCTGTAGTAATACACCAGTAAGAAACCAGTTTTCTTAACCTTTTAGATCTTATTTAACCTGCCTTTTCTTAAAAGCTTAGTTAGCTATTAGTAGATTTTGCAAGTTATTTGCACCTTCTTCCTGCTGTATAGTATTTTTTCCTAAATGCAAACTTAGGTTTTTAAACCAAAAATTAGTTATTTGCACTCTTTTCAAGCTATCCCTTTTAATTTACAAATGACGAAGGGGTAAAAGTAAGAAGAAACTTCGTAGACTCAATCTCATCTTTCACATTCTTTCGTGTTTGTTTCTTCAATTGGCTATTTCTTAAATATTCTGGTGACTTTAATTTCGAATTCTTATTTTTTTTAAATATGAAGTTTTCAAATATCGCATATGAAGGATTAATCCTGTTCTTAGTGAATTTGGGGGAATCTTCCCTACATAGCAAGGTAAAGCACATAGAATGAATCCGATCAATTCCTCATTCGTTCATCGGGAGATTATAAAATGGTCGAATGACAGAGCAGTGATAGAGATTGGTTGCGAAGTGAAGTAGGGAAGAATCTGGAGGATAGAGATTCTTTACGTCTGTGCGTCGACATGGAAGCAAGGGCTGTAAGACGATCGCTGTTGGCATGGGAACGTCGCGTACGGAAAGGGATCAAAGGTGAAGGAGCAGTGGGATCTCCCTCTACCTGAATTCACCTCTCGCTCCCTTTCATTTCAGAAGACTAGAGGATGGTTTAAAGAGGATGCGGAGGCGGTGTGCGAAGGAAATCAAATGAGAAAAAGGTTCTCATGTTATAACTCGCGCGAGGTGGGCGTTGATTTCTGAAGAGGGAAACGTGTTTCTCGAAGAATTAAATTGAGAAACGAGGGACTGCGGATATGGCTGTGTCGTCATTTGAGCGGAAAAACGGATATTTTTTCTGTTTTTTAAAATCTATATAAGTCCGCGTTTTCACACTTAACAACTGCAATTAATTTTGCTCACTTCCTAAGTTAATTACAGGAAATGAAAGGAAAGGAAAACCAGGTTCACAAATACATCAAAGATTATTCAGGGTACCTACCTTTTCGGAATTAAATAGCTCATGCTGCCATTGAAGTATAATAGAAACTTGCTCGTACATTCGCTTCACGGTTTTAGTTCGTATGCCCCAGGTAACAAAAATATTTAACAACATTCATATATAATTATGTATTACATACGTAAAATTAATTTGTAGTTTTTGTTTTATTGTTACAAACATTGGATTGAGGTTAATGAATGTATTATATAGATTCCCAGGTTAATTAGGGCCTATAATGGTTAAACAAGAAAAGGAGATATTTCCAGAGCCGGTTTTAAGTTTGATTCTACGAGTTAACTCGTTGAATCTTTACGATTCTCGTATTTATCTATGCTTAGATATCTTAAATATTTGTCATTAACTTCAGTTTTAATTTGGTCATATCGAATGTCCAACACATAACGAAATCTTTCTAAGACATAGTAAGCATCACAGTAACTCAAAACTATAAACTAATTCGTAGATGCAAGACTAGATAAAGACAATGTGGTTATAATGCGTATTATGGAAATGATGCATCGTAAATTTAATCAAGAGTTTAGGCATATTGAGGATTGCTACTGTAATGGCGATGATTGCGGAGGAAGTAATATAGCGGATAGATTGATTTACAGTGGGTATGTTCTCCGTGACCGCTATGGTAGACGTCAAGACATGAACTCTGAAAAATCCAGAATCAAGTATGTTACTTGATAGGAATGCATAATATGCGTATATCATATGTATATATGGGTAATTTGTGTTACGTATGTGTGTACCAAGTATGTGTCAGTAAATATTAAGCCCGAGGGCCGGTTTGAACCTCATTACCTCCTCATTAGCTATAAAAGCTTAGGAGAGGAGATGAGGCGACTAGGCAAAATGAGGAGTGAGGTAGTTTACCCTTCATTTCCTCACTGAGCCAGAATTCTGTAGTCGGAAAAAGTCCACCTAAGTGCAGCACAATATCCCTGTTAATAACTTTACGTAGCATTCAAAATAAGAGGTGACCAAATTGAATTCCATTATTTAGCTCAGTATCTTTCATATTATCAAAGCCATTTGGTTGGACTGAGATTTAAGTACGTAGAGATATATGAGTATAAATGTGTAAGTGTATTACGTACGTGGAAAGCTGCCACTAGAAGTTAGCCTTTTGTTGAAGTTCAAAAGCGGTAATTATTAGAATCTGAATTATATTTCAATTCACCCAACTTGTGCCAACAAAATCCGCCGTTTAGATTTCGAGCTGTGCGAATCGAAAATAGAGTCTTCAGTGAGATCACCTCTCGTCGATTTGTATGCCGTGTTTTCTCCTTTCAATCCGCGGACGTCCAATTATCTGAAGCGACTATCTTAACGGGAGCAAAATCACCGCCTCCTCGAGCGCAATTATCCCAGGCAAGTGTCCTCGAAGAGCAAAAGCCGTGAATCGGACACGTTTTAAACCGTGGAGTGCGTGGGAAGGGCACTGATATATCGAGGGCGAGGCAGTTTGGCTCTCGCCATCCGTGAATTTCGACCGCCGTGCGTACGGTCCAAGGGGTTGTAAAACGGGCAGAAAGGAGGGTTGCGTCGCGCGGGGTGTTTCGGTGGTTTTTGCACCGAAGGGACATTCATTTCGCATGCATAGCCAATCCCGCGGGTGTTTATACTCAGCCCGCGTCGAGAGAGGTGATGTTAGAGGACTCCTCGAAAAAATAAATAAAACTTCCTTTCTCTCCGCTATTCCTCCCCTTTTTCCTTCCCTCTACTTCCAAACCACACGTTTTCTCCCTTTCCTCCCTTTTTCCACTCTTTCTCTCCTCCCTCTACCTTCCTCTCCCCTTGAATATTTCAGGCTTAATTTCCCGACGCCTAAACTCGCACTCTCTACGCCTCTCTCATCATTTCCCCGTTTTCTAGTCCTTCCGTCCCGTTTTGTAGCATGTTTGCAAATCCTCGGAAAGAGTGTCGGGATACCATGTTTTTAAGAGAGCGCTTATGGGTACCCGTGCGTGTGTTTACGTTTTGATATAGACGAGGGCACCGCAGCCGATGACTGCCGGCATCGCTGGTGAGATGGAGATTACATTGGGCGCGAGTTGACTCTTTGGCTGTGGCGATTACTTCACGGAAAGCTAAAGTCCTTCTGCAAGAGGCGATACTGCAAATCGGCCCGTGCATCGCGCTGGAATTTGAGAACGATTTGACTTATTTTTTTATTGCTGATTTACTCTGTGCGAATTTTAACGTAGTGATCCACGATTCTGAAAAAAAAATTCTCCCACGGGTAGATGAACACTGGCCGATGAGGCCGCGCGATATTTTTGTTTGGCTTAGTCAAACTCACTTAAAAAATTATGAAACAGTAGCATGAAAAATTGCAGAATATCTGTCCTGCAAGTGATATTTGTCATTCAGGTATTTTGCTGTCAAAAATTCTCGCATCAAAATATCATCCTTCCATAGGGATAGACAAGATACATTTCAAACGTTATCACGGATTTCCGCTAGAAAAAAGTGCGCCCACGATCCTGTTTTTGCGCAGACGGTCCATCATCACGTGACACTTGATGTCGCAAACGCTTTTGTTCGCAGAAAATTGTAACTGACTTTTTTTTAATCGTTTTATGATGGATATCCACGCGATCAAACCTTCTGCAATCGAATTTTGTGTATGTATAACATAAAAAATAATACGCAAAGATTTACTTGGTCAGACGTACTTTAAGTAAAAAAACTTAATTTGACTCCTCTAACCTTTTATCTCGCATTTGCTCCCGAAACTGTCACACTCGGTAGGATTTAATGCAATCATTGGAAGTATATCTAAATATATATTTTAATGTTGTCGTCTTGTGTCGTGAACTCCCTGCTTGTCTCCCCTAAAATGAAAAAGCTTCTATTTAAAACCGCGGAAATGCTATTCCACTTGCTTCTTAATACCATTTAGCCTAGTAGAGATTCTCTTCCATTCTCTTTGCGAAGATATTATCCTCCGCTGGAAGATATTGTAAGAGAAAGTTATCGCCATTTAAAATGAAAAACCCGGACTTTTTTCCTTTTTCGTAAAGTTCACCTTTTTGCTATTATTACCTTCAAGCCGAATTGGGGAAGCACTTAAAGTAATATCAAGTGCGAAGCGTTTGCACCATTACAAAACAAGCAAAATAAAAATCTAAACAAGAATTCATAGTTACTTTGAAACATTTTTCATCAAAACGTAAAACGTTTACCTTTATTTTCAAAGATTTACAATGTAGGAAAAGTTCTATATCGCGCAATAGCCAACTTTGTACCGTATTAAATTACCTTAAACCCATGTAATTAAATAAATTATATGATTTAAAAAGAATTTATTCATGGATAACAGTTTAAGAGGTATATTTTGATGAATCTTTCCAAATTTGTGTATACGGATTCCTTTGAAGTCATGGATGTCTCCAATTCACCACTTAAATTAAATAAATGAAAAATATTTTTAAATAGAAGGTTAACATTTTGACCTTTAAATCTACGAGTTTACATAGTCCGTTCCCTTAGCTTCCCCTCGCTCCTCTATCGGACTTTCCTTTCCTTTTTCTAACCATTTTCTATTTCTTCAACTCACATTTTATCGCCCTATCTCCTTCTCCCTGTCGACTATTTTTAATACATTTTTCCAAGTAACTTCTCCCGAATGGGCTGAAGGACCATCGTGTGGGTCCGAAGAGTTTTGCGGAAAAGTTTTCGAGTGCGTGCTTTGCGTTTATAAACGGAAGAATCTCCGCCTTGGTTCCACTCTCTGCCGCACCGCCAGTGGCCCCCTCAAGCGGCCGTTACACCAAACCGATCCTGTGAGCGTTTTCCCATTCGTAGACTTTACATCTCCTCCCATGTCCACGGTGCGCATTTATTTGGTGTTTGCACGACTTAGCTCGCATTAATGCGGACTGATCGTAAATCAGCGCGTATAACAACTTGGCCGAACGCCACCCGGAATAAATCGACGAATCCTGTTGTATATACGTACGTGAGAGGTCGCCAAGTGCGAATGAGGTGAAGGGGAATGGAGAGTTTTGAAGAAGGGATAAGAATAATAATATCGGATAGGGTGGGAGGTGGTGAATGGAAGAGTTAGGCATGATCTTAAAGTGACGATGGGAGACAGACTAGTTTCGAGAGGAAGGTGGAGCACAGAGAGAACGTTGCGATGCAGAATGGCATTTTCAAGTGGAAGGAAAATAAAGTATTAATATACAAGTAGGAAAAAATTATATACATCAAAGAATCTTTCAAATTTCAGGGTTGCCCCCATGCTCAGACTTGCTTAGTATTCGGTCCTACAAGCTTTCCCCGAGAACGGTGAAGGTTTCTAAAATTTAAAGTAATACTTTTCAATTATTTAGGAGTTGATGACTAAAATCATTAACAGAAATAGGGTCTTGAGCAGCGCTTTCCTGGTAAGTGTATGCATTTGGATTCGATCAAAGGACATCTAGAGGGAATTCTTAAGATTAAAAAATTAATAAAGGGCGCCGTAGTGATGAATGATCATCGAAAGAGAGCAAAATGTGTAACAGGTGCCAAATATTACGCAACATAACAAAGGAAGGTATTTTTATTAGGGCAGCGGGAGTTGGGAAGGTTTCGTACCTGTTGAGGGAAGATGAGACTGGAAAGGCAGATAAAATCTGTATCTAACACGATTAATAACACTAATAAAATGTTTACCACAAAAATTAATGCTTATTTTTATATTTTCATTTTTCTTTTATATTAGGCCAAATTTTTAAATAATATGATAAAGGTAACTTTTATTTTACCTAAATTTTCCATCTGTGGCCCGTTTAACTTTCCGTCGTATCTGTGTGGACATTGACTCCTTGCGGGCTATATACCGTACCGTATTCTTGGAGAATCTATCTCATAAATAGTTCATTAAGAGCTTTCTGTGAGGGAAGCCGTGAACCTCAAGTTACTTACTTACATTAAATGCACATCCATAGCAGATTCCTGAACATTCAGCGAGCACTCACGTCCGTATTGCGTGCTTCAAATAAGCGAAACTAGATGGACTAAATCAAATTCATCGCTGACCAGAAAGCGTAATCAGTAATGCAGCATCCTACATGTCGAAAACTTGAAAAATGTGCCCCTTAAAAGCACAAACTGTTCCCATGGGAGAGAGAGGGATTTCCAAAGCTCTTCACTGACTGCATACTGAAGGTCCATAATGCTATAAAGCTGAGCACAAACCATACCTAACGGAATCGATGAAACACTGCCAAATAAACCTGGCACAAGAGTGAGCAAACTGGGCCCTCAGCATTGACGGATGTGATATTTCATTTTCCGCTGAGTGTACCTACGTGTCTGTTTTTCACGCTTAGTTTCGTATGATAAGAGCTGTATGAAAGTGCGTCGAAAGAATTTTAGCAACTATAATTTTCTCTTGTTGTCACCATAGTCGTTCTTTTCGATGAATAGGCAGATCTCTTTATTTAAAGTTCAGTTCTCCAGTTTCTATTTTTTTCTTACCTGAGAGGTATAAACTTATAATTGTACATTACAAATTAATTAAAAGAATTTTTTTTAATTTCACAAGGAAATATGGATATGCGTCCAGTGTATAGTAAGCGTTTGATATCCGGTGTATACGATAGCATAACTCTATTTCCTAATTAAAATATGACATTCAACCAGATTTTACTCGACACAATCCAAAGGATTTTGATGAATAGTTTAAGGATTTAAGGAAAGGTAAATTTCTTTGCAAGATGAAGTCGTGCAACTAAGTTCAGCGATTAGAATACCTGTCCGGAAAATGGGAGATCTGGGTTCGAGTCCCAGTCATGTCGCTATTTTTCACACTTGTTATTCCTGTGGGAATAGTTTATAGTCATAAGTAAGTCTATTGTAGCTCGAAGACTAGCTTAGAAATTCATACGAAATCCTTTTTCAATTTCAGATTTTTACTGAATAAATAGTAACACTTTTAATCTTCATCTACATCTACATAAGTACCCTGCAAGCCGCCTTCCAGCGTGTGGCAGGGGGTGTAAACACCAAGAGTAGAATTACTTTTTTAATTTATTATTATCGTGTATCGTTCGCGGAAAAAAAGAGTCTCTAAAACGACTTGTCCTCGCGTCTATTTCTCTTATTTTACGCTCACTGTCGGATCGGGCAAGGTAGCGGGGGGGTCGCATAATATCAATTACGTCATCCGAAAATGTATTTCCTCTGAATTTATCTAACAATCGCAGCCTAGCTTCTAATCTCCTTTCTTTCAAGGATTCCCAACCTGCGTCTGTGAGCATTTGCGTTACACTTGCTTCTCTATCGTAGCACTTTTTAACAAAACGTATCGCCTTACGCTGCACTTTCTCGAGTTCGCGAGAGTTCGTTTCATCCGCTGGGTCCCATATACTCGCCGCATATTCCAGATGGGGCCTAACTAACGTAAAATAGCATCGCTCTCTAACCTTTTCATCGCATCTACCTACAATACGCTTTATAAAACCGAGCTTTTTAGTTGCTTTACCGCATATTTTTCGAATGTGTGTGCTCCAGTTTAAGTTATTGGTTAGGGTGATTCCAAGATATTCTACTGAGTCGACTACATTTAAATTCGTTCCACTAATTTTGTACGGGCGGTTCTGACTCAATTGTTTCCTTTCGAAGAAATTTACTACAGAGCATTTATCTACATTAAGATCTAGCTGCCATTTTTCGCACCACATTTGTATATGAGCTAAGTCGTTTGAGAGTGAAGCACTATCTTCGTCACTTGATATTTCTCTATATATTACCGAATCATCCGCAAATATCCTCACATTGCTATCGATCTTGTCGCTTAGGTCATTGATATAAATGAGGAAGAGTAAAGGTCCGATTACGCTGCCTTGGGGTACGCCTGAAGTGACTCTGACTTTATTCGAACTAACGCCATCAAGTACCACTTGCTGTTCTCTCTCGTGTAGAAAATTCTTTATCCATTCAATTATTTCCTTGTTGATACCTGCTAATTTTAGTTTGTAAATTAATTTGTAGTGGGGGACCCTGTCGAAAGCTTTCTTGAAGTCAAGGAAAATAGCGTCCACTTGTTTTTTACTTTCGGCAGACTTTAAGATATCGTGGACGAATAGAGCTAGTTGGGTTTCGCATGATCGGTTCTTTCTAAATCCGTGTTGGTTCTTACTGAGGAAACTATTGCTATCTAAGAACTTCATAAGTGAGCTAACAACGACGTGCTCCATTACTTTTCCTGAGAGTGAAGTTAATGAGATAGGCCTATAATTTCCTGGGTTCTCCCTCAATCCACTTTTATAAACGGGCGTAACATTCGCTGACTTCCAATCTACTGGGACTCTACCTTCGCGCATGGATAATCTTGATTGCTACATACTCTATTACAAGTAAGGTAGTTAAAAGTTCAAACCCTCCCAGAAATATTTTTCATGTTTAGTAAAAACTAAATCCATATTCTGTAGCTTTTCGATTATTCTCAACTGATAATTCTGTATTTCTTCTATTGTTATCTTTTATCGATTCCTCCGGCATGTATCCTTTATTTATGCCAAGGCAATTACCACATCAACATTACTCTTCGCATTACTGCCAATTTCGTCTTCCCTCCCGATGTAAAACAATCTCCTTCGGTGTCTTTAGTACGCGCTCCTAGAGAAGTTTTTTATATTACGCTTATTTTCTTACATTATTAATTAAAAGTTTATGAGAGTCATTTCACTTGGTAGAAAGAATACTGAGTAAAAAGTAGGAGAGCTGCAAATATTCGCTTAAATTTGGTGAATGACTTATATAAAGGCCGCGGTGGCGCACTGGTTAGCGTGCTTGCACACTAGTGCTCCATCCCCAAAGTTCCAGGTTCAAGTCCTAGATAGTCGGATTTTTCCGGTAAGGGAATGGTCGTGTGTGTTCGTCTGTTGCTATTGTTTGAAGCCCACCTCTGATAAGGTCCAGAAAATGGATGTTTTGTGGACATTGGTTAATAAATAAACAGAAAAGAAAATCAAGAATATTATTCCTTGCCATTTTATGCTTAGTCCTGTGATAGAATTAGACTCATTAGTACTGTTTTCAAAACACATGAAATTCCCATCTCACATCTCCGTCAAGCGGTTGTCTATTCATGTGAATTCCTGTCACTTCCATTTTCCATCGTCAAAAGGTAAACGAACCATACGCTACGACATAAAATCACGCTTTTGCACCAGAAACGTGTGCCAGTATTATTCAATTTCACGACCTTGGTGACTGGTCTCAATTTATAACCCCAGTAACTTCCTTTTATCCAGAATGTCTTAGAACCTTCGGGTTAGTCTCATTTTTACGACATGCTAGTTAACTGTTTACTGCTGGACGAACAAAACTTGTTTCACCCAACTGTCACTTCGACGATGCCGATTAAATCTCATAGCATTAAATACAGAATTCTTATGGATATGTGAAGAAAAAAGTTTAGATTGACCCTTAAGTTTTACATAAGATGTCTTAGCTTGATTTTCAATAAGCTTTCTAGCTAAAAGAAAATTCCATGACTTATATTTATGAGGGTAAACTCGGGAATGGCACCTATTTGTAAAGACTAAAAGCCCAAGAAAACCAGAAATACAATACTCGAGCTAAGCAAACTTCCTTCCCCTTTCTCTTCCATCGAATTGATTCATCCTAACGAAGATCTTTGCCAAATTCGTGTAATTTCAATGGGTTATTTAATTATAAAACTCAAATAATGTAGATTTTTTATGTATGTTCTATAATGCGTATAATTAGTCCGTAATTAATAATATTTATTTCTCACGCGTTTCCATTTCATAAAATATAAAATGTTCCTTATTTTTATTTCTTATTCACGTAATTTTCCAGGTATTCTCAGGTATTGCGAAAATTGAAAGTTTCTGCACATATAGAAATAGCATAACATTGCTTATGAAACAGAGCGAACTGTAACTCTGAGTTAGATTGGCAGTGCTGAATCGATACAGTTAATGATACTTCATATTCTACGAGTAAATAGGGTCACGGTAATAAAATGGCGTGGATGATGATTCGAAATGCTGAATTTCACGATCAATTTCATGTTTGAATACGGAAATTCTAAGTTGATGTTACCAATGGTAATGCTACAACTGAGCTAAAAATCAGGGAATGAGCTATTTTAAAAAAAAGGTATATAAATGTTTAGATTCGATAGCTCCTTACCTGCTCTACATGCTCAGCCTAAACTTGGTATACATTCAAATAGAAGATGATACATTGGATGATAAGTTTTACATGCTCATGCAAGTTTTTCCATACCATACAAACTAGCGTCAACCTGAAGGAAAAAAGTCCGACTGATTATAAAAACAAAATCACCTAGAACAAAGTTAAACGGGAAAACTACGGTTTTGTGTAAATTATTTTACACATGATTGTAGAGACAAAAATGTCTGTACTTTCTTATTCGGATTTCTGTGGCCAACATTTTTAACCTATTGAGTAGCGATAAATTTTAAAACATTTTCATTTCAATTTCAATTTACTTTAATTCATTTCAAAACATGACCATATATATATATATATANTAGAGAGAATTGGAAAGCGCTTGGAGAGGCCTACATCCGACGTCCGATTGAAAATGGCTGATGATGATGATGATATATATATATATATATATATATATCAATACCCCTCGCTTACTGAACCGAATAAATAATTCAGGAGCAGGTTTTGAATGTAAAAACTTGTATGCATGTTGGCTTTTGAGCAAAGGGAAGCCGGGTTTAAGCGTAACAACTGCAAGGCTCTGTGTATCTGGTGGAGACCTTGGTCAAGTTAGAGAGGGTCAAAGCATATCGAGCTAGCTGACGGTCAAATCGTTTCTCATTTCATATAGTATCTCGTTTCTAGTGTGAGCCCCTTGCCTAAAGTGGAGACGCAACCTAACCATCTTTGGTGAGCTGCTTGTTGCCTGTATTTACGGCGCTCACCTCCTGCATTTGGGTCCATGATTGCGCGACGGAGTGTCCTACATCATGTCCCCTTGTGAAGAGGTAATTTATACCGCGACGGTTGTCTACCGATTTGTAAAGGCGCGGCTTTCTGGGAAGGTATAAACGTTGTTTATGTCCGCTTATGCGTGAGTGCGGCGCGGTGATTTAACTGTTTTGTGTAGGCATACATTTCCGCTCGTAAGCGTTTTTTCCGGTGTCGCGACTAATGACCGGATATGGAAATAAATTAGTCCGGAGAACATTATAATTATAAGCGTACCCAAACATTACAGAAGATGTTTAAATTGATCAAATCTCAAGATGAGAATATGCAACCTCAGACTCATGTTTTATCCTTCTAAATATCCTTACTTTCTTAGATAAAATGTTTCTTTGCATTTTTAGAGACGGAGTGATTTTAATCTCCAAGTGAATACGCTGAAGCGTTCCAATTGAGATAGCTTGTATTCGAATTGAGGCATAATACACACTTGAATTCTAAGTAAGGATACTTAAGGTTAAATATCTAATAGTTATTTTGAAACTTAGAAAAATACTTCTAGCGCTTTAAAGTAAGTGAATTTCAATCGTTTCAATTTGCCATAGAATAATGCTTTAACCCACCTTATTCTATTATTTAGGTATTCTATTTCTTTTAGCCTTAAAAGCACTCTAACAAAAATTAATCAATAATTTCGAAAACTCACTTGTAGTATACAATTAAAGTTCTTTTGCCAGAAAAGTGCTTTTAGTTGATTAAGAAGTTACACTTTTAGTATTCATTGTTTCATGAGTTACTTGTTTTTGTTCTATTCGTCATCTAACATAAAATATACCATAAATGCTGTTGTTGTATTTTTGCTAATGTTCATATATCGATGAGCCGAATGTCTCATAGTATTTTAGTAATATCTATATAGCTTCGGTTTTTATGGTTTTTTCCTGAGCTGTCTTTGAAAATAATTCTCAATAATCGCCATCTCGTAAGCAAATATTCATTTAAAGCAGTTTTCCCCAAATGAGTAATAATAATAGTGAATAAAACAAGATTCGGCTACTTCAGTGATGTTGAAAATTTTCCACTTGTTAATGAAACCGTCTTGCATTATGGAAATCACCTTCTGCTTCGTTATTCTTCCGGACTCGCATTCGTACCAGTAATACCGCCATATCTTGGAGTGGAGAAGGGAAGTGGGTAAAGATAACCCTTCCATAGTAGATCCGCGTTAGTGACTGAATTTTGAAGTATCCAAGAGCGGAAAATAGAGAAACGGAGAAAGAAAAGGACACGAAGTGGTGAGGCGAGGAGGAGGTTTTGGAAACTTCTGGATCAGAATACCGATGAAGTCACTTTGGAGAGCTTGAGCGGCAGTTCTGCTAAAAGGAGGTATGAGAAAGACTTGGGTTATAGGAAATGGATGGCCAGGTCGACCTATTGACCCTACACGCTAGCTTTACCTCGGTCATTCCTCCTCTATTATCTCCTTCTCCTTGATACTTCCTAGTCTTAATATTTCACTCATTCCTTTTCAAATCCAAGTACGCTCTTAGTTATTCCTTCCTCTTTCGTGAAATTTCATTAAATTTCCGACACTACAGTTCCTTCAGCCTAGATGAGAGTGCGGCCACGAATCTCGTCTTTAAACTTCCTTAGTTGATAACCTAGAATGTCTCCTTAGTAAATTAATACATAGAAACTAACGAAAGACTACAGAAAACTAGAGATAAATATGAAATTAAGAATATTTTCATAAGAGTACGAAGCAGTAAAAATCCGACCGGAAGGCGTTCATATGGTTCAATTTGTTACTCAGGCAATATTTAGTGACACAGAAGAGATCAGGTTTTTCATTTCGAGAATAAAATTTTCACTAACCATAAATGTCAGTTTACGCTAAATGATAAAAACAAAATCGTTGTACTTAGTTGAATCTTTGTGGCTAAGAAACGTAGAGAACATGGTTGTCTTTATCTGAAAGAATAACAAGTTTATAAATGAAACTTAGGCATCAATTATTTGAAATATTTGAGCTTTAAAGTACAGCATACCTCATAGGAATCGCTCAGATTCGATGAACTTTGATATGTGAAATTGAGTTACTAATTATCATTTGAATCATACGCATAATGAAGTACCTTATTACTCCATATGTTCTTAAGATAATAAAGTTTTTTAGGTGATATTATATTTTCATTACTAAATCATACTTACATATGTTTTCAGAGTTAGTGAACAAATTCAAGGAATAGAAGCACAAAAAGGATAAATTTTGTCCAAACAAAATTACCATCGACGGCTATATAGCGAAATTATACATTTCACTGAATATATCAGGCGGTGATATATAAAATGATATATAAAAATACCGTATCTCGGATAGTGAAAATATTTTGTTTATTAATACATTTCGTAAAACTCCGAGCAAATCTTTTTCATGGACAATTATCGCAAACTTTTAATTCGTGAATCGAATTCAGGTTATTACATCAAGTGTGTTGTTGAATTGAAAATTACAATGGAAACGTTTATTAACTCGTTAAGCTCATCGGAGAATTTTATCAGATTAAAATAATGAATTTAAATCAAAATTTATCAAATTCACTGCATTGAATCTACTGCGCGACTTCTCTCGATCTCTAATTAGCTGGATAATTGTTGAATTTTAATGTTTGAATGTTAATTTTCATTTTTTTATTAATTCTTAAATTCTTTATCTGAGCTTCCAATGCAAATTTGTGTGAACTACTAGCCTTGATTTTCATCCAAAAATACGCGTACATATTAAATTTATCACCATGATATTACAATATAAAGCTATATTTTCCAGATAATTGACTAAAATTGATTCTTAATCTTAATCTTAATTTAACATGCGATCACAACTTGTTTCGAGCTTTCATATCAGGTAGCCATTTTTATCAAACTAGCTTTATAGTAATCTTTCAAACTCAAAATGGTTTTATCTTTACTGTTCATTCTCTACTAATCATTCTTCCTTTCTTCTAACGAGAACCATCTGTACACAGTTACCAACATTTTTAGTCTTTCTTATTTTGTGCAGTAACCTATTGCCGGTGGAGGGCGAGAGAAGGAGTGTATTAAATGAAGAGAAAGGGCTTAGTCATTTTGCTCCGTAGCGAAAACCCGATTAACTCCTTTCCCAGACTATCCGTTCCTTTTTCTCCTCTCCTTCCATTTACAGCGCCACCCTTGACTAACTCTCTCTTCCCCTCGCACCTTCCATTCCTTCCCCTGCACCCTCCAACTCAAACCTTTCCTCCCATCACATCCGATTTTCACCACATTCGCAATCACTGGGGGCGCGTGATACGGCTCAGTGGGTCGCCGGCCGTCGTCCCTTCTTTTTACCGCTCCTTTTCGGAGTATTCTCGATGCAGTCCTTTTCCCCTTAGCCACCATGTGGTTTAAGTCGCCCCATCTAACGCCAGCTGGTAGCTTTGATGCTTAAGCCATTGGACGATTGGTAGGTGTAGGAGTTAATTATTTGCCTGAAAATGGTCTATATCAACTCCATCCTCAGGAGCGTTTTGAAAAACTTTCCTGTGGAATCATAGACTAATTTAGACGCCCAAAAAGATTTATCCTATAAGCTTTTGGTATGAATTAATAACAAAATTATTCTTCTATGATAGATTTCAAGATCAAGTCATCAAGATCAAAATATAGATTTCACATAATAGTGAATTTTAGAAACTTTTACTTCAAACGTGTGGAAAATATACAAAAAAGCAAAGCATGGCGATAAAACCATACTGGCTACGGGAGCTCAATAGAAATTTTTGAATCCGCGCGGGTTTTATAGAATCCCAGAAATTAGATAACCGCTCTTTCGCGTGAGTATTTCTATGCGCGTTCTGATATTTTGAATAAGTATATTTTACAGATTATTATCGCTCACACACACTCTTCACGGAGTTACATTCTGGCCTCCGAGCTGTAAAAGGTCTAATAATACAACACGGGTTATGAGTATTTCGACTTTTCACCATGATTTTTGTTAATCTACAAAGGCGAATAGCTGTTTTGTTTACAGGCGTTTGTAGGAAAAGTGCAGTTTAGAGTCATAAATATGTAATAACTGAAATAAAATCTGCAATATACACTCTTCCCGCAGCGCAAATTCTTGTAAATAAATAAATATACATACATGTATATCAGAATAAAAAAAGGGGGTAAGTTGAGAATATATTCCAAGATGAGTTAGTTTTAGCGTCATATATGCAGAGTTTAAATGTTTTAGCTGAAAATAAACTTAAGACCGGATTTTTAAGCACATGATTATTTCTCAATAGCAACATAGCCCTTTAAGCAATAGACTTACCAAAATAAATTTTCATCATATTCCCCGAATTTCTGTGTAACCGATCTCTGAAACAGTGATCATGTCTTCAATTCTTCGCAGGTGTCTTGGATACGGCACAGAGACATTCACATCCTTACCGTCGGTGGATACACGTACACGAGCGACCAGAGGTTCCAGGCAATTCATCACCGAGACAACGAGGAGTGGACGCTCCAGATCAAGTGGGCGCAGAAGAGAGATGCTGGGATCTACGAGTGTCAGATATCTACGCAGCCTCACCGATCCTATTTTGTTGCGCTCAACGTTGTCGGTAAGTACTTGAGAAAAGCACTTCGGTGATTTCCACTTCGACTTCTACGTTATTTTTTCAGCCTTCATCAAAAATTGTATTCTTGGCAAGATTTCGTGAGCAGATTTCTTTTATAGCATCCCTAGTTACTAGATTTGAAATTACACGCGCTAAGACCGGTTTCGAGCTACATTACAATCATAAGAAGAAGATAAACCACAAATAAGAATAGAATAACTGTTTTCGGATGGAAGAGACTCTTGCTATTGGAGGTGTACAAGTAAAATTCAGGAACTTTTGGTCCACTTGGAAACGGGGAAATGGGGACCTAATTTAACGATTAGACACGGGTCAGAGCATTACAACATAATTAGGATTGTGTGGCCAAACAAACGCTGAAGCACTCTACGGCCACGACATGGAAATGCAATGAAATGCTTTTACCCGTATCAACCGCTTAAATTGCTTTCAAATCCGCCTAATTGCTTTCTGTTTCTTCTAATAGTAAATAGGTTATTTGGAAAGAAAACATTTAATCAAATGGTATAATTTTTTCTCCATTGAAATCGTATACATTTCCCCTAATCATTAAATTAATTACATTTTTTATATTTCTCATTTTTTTAAGTATAGGTAATTCAGAGTGGGTAATTGATTGTGCATAATATTACCAGAGCCATCATAGTTACTTTTAAATTATTACGAAGTTACAACACTTCCATTTATATATTTGGAAACGCCCTATTCTTTTAAGTATCTTTTATTCTTACAAAATTTCTGTCAAAATGATTGCTGTTATGGTGAAGGCATTGAATAGTTTTGATATTTTAGCAAATTAATTGCGACACAATTGAATTCTTGATTTCTTTTGTTAGTCTTGGAAATGTTATTACATGACAATTCCTTCTGATATAAATTACAGTTCCAGATAAATAACAATTTGTGATATTTTTGCTATCTTGTGGAAGAAGTTTAATCCTAGGTTTCTCAGGATCATCCCGAGATATTAAAACATAGAATTCCGCTGCCTGCAAACGTTCCGAAAAAGCGGAGCACAAGAGCATGGTTTTACTTCCTTTGAAGAGAAAGGCGACAAAAAGGGAAGTGATGAGGGAAATGAATTTCTATATGAGAGGAGAACTGTGGCTTTGTGGCATCGCGAAAGCAATCAGCAAGATCTTTATTTCCTGGTGCCCTCCTTTTCGCGTTGGGTATTGGGAACATCACAAGAAAACGTGAGAGAGGAGACGGCAGTCACCCACACACTTAGACCTCCAGCGTAGTTCTGTTCTTAGCTCCCGTAGGCGCAAGTTAACGGCTCTGCCCTACTTGCATATTTTTTAGGACCCGCACTATCCACCGTCTTGCGGTCCTCACCCCACCCTCCTCCTACAGACACGCTTCTCTCCACCTTCCCCTACCCTTTTCTTCCCATCAGAGCTGCGTCAATCCTCTCTACAACATTCCCTGCGCATCCGCTGAGCAAATCTTAATCCCTGTCGGCGTTATGGGTCATGGATTCGTGTCACTCGGCCGTGAAAGGATTCTGCTCCTTTGGGAGCTGAAAACTCCCAACAGCGATTCAATCGCTTTAACCATAAGACACGTTTCAACCCTTTTAAACTTGAAGGCCCATCTTACTTTAGACTTGCATATAATACCCTATTTACTCAGAGAGTTGAAGTGGGATTTTAGAGAATCAAGTCGACGCTCATCAAATTCTTTCCTTTTAAATTATCTACATTTCCAAGGGGAAACGTACATAAAAAAGGCTGACAGGACCGGGACTCGAACCCGTGTCTTCAGCGATCCGGGAGAGTGCTCTTACCGTTGAACTATCTTGCCAGAGCATTTAACCGTGCCGTTTGACTATTTTCATGTATTTTTCTTCTTGGAAATACTTCAAGCCGCACGACTTTTCATGGAATCACAACCTTATCCCTTTACTTGAATCTAAATTCCGTCTGAAGGCTAACTTAAATTCGAAAGATCCAGGATTCGAACACTGCAAGACGGAAAAATGCAGGACACCTTGAAAATAAGTTATCGATAACTAGCGATGCCATTCTAAAATCTTTACCATGCATGTAAAAATATTATATTTGAACTCTCCGCTACGCCATCTTAAGTTTCATTTTTGATTCATTTCTATCAGTAATTTAACATATAATTGCCATTGTCATAACTTTCGACAAACCTTGAGGGCCCTCAAGGAGCTTCTTTCCTTTAAAAATGTATTTTTTTACATTTTTATAAACTCTGTGGTATGAAAAAAATGAAAAAGTTACATGTGACTGGGCCTCACACCAAGATCTTTCACTTTCACTCCTGTTCATACCTTGTTGTTTTTTTTTTTTGACTCGCATGGATCAGAGTTTGACCTTTTTAATATTGCTTTATTTACCTATTGAATAACTATTTTTAGATTTGTTCTTTTATTTCTTTACCCTCACGATCAGATTTACCTTAAATTTGAAAGAGGTGTGTTCTTTCTAGGGTGTGTTGCCTAATCTCTCAAGCGATATAATGCTGTCAACAGGTCAAAATGAAATTTCTATTATGGGAAAACTTACCATAAATAAAGTTAACTTATCCCGAATTCAAATTAAATAAGTCCCTACACGATTGTGAGAAATATTTTATATCACTATCACGTACATCCATTTCTCCTTCAAAGAAAAGAAATTTTCCATACCCGATTCATCACTATCTTCAAATTTCTCAGGTATTCATTTGCGTTCATCCAATCCGTTACAGATTCTTTTGTTCCTCACTATAATCTTCGATGAGGCATTTATGGTATTTTCAAACTTGCCCACATCCCTCGCTTATACCATTCCGACAGTTTCTTCCTCTGCTACGAGATTGACTTTGACTGCCAAGGAGAGCACCAAAACTATTTGACGATTCAAGAGAAGTTCAAAGGGTGCGCGAGAAATCCATGTTCCGGTTCCATGCAAGAAATCCGTTTGGCGCCTAGCACCTTCTTTGTTCAGAAACGCGGAATCAAGTAATATCAAAATAGGCCAATGATGAATATAATTTTTACATTCATTACGAAATAGACCTCTTTCTGGGTACAGTTTCAACGCAGATCTTTTTACCGATAAAAATGAAGCGAAATGTATCCTAGCATAATCTTATTTCGATTAGCTACTGAATGTTTGGAAAATACTTCCTTTCATTTAGGAACTCATTAGTATAGTATAGTGTTTCATGAGAACAATATATGTTAAATGACAGTTGAATAATGCTTTTTCACCTAAATTTTAATCGCCTGAACGTATCTAATGAATTCGGAGCTCGTATATTAAGAGCTAATTGAATGATAAAAAGTTAAGGTTTATCATATTTTTCTGAAATAATTTTTTAAATAAAAGTATTTTAAACTATGCATATAAACACGAGTCATTTCTCTCGCGATTAAAGGAAGCTTTTCCCGCAGTTTGATGCCTTTCTACATATACCGATTACGTCTTCATTTCCTCTGTGATTTATCGAGTGAATGTTGCATTCAACGTTAAGTTCTTTCGATAAAGGAAGTATAAAAGTCATATATTGGCTGTCCTTCATTTCACGTAGGCATTTTTAATTTTCCATCATGGTGGACTACCACTTTAGAAAAATTTTTCGTGAAGAAGGGAATTCCAGAATTTGGATATTACCTGATGACATATTATACTTTAAATTGAAAGTAGATATTTAATTTCCATTTTCAATTTTGTTCGAATTCAGAGACAAATAATACTCTGGTAGAGGGGATAATCGCCATTAATTTTGTTCTGAAATGTTCACATCTATGGGCTTAAGCAAAATAATCCTTCGTTAGAAAATTAATGGCACTCTCAGAATTGAAAACTGACTCGACCATTATCCATTAGAAATCCTTTAATATTGTTGAGCTTGCCAACTTTTGTAATCACGATGTTAACCAGTTTTACAAAATTCTCGTAATTTTAAAGCGGATGTTGCCCACATCGACATTTTAATCCCATTCTTCCCCAAGGACGATTTGATCCTTCTTTTTCTCGGAGATTTTCATCCAATTTCAAACTAACTTTCCGTTAAGGATCGTATTCGTTCCTTGAATTCTGACCGCGCCAATTCCCTATAACGAACAAAATGGGGTGACACTTCTTTCATTGGATTTAATAATCCCGAACGGTTGATTCAGCTTAAATTATTCTCGAAGGAAGACCTGATAGTTCCAAAGAGGAAGAGAATGAGGTATCAAGGAGGAATCCTCGAGATAATTTCCTACTTAGCATTGTCGCTGAAACAAATGAAAAAGCGATCCTTCCGGAGAATATCCGCTAGGCACTGAGATGGCCATTCTTCAAGCTGAGGAAATGGAATAGTAGGCATTTTGCTTTCTCCACATCTCTCTCAGGAGAATTCTTCGTCCCTTGGGAGGGTCTTTCCGCGGTGCAAACGGGCTCGTGGAGGAGAAGTGCTTGAATAATGAGGTTTTTAAGCGTAAGGAAAATATAGGAGGGAAAGTTTAACGTAAGGAGAAGTGAGAAAGATGGAATGAGTAAAATTGACCCTGAAATATCCTCCCTCGTAAATATAGTTGTGTAATTTCCTATTTGATAGCGATGCCCATCCATTTACATACTAAAGAACCTCTACGGTTTGAATAAATAATAGAATGCAAATATCCCTTTCAAATTATGCAAGAGGCAATCTTATCTATTATTACGGAAAATATCTCGAATTCGGAAGAAAATTTAGGATTTCGAGGCCTCTTAATGGTTGTAGTAATAATTTTGAAGGAAATATTGAGCAAACGAAAGAAATGTAGCCAATGTCCAAATTATTTTTATTTTTTTCTTCTTACAATTGTACACGGTGAGCAGAAAGGTGGTGACTCACCATTACTTAAACTTAATACTTTAACATAAGAGGAGAAATAGCAGTTCAAAAATTCAAATTTATAAGTTATAGAATGAAGTTGATTTATTTAAGATGTCGACTCATTCATTATATAAAGTAATCGGTGCATAAAATGCGTACGAGTTGATTCCATGATATCCTATGGCTAGAAAGGAAAATATTAATTTATTTTAATCGAGTTTTCTTCCTATCGAAACTCATTCAATTAAATATCCTTCAATTGAGCTTTAACGAAAAATGTGAATTAGCCTGGTCAAAAACAAGAGGAAATAGGGTATTTTCTACTAGAAGTTAGATGCTATGATAAAGTATTTTAATCAATCCCATTAATTAAATTAATAAATTGAATTTAAATTGATTATTATTAATTGATTAAATTTCGTTCCACGTGGTATGAATAGCAACACCTCATTACCCACTTAATAGTTAATTATCTGTGAAATAATTGTCCAGAAAAATTTTATTGAATTATTTCTCTTGATTGCGCAAGTTTTTTTGATTTTGGCCAAAATAATTTTCATTTGTATACAGATTACGGCAGTGAATTTATCTGTTAATGCAACCTTTTTTTCCTTTTCAAGCAAAGATGTACGTATAATACCTTATCCTCGAGAGCTTCGCGATGGACATCTCCTTTATCATGTGACATTTGTCTTCCTGAGTTCTCTAAATGAGCTTCTTTTCCCTCAGTTCTCCAAAAGATCTTCTTCTCTTTTCTTATAACTCATCTTCACTGTTAATTAGGGGTTGTCCTTCCATCAGCGACAAAATCTAATATAACATCACATATACTCTACTCTC
The DNA here is from genome assembly GCA_000376725.2 of Ladona fulva. Classification (NCBI taxonomy): domain Eukaryota; kingdom Metazoa; phylum Arthropoda; class Insecta; order Odonata; family Libellulidae; genus Ladona; species Ladona fulva. The sequence goes on from KZ308268.1 coordinate 1,846,161, forward strand.
AATATTCCTTCTTTTCATCTGATCTCTTTCAATCTCTGTAATTTTTCATCCAATCGGTTATAAATGTATTTCCCCCTCTTCTCGACCAATTATTGTAAAACAATATAAATATNCGATAAGAAGTAAAAAGTTGAAGTTACGTTAAAGATACTGACATGTATCAATATTAATTTTTGTTGTTCGTAATACACATTCCAAAATCAATTTTTAGTTGTACTCTTCGTCCTTCTGCACATGATGGCTTCTATTCGCCATTTTCATATGATTAAATCATTGTTTGGACGAAATCATGCACGACATCAAATACGTGTCTATTTTCTTCAAAATGTAGGAGAATCTTTCGATATCCTAAAAATAAATTAATCGCAACGAATCTCATACTTAGGTTTCAAATGCATTTCGACAAGAAATTCACTGTTTAGTCTATCTCAGGCCTTTCTCCTTCCACTTTAATGCTCTAGATGTATAATGTTCCACTCTTAGAAAGAATTTACTGCGTCCTTTCTAACACTATAGTTGTATGTTTTGCTTTTGCATTCCTAGACTTTTGGTTCGAAAGTATGTTTACGACCGATTTTTATTTTCGAGGTAGGGTTTTTATTTTCCTTTTCTTGGAAAATATCTGCTCCTGTGTCTTTCAGCATCGCCCGCCTTCTTTCTCACGCCACTTCAAACGTTCCAGAGTTCTCTAACGACCCACTTTCGATCTTTCTTTTTCTCACTAGAATGCGCATCTTTATTTCGAAACTTCGCTTTTGGTTAATGTTGTATCTAGGTAAAGGCAGCGAAGCTGGGAGTAATTTTGTATACAAGCAAATAAAATTTCCTATCGAATTTTCTTCGAATTCTCCATTCTCCTCTTACTTTTTTACGTTATATAGTTATTCCCACAAGAAAAACCCTTCTCATTTTATATATCTCAGATATAGGTCATACTCGGCATTTATTTCCTTTTGAATTTATACTCAACGTAAATGGAATTCAAACTGTTGAAAACGCGGTAGCTCCTAATACATAATAGAGCGAGCGGAAGATAACTCCAGCGAATGAACCGGCTCGGCGGTCGGAAAATTTTATCTTTTCGATTCCACTCATCAAAGGAGTAAAAAGTAATCGTGATTCTGAAAAGCCAAAATGTTTAAACGGGTCCGTAATTTAATGAATTACACGACCTCCGCATCCCTCTCTTTCGTTCCGAAATCACACAATCCGAAATTCGTCGCCCTTTTTTCCACTGGTTAAGCCAATATCCCGACTATACTCTCTCGATCACTCCAGCCGAGTAATATAAGGCTCCTCTCTTTTAATAAAAAAAAGGTCTTCCGCGCTCTTCCACTTCTCTTTTCCCCGATCCACAAACATTCTTTTTTGCTTTATGTTTGCTCTCCGCGTTTAATTACCATTCCCCGCCGAAGTCTGTTTGCTTATCCGACGCTCCCACTCCTCCCCTTAACCTCCTTTCTCCCTCTGCGCTCCCCTCTCCGTCCTATGTTATCTCCGCTTTCTTATCCCCCCTTATCCCATCGCTATTCCCTCATTTCACACACCATCCGCCTTCTTTCCCTTTCACCCATACAACTCTCCCGATCACTGATGAAATCTCCATCCATTTTTCACACCTCGTCATTCTTCAAACTCCCTTACCGACATTTCTCGGACGCCTCTGCCAGCATTTCTTTTTTTCCCTTTAATTCTGACACTACGTCCATCTTTTCTTCTCCTCACCTTTCCCCGACTCGGGTCAATTTAAACTTTCATCCTTTACTTAGACACTGAGTAAATTTTCCATAGGGTCCCGTCATCCCTTTCAGAAGTCTTCGCCGCCGCTCGCCGTATGCCGTCTTGCAAAGAGCGTCCATTTGCACAAAATGTCTCCAATTTCACTCCGAAATAGAGTCATTCCTCCCTCGCTGCGGCTAAATTCATCCAAGCCTCATTGCGGTGCCGCGTAGCGTTTTAATTTTTTTCTCAAACGAAAAGCTCCCTAAAAGCTCTATCAGGTACATCCTATTCCTTCCGGAATTGTACACCGAATTTGATCAGGGAGGCATTCGAGATGTAAATAAATGTATTTTTGCTCAATTGTTCCATCATTGTATGATTAAAGGGATTCTTCAAATAGTAGCGGCCAATCACCGGTTTGATCCGGGAAATTTTGATCAGCATTTGCAAATTCCGCAGATGATCATAACTATTACATAGTAATGATGATTATGACATATTTGACGTCATTTTTAGTTAGTTTTCAGTGAAACCAGTCAACAATAACAAGACCGTCAGGGGTGTTTGCTTGTAGATGGAAATTTAAACCTTACATTTAAAGTTTTGCACAGTAGCCCTCAGTAATGTTTGCCTGTACGTGAAGATGGAGACATTAAAATTTAAAGGTTCTTCTAGCATACCTCGAAGTAAGCGACCCTCTTTTTAGAAGCAAAGAAGCGCCTCTTACATCTCAGATAGTATAAATAGTCATTCCTTAAATCGTATTTAATAAAAATACGATTATCATGTTATTATATAAGTATCATTCTTACAGGATTCATCTAGAATCAGGTACACATTTCTTGTAATTTAAATTTACCATAGTCTTATAACAAGCCAGTTTCCGGCCTATATGTATTTCAATTCGATCAAATAAACTTCTCAGAATTATCCTCCTGATGGGTGATGGTGTTTCTTAGTTGATCCACGAATTTCCTACAACGGAAGATTTCGATCTGAATTTATTGAATATATTAAATCGAATATTTCAGAACCTATCCTCCGGTAAGTACTATCTTAAATCTTTCATGAAAATTTGGGTGCTACTATAAGCAACGTATGTTAACTTTATGAATACAGCGGCTCTGCTCTGGAGCCTTTCTCGGCCTATTGAGGAGTATTTTAGTCCAGAAATGGAATCCTGTTAAATCATGGTCTTACAAAGGTTCCTTTATTCCTGTGCTAATATTCCTTCAAAGGCACTCAACAACTTCTGTTGAGCTCGGCTTAAGTCTTTTGACCTATCTATTCACTATTCGCCATTTTCATATGATTAAATCATTGTTTGGACGAAATCATGCACGACACCAAATACGTGTCTATTTTCTTCAAAATGTAGGAGAGTCTTTCGATATCCTAAAAATAAATTAATCGCAACGAATCTGCAGCAGTAATTTCTATTAGCCTCATGAAATAAATTTTCCTTAATACTCATTCAAATCGTTCCAACATTTTCCCAGAATCTTTTGTTTTAACTTTTTTGGAAAATTAGAGAATGAAATAGTGAGAGAAGAGTAAAATGTATATTCATTCTATTGTCCGAAAAGGGAAAAATTTTAAGAAAATTCACTTACCGGATGGCTATTTCATGTTTTTATTCAATCACTCTTTCTCTGAAATAAAATCGATTGTATATTTCATGGTTGTGAAATAGTTGTTTCCTTGTAAAAATTGCATCCTCTATTTCAGAATTCCCTTCATGCCAAGAACATCTCTGTCTTATATTATTTTTACACAACATCAAATAATCCTTCGATATTTCATCCATAAAGCCTGCCTCGATGTCGTAGTGGTTAGCATGCTAGCATTAGCAATGCCGGATCCCGACTTCGAGTACTGGTCAGGGCATAGGCTGTTGGTGTTCGTCTTTACTAGGTCAATTATAAGAGTGGTCTCATTAGACAGAAATTTACCAAAATGAAGACATCATTATTATTCTTATTAATAGGGGACATTTTTATGCTCTGATTAAAACCCCTTATCGCTGTATCTATACGTCACGAGTCCCTCGGAGGCAAGTATTCCTGATCAAACAATAAAATACGCATGTGGTGTATTTTATAAGGAGAATAAATACTACAGCAATCCAGCAACGAGTAATCGTCATCGCAATAGTAATAATAAACATTGCACTGGTACTGCGTGCATCCGGTGAGATTTTCTTTTCAATCACGAATTCAAAGTACTCTTAGTTCCACGTGGCAACGGAAATGGTATCAGAAGAATTTGCTCACAACAGAGCGAAAGAAATAAAGTATGAGGAATATATATTTTACTTGATAAGGATAAGTAAATGTAGAACGGCTCTTTGATAAAGGAAGCGTGCTTTGCCTTAGAAATTTGGTCATTCTCGTGTTATTTCGCATCCCTTTTAAATTTGAACGATGTACGCCATACTAAGACTTCCTATACCGAACGTCCATTCTCCTGTTCATTTAATTCCTAATCCATGTCACTTTTACGATCTCGTTTTCAATTACTAAGTCCGAGCAACCGCCTTTGGGGAGAAAGGGATGGGGATGAGGCCCTTCTGAAAAAGCGTCTCATCTCCATCTCTTTTTTTTATCTCAGCTAAAAATCCTCATCCTACGCAAGAATCTATCTCCCAGTCCCATTTAATTCCCGGTCTTCCTCTCTTTCTCAGTTCCTTATGCTTCACTCAATCTCACTGTACGTAATTTATTCTTCTTAACCCCATTCACCAGTCTTCCTACCCATGGCTACTCCATCTTTAATCTGCTTCCCTCCTTCCATCCTATCTTGTTTTCGACCGAATTCCACTTTTCTCAGGGTAAGTACGTTTCTTTCCCTCGCCATTTCCATTTTCTCTAATCATTCTCTCTTGCTTTCTTTTACTATAGTTCTTTTTACAATTAGATCACAGACGGCTCTTCTACTATGGATATTTTTACTATAGAATTCCAATATTCCCACTATTTACCTCTGTGACAGCGATGGAAGAACCAAGGATAGAGGAATTAGTGGCAATCAATGTGGAGAGAGAGACATTAAGCCTGCCATACTTCCAACTCTCAGTTGGAAAGAGCTGTAGAAGAAGGTTGCCAGATAGGCAAGTGGGTAGCACGTCCAAATTTGGTGGAAGCGGTCCAGGGTTCGATTCTCGTGGGGAACCCATATAAGCGAAACTACTACTTTTTTCAATTCTAATTCTGTTACCGATAGATGCGTGTTTATTTGGAGTAACTGAAGCTCTCATAACCATAGTTATATGGAGTAACATAGCTCTTATAGCTGAAAGTTCCTTGCCTTGAAATGCAAAACGTTGGTGCAACTTTTTTCACTATGACACGAATCTCTACTTCCTTTGATCTCTATTTCGTTTTCCGCAATCTTTTCTTTTATCGATATTTATCTCCAAACTTTCATTAATTTCATTTTTTCTTCTTTATAACTCTCTTCATTCTCTACTATTTTCTGCCTTTTTAGTACCACTTTTATTTAATACTTTCCCACTCTTCCTTTCATTTTCCTCAACCCCTCTTTCCTCCCCATTTCTCTGAAATCATTCGCAATCTCTACTTGACAATTGTCTCTTATGGAGCCCATTTTCGTCGCATTTCCATTCTTTCCCCATAACAACACCAATTCCATTCTTTTTAATGCGTTTATTACCCAATCTCATCACCTTTTTCTCTCATTTCCCGATTCGCTTTCGCAACCATTCGTTACCTAAAACTTACCCCTTCATTTGTTCGACTCTCTGTCCTAATCTGCCGCATATCCACGTCTATATTCCGTATCTCCCTTCCTCTCTATCTCTTTTCTCTCCTCCCTCTAAATCTGGCCTCACACCGCTCTCTTTTGTATCTCCTCAATGCTTGCGGCGATGTCATGTTTCCTAATGCATTCTTTTTTTTTCTTCACCTGAACTCTCCGTACTCCAATGTACTTCACGCCTGACATGTAAATTAATTCCATTTGGATTCGAAGAGGATGTCTCCTGGAAGGGGGGGCTTCTGAAGAGAGAGAGGGATAAAGTATGGGTCTACGTCTTCTGCGGTTGGCGTGTGTTGAGGGCGTTGGTGAGAGAGATGTAACGAAGGAAGGGCGTGTGTAAGGGAAGGATAAGTGGCGGAGCGGAGGAACGGAAATTTGGTGTAATTGGAGTAATGAGATGCCGTAGCTATTTGGGCGTGTTGGTAGACTAATAATTGGTTTTCTCACCCCAAGAATTAAATTATTGACGAGGCTTATCGGGAAAAAACATCTTGGTCGTTATTTTCTCTTTTTACCGGTGGCTTTATCGGCTTTTTTTACATTTTTCGTCCGATTTTTGAACCCATACCTGCGCTCCCATGACCCATTTTATTCCCGCGTAAGTTTTTACCTGACTGGATTGATTCTCAATTTCCTGGCAGAATTATTGATTGAAGGGAATATGTTAAATAAATTTTAAAGAGGACGCTTTCATTTAAATAAAATTTACTCAGTGTAGTTAATTATTTGTTTCATTAAAGATAAAAAATTTCTAATTTCAAGGCTATCTGCTTGATTCTCGATAAGAAGTAAAAAGTTGAAGTTACGTTAAAGATACTGACATGTATCAATATTAATTTTTGTTGTTCGTAATACACATTCCAAAATCAATTTTTAGTTGTACTCTTCGTCCTTCTGCACATGATGGCTTCTACATGAGCGGTCATTTTTTAATGACAGTTAAAAATTCCTGCAATCAATAGAAATATTTTATTACAAATTACTTGCATTTAGTAATATAGGATACTAACATTTGATTCAGTAATATCGGTTAAAATTGTTTATATTGAGGTATCATAGTTTCACGAAAGGCAACGCTGTCTCTTATTGAGAGAAAATCAATATGATTTCACATCTGTAATAATACCCCTAAAGTTTCATTTGGCATATAACAGGGGCAAATGAGCGTTTGAGCTACTTATTCTACTTATTGATGTCCCGCATCGTTCACTAAAGTATTGAATCCTTAAAATGATTTATCCTAGCATCTATTTCTCTTATCATACCCTCATTCTTGGATCGGCTGAAGTGGCATGGCATCGCATAATATCGGTTACGTCTTCCACAAACGTACATTCCCTAAATTTATCTATCAATCGCATCCTAGCTTCAAATCTTCTTTCTCTCAAGAATATCGAACATGGAGTGTCTGAGAGCATTTTTGTAACGCTTGCTTAGCACCATTTTTTTTAATAAAGCGTATCACTTTCCGCTGCGTTTTCTAGAGTTCGCGGGTACACTTTTTAACCGCCAGAACCCATATACTTGCCGTATATTCCAAGTTGGACCTGTCCAATGTAAAACACCATCGCTCTTCAACCTTTCCCCTCAAGGCATAGCTACCTCAAGGCGTATTGTGAGCATCATTAACAAAAATCACTCGATTTCGAGAACACTGCTGTGGAGTATTATCTAATTTATCATCTCTTAAATAATGTAAATAAAACGAAACTGTAACGTAGTACAAGTAGGAACCTATATTCCCATATTAGCTGGCTACACCTCTACATCATGCATTATTTACGTATTTTTTGTCACGAAAAATCAACATCAGAATGAAACCACTTAAATGTTCGATTGGTGACGCTGCCAGGAATAATATTAACACCAGTAATTTAATTTATCGTTATCCTTATTTTAAATACGCTATCCTTCACGATGACGAGGAAGTGATTCAAAACTATTCTTCCGCTACCTATTCAAAAATTAGTCTCCTGAATTTTCCTGAGATATTCGAAATGGGTCGTAAACCTAAGAGTGAATTGGCAAATCTTTTACATAGAATAAGTGAGCTGGTAAATTTCCTTCCGGAAAATCATATTGTTGAATTTTCTTTAGGAAGATTTTCACTCATTTCAATGATTTCTTGAATTCTTCCCCTATTGTACTAATCGAGACCAGAATCAGATTAAAAATATTTCTTGGCAATGTGCGAATTGATAATGGAACTTGAAATGAAAGCGGATAAATTACTGCTGAAAGTATAACAGATACGCAGTAAAAATAGATTGAAAGAGAAAGGGACGTAGACCTAAAATTTAACTTTTTGTAAGATCTTGTTAAAAAATGAGACGAAAAAATTCAAGAAAACTTCCATTTTTCATCACAAATTCAAGCAAATATATTCCCTTCTCGTAGATTTCATCTCAGTATTTCAACGTAACCAACCGTACCGTGACTTCAAGAATTCTGCATTCGTTATCGCTTTCATGTTTCATGTCTCCGTGAATAAGGAATTTGACAAAAAGCTTCCCGAACACTTGAGGAAAATGGTTGACTAATTTCTCGCCTTTAGGCTCTTTTCGTATTCTCCTCCTTTTGACAAATGAGCTGGCATTGAGCGTAGTACAAATTACGCCCTAGCGGGGGATTTGGATTGAGAAGACTAGAGGAGGAGGGAGTGGTAAGGAGGATCCCTAACAGGCGACAATGAGACGTTCTTCACTCACGCACACATCTCCAAGCGGATCTGATCTCGCGCCCAATTCTGTCCATTCTCCTCTCTTTTTTCTCCTTTGGCCTCGTCCTTGTCCTCCATTCCTCTTTTTCATTTTCCTCAATCTTCTTCCCATTCTCGTGTTCCCACTTTCCGAGGACCCCTTTAAGCAATCTCGTTTGATCTCTTCTTATCCAACCCCCCTCCCCAAAGAGTCTCAATTAATGCGAATTCTTAGAAATCGGTCAAAATACGGCGATTCTCAGTCGCTGAAGTAGTCTTTGGTATGAAGGTGCTCCCACTCGATATTTCGCTCCGCTCAACTCTGAAGCCAAGAACCGTCATCGAAGCTATTTTTGGATGTCTCGTTCATTTTATTTCCATCTTCTGGTTCGCCTCACGATTAATTCACGGCTCGATGATTAACCTGAGACAGTCTGATGCCCGATTGACGCAACAGAATTAATAATCCAGATTTTTGTTTTAAAGGAAATAGTGCGTCTTTCCGGCGGAATTGATTCCGTCGAAAGAAGTTATTTCAAGGTAATAACCGCGTAAAAATACACATTTACTTTTAAATTCAAATTTCAAAGACTTTCTTCGAGTTGGCTTCAACTTTTGGTTTCATTTCTTTTTTATATTATGTATGTAGATGGTTGCTGAACACATCGATGGAAATAGTCCAGATTAAAAGAAACATTTTGGGCAAAGTCCATCTTTATTTAAATTCAAAGACTTCTCACTAACATGTCTTCCTGTTATGTATGGTTTGTCAGTGAATTTTGTTAGCATCACGTCCGTTGTCTTTATTTAAATCTCAGCTTAATAATTACTTGTAATTACCATTTCTGAAATTACACATTTTGGCTACACTATGAATTTATATTATACACTCGGGATTATGAACATTTAAATCCGTCTTATTCAGCTTTAAAATACTGCAACCAACCCAAAGAGCTCTATAAAAGCTTCTTCAGCTGATAATTCAATTGAAATCAAATGGTGACAAAAATAATATTTTGACTTCATTGCTTTTTGCTGGCCCTATAACTGTTTTTCTTCCTCTATAATCGATGAGTTTAGCTACAACTGCAACTGATTGTGAGTGGAGTCTTAAAAAGATGAAAACAGAAGTAACTTTGATACTATAATTGAATAATCTCTTACTTGTTTGCTCGAAAATTTCCAGTGAAAGGATAAGGAGCAAATCAGTTTGTTACGTGCCCTAAGAATCTACGCTCAACTTCAAAATACCTTAATTTATATTATTTATAATTTTCACCGAGAGTACTACTCATGGCTTAAACAATCCTGCTCTTAATCTATCTCATCTAGATATCAAATTCCGAATTCAAATTTTCCTCTATTTCCCCGCTACTGAAACTATCGCGACCCGTCGAATTCATTTCAAAATTCGGAAGTTTATCTTAGATATTTATCTCTTCAATTCCCGGGAGTAACTTCACTTATTGCAGCCCCATTCCGTTTCCGGAAAGCTTGAGAGGTATCCCCAGATCTATGTCTCCCTTCCAACTCAAATATAATCTCTTGCCTTTCCCCTTACAGAGGATGGATGACCTGTAAGACAGTAGCGATGAGTTCAACCGAATTCATAAGTTCCTCTTCTCTCGACTTCAATCTATATGCGTAGGAATTTTAATTGCCTGGCGATAAATAACGAGCACCGAATCCGTAGTGAGATCGGCAGAAATGGTGAGAGTTAATATAGAGGGGAATATAAGTGAAAAGGGCAAAAAATAAGGGAGAGATGAGGAGAAAAAGGTGTTTTATCTGCTCTTTCCCCGAGGAGAGAGGGATGAAATAAAGACAGGAGATTAATAGATTGGAATTGTTGAGTGATTTATATCCTTCGAGTTCTTAATTTGCATGGGATTAAGGAATGGCCGAGGAAAAGGGAGGTAAAAGTTTCCCGTCCGGATGCCAGCGATCCCACCCAACTCTTCCCTCCAGAATCGCCAAAAATCCTCTTTTCCGACAGATTCCTGGCTCTCGTGTGAAGATGAAAGTGAATATGAAACAGGAAGTGTTTTAAAGAAAGAGAGGGATGTTCGTGCTTTTAGGTATCTGAATATTAGTCAATCTTAACAGTTGTTTCCCTGCAGACTGTAAAGTATTGAAAAAATCCATAGAAACATAATGCTTTTTCAAAGCAAAAGAAGCAATGATAAAATAAATTCATGAAATATAATATAAATAAAGAAAATTTCGTTTAATTTATAGATATTAAGAAAGTTTTATTAGGTAAAACAATAAGTAAGGTTTCATCCAGATCCTTTCTTAGTCAATTTCCATTTGAGCTCTGATTTTTTGATCCCATGATACTATTTTAATAAATATGCAACAAATTTAAAGTCCAGTTAAAGCGTGGCTGCGGTAGCTGCGATGCTGCAATCCACGGTTGGAAAGATAAGAGGCAGTTGAACTTCCTTTACCAGAATTAATGTTCATCGGGACTTAAAAGCGGTTCTCCCAATTGCCTCTCCATCTAAGCTATCTGGTCGGAACGGTTATTTAAGCGGAACGGTTCTGGCAGGGTAAGGTAATGGATATAACAACTGACCGGCGATGTAAAGGTGTAAGTTCGAGTCCCGGTCCTGTCAGGTCTTTTCACATCCGTTTTTCCTTGGGAATTTTCGTAGGTGTACGTTTTTACGTGCAAAATCACCTTAACCCTTTTGCTTCTGGACATAATTATCTTGATACATAGGTACTCAGCTCATAAAACATAGTAGTAGTAGAATTGTTAAAAGTGCTTCGACAGCTTCGGTCATTTCGCACGTAGGGCGATTCCCACCGGGAATCGAACCCGGGACCGCTTTCACAGAAGTCGAACGCGTTGCCCACTTGGCTATCCGGGAGCCCTCATAAAACATATTTTTTTCCTAGTATTAACCACAATTGATGCGGTTATGTGGTAAAGAGGCTGACGTTGTGAATTTTTTTTCAAAGCGCACATTTTACCAAATCTTCAGGCTATGATTTATTTGTATACATTACATTCTATTTCATGGAGTAGTATATTATGAAGACACATTCACTCGTTTATCAGAATCAGCCTTAATTCTTGATTATTCCGGCTTAAGAATGATAAAAATTATAAATACACATATATGCACTTATTTATTCAGTCAATATATAGAGCTGTGATTCTTATTGGCAACGAAAATGTATAATGTATGAACTCTGTGTTATTAGACGATACAGACATAAATCAATTATTTCATCAAAGGGTTATTTCATAAGGCCGAGAATGCGCGAAATCGCGCATTTCTGAGTTTCAGAATCAGATTGCATTATCGATAGGATAAAAATGTCGGAATAAAGTTGCACGCGGAAAGAAAGAGAGCGCACAACCGAAGAATTTCGTATCATTTCCTCATTTTGGGGTCGAATCGAGCGTTGCTAAGGAGAGTGAGATGAATTTGGGGGAAGATTCTGTGGATGGAGAAAGAGGAAGGACGATGAATATAAAGGGAAGAGAAGGAAGTTTTCGGGAATACAGATTAGCAAGAGGAGGGAGAAAAATAAAACGCCATGAGGATAGAGATAGCGCATGGAAAGAAAGGAGGAGATATCAAAGACAAATGGAATGATAAAAGATAAGAGGAAGTGGTAAGAATGGAAGGGGGAAAGAGAAGACGTGTGAGGGAATATTAAGGAACAGAAGGAATTTGCGAATGCGGGGTGATGGGAGTGGAGCAGAAAGGAAGGAAATGAAGGAGATCAGAAAAAATGGAAAAAATCGAAAACAGTGAAAAATAGAAATGGATGGTTAAATGAGAAAAAATTGGATGGAATAAAGGCAGCACGAGGTAACACGAAAAACAATAAAAATTAAATCAAAGGAAAAGAATGGGTGATACATATGTATGTACATCCTTTTTTCCTTTTACGTATGTACATCCTTTTTTCGAGCGACATTGAAAATTATGAAGCTCATAATTTAAACATCAAGTTTTAGAAGTTATAATAAATCTTAATATTAGTTAATTAAATGATCTACTATAGAATACGACAGTTAGAAAGAAGTATATAAACAAATAGAAAATTAAAAAACTCCCATATAACGTAAGTGTACAAAGAAGTAAGAGAAAAAAAAACGAAAGAAAAATTGTCCGACGTAACCGAGGTTTGAACCCCTACCACTTGCTATGATCATTTGAGCAACCGTGGCAGAAAAACCTCCTCTTTCCTTCTGGAGCTTTTGTTGTGACATGCTGCTTTACAGTAATATCGATCAAGGATGGTCCCACTACTGTAAACAAGCAGGAAATCATCATCATTGCTTCTTTGCAAGCATGTGTATGATTCGTCTGTTTTTCTTATTCAAGTGAATAGATGTAAATTAAAGGTACAGAGGAAATTGAGGATAGGATCAGATTAAGAAGCAGAACGGAAATCGAGGAAGGAGAAGGACTGGAAGGAATTGAATTGCAATGAGAGGAAGGGAAATCGGATAAGGATTAAGGGGTGGGCGTGGCACGGAATGAGGAGAAGATGCGGGAGTGCAGCTAAAGAAATAGCGAGGAACAAGCGTGGAACTCGTGTAGGATCGAAAGTATAAGAGCGGTGCTGAACGAAATTGAACTTGTTGGGATTCAAAAGAACGTCAAGGGCGGAACGGAAAAGAACTGTATGAGAGGAGAAGCGGAGGCGCGGATGCAAGTCAGAAAGGTGAGCATCGAATGTATGACAATGGAATTGGGTGACCCCTTAACCAGAGATCACACTTCCCCCTCTCTTCCCTTCTAATGCTCTTTCACATCTCGGGAAATTGGAATTCGGCAGACGTGTTTAAACTGGATTCCAAAGCTCCCTCTCCCCTTTCCACTCCTTGTGGGCTGAATAAAATATTTTTAAATACGCTTCTGAACCCATCCGTTCCAATGTCCTCTCCCACCCATCATTTCGCTTGACCCCTTTCTTTGCTTTGCTTGCCCTTGTATGGTATCTCTACATCCAATTCGGGCCATCGGGTTATTCTTCTCCCGATTATCATTTTTACTGGTTCCCCATATTTATTTCCCTGTAGTTCAGCTTTCCGCCGCGTTGTCCCGGGAGTCGCTTCCGTCTGCCTCCACCCAATGCTTTTTGGGGCCCGCTTCCCGCGCTTATAAAATGACCGTTTTCCCCCCTTCTGTTCTGGTGCGCACTTTCCAGTCATCGGAAAAGCGTTTTCGGCGATCTCTATTTCCATTGATCCATGTCCTCAGCATTTCCGGATGTTTCTCTTTCGTGAAAATTCATCTTTGAGTTCGCAAATTATTGTGGATTTTGAAAAGGAGAAATGACGCTCCTACCTACAAAGTTACCTTAGTTATTTAATTTCAAAAAGCCGAATTTTATAAGTGCTGTAAAGAAGGCATTCTTAAAACTGTACTCAACTGAATTAAAGTGACTACTCTACAGTATTTTGATTTGATTTTAATACTCTACAGTAAGATTTGAAGCAGCACCAGCTTGTAAGAATTGCCCTACTATTCCTATTAGGGAAATCACAGTGATACATAAATACTATGCGATTCAATTTTCCTACGTCTTCGTAAATACCCTGGAAGGTGCCTTTTGGCGCGTGGCAGGGGGTGATTATATGATATTTACTCAAAATAAAATAATTAAATTAAAAATATGTTTTTTTTAATCAACATTAATTATAGTATAATATAGAGTTATTTTATGGAGTTTCCTCGGTGACTACTATGTAAGTGTAAATTTCAAATCGATGTTTGAAAGATAATTAAGTAAGGCATATCTTAGGAAAAAAGGATGTCTTTGTTAGAACTTTTTCTGATAACATTTTTCTTTCTTTCTGCTTCTCAAGTAATATTATTATTGAGATTCAAACATTTTTCATCGCTGATTCATCGATATTCTTAGAGGGTTCTCAGCCGATATTTTCACAGAGTCGCTATGCTAGGGCAAATCACAGTGATACATAAACACTATGCAATTCAGTTTCCCTACATCTACGTACCCTGCAAAGGTTCTCTTAAAGCAAGTACAGTATTGGGCAGTGGAATTCTATTTAATAGTTTACCAAACTCTTCAATAAAACTAAAATTAACAACATTTTTCTTGATTTAAGCGCATAAACTAAGACCAATCATATATACTTATTGTTATCCGTTTTAGAATTATTCGTCAACATACTAAAGAGTGTTGTTAAGGAATTGATATAACACTTAATCTCCTTTTGATATACGATTCACTCTTCTAATATATCATTTATAAACCGAAATCGACCTGTTCTTTCCCCATATATTCTCCTTTTCTTCAAAAAGTATGAAGCCGATCCTCCGCTAAACTATAATTCTACCCATATACCTGAATTAACCCATTTCTTCCTCATCCGACCTTCCAGTCTATTATGTTCTCTGTAGGGTCTTTTTTCCAACCCGTTTTCGGTTACTTTATGACTGAGCCGTCCAAAAACTTCCCAAACCTCGTAAAAAGAAAGTATTAACTGCCGACCCACTTGGTGCCTAGCGAATGATCGCATTCCCAGTATCGACGCCCAAGATGTTCATTTTTTCTGCACCATTCACCAATTCTTGTCTATCTAAGGGAATGTCTGGATTTTTGTCATGACCCCAAATTCATTTTCTTCCAGATTGGTTACCAACGGAGCCACCTCGAAAACTTAACGATGGGTTCTACGATGAATTTCAACACCATCAGATGTTCCAAGATGAAGGTCCTTATTTCATTTTCTTTGTGCTGTCTAATATATACGTTCAGAATGATTCTGCTTACTATATCTAACTGAACATCCTTTAAAAAGAACTCAAACCTACCTCAACCATTCGTTAACACGCCATCCCTGAAACTGTGTGTCTTGATTTACTAATACAGCACGAATCGCACCGTTTGTGGAGTGTGTTTTGATCTTCGATGAACTTAAATAACTAAGAATGAGAGTTTTATCCCGTAACAGAACCCTTCGTATGAAATACCAGTGTCTGCACTTTCCATGTTTTACGCGGCATTTTTCTTTTGTCTCTAAAACTTTTAGTCTAACTTCGTCCAAATGTGTTTTATTTTGCATAATTTGTTCAAATTTTTAGTTTATAGGAGATTTTCTGTGTGCTATACTAATGAGAATGAATTTCTAAATTCAGAAATTTAGGCGTTCTTCTTCATTTTCTGAGAATATGTTTCCCTTTCTCTTTGCAGTTCCCACAGCATCCATTTTAGGAGCTCCTGACCTCCACGTAGACAAGGGCAGCACCATAAACTTGACTTGCATCATAAAATACAGCCCCGAGCCCCCGGCCTACATATTTTGGTATCACCACGACGAGGTAAGTATTATTAAGGGGAAGATTTGAGCGTTGAAAAGTACATTTAGTACTTGGGCGCTGTAGCCGATTTCGCATTGTGAGTCGCTTACTCCCAACTCGTAAATAGCTGATTAAGTCACATTTTAAGTTATTATCTAAGAGAAACGGAGTCATTGATGCCAACTGGTTTTGATCGTTCTTTTCTGAATTGGCAGTGGCGTGAACTTGAAATCGGTTAAAAACTGTTTTTAAATTTCGCGTCAATCCCCACATAGGGTGATCTGTTCGTTTATTTTTCTATTGTGGTATAAATACTATTTTTATCTAATTACTTTAAAGTGCATTTAAAGTTTAAATTCCCACCTTATTTTCTAAAATTAATTTAAATTTATGAAAGCATTGATATTTTAAGGTAAATAAATTCTATGGATAATCTACTCATTTTTCGTAATGATGTGATATTTTGAAGTTTCGTACATACACATCAAAAATTGAATTCAAAATATCGTGACAGTTACGTGACACATACTTATGAAAAATGATGCTAGAATTATACGATCTGGTTAATTCATGCTCACCACCAAATCATAAACCATCTTCAAATATCCCACTTTTTATGCTATGGCAGCTTATTACGACCTGTCTCTTTGTTCCAACTTAATTTCTATGGGCAACTGTAATAATTTACATTCCTTTATTTCGCTGAGGATGCAGGGAACCGAGGCGTAAACGTAGGACCTCGTTTTGAATAGCTATGGCTTCTGTTCCATTAATCTTAATACCTACATCGCAGCATCAAACATCAGGCACGACGCGAATTAGTCCGTTCTCCTAGCGAAAAAGCTACCGACCAGAAAGGTGTAATCGTGAATCAAATCCGATATTTCGATATTTCCTCGATGTTCAACTCATCGACATCGATCGGCCGCAAAAATCACCGGACGCATAATCCGCGGATTAATACCTTGACGGAATTATGGCGTGAACATTTCACCCCGTTCTAAAATCCAATGGTGCCAAACACTCCATTATCGCCCTGGGGACGTTTGGAAATTAAAACGAGAGCGGATCCGCAGCTCCTCTTTTTCAACCGTCCCTCTCTTCGTCCATATATGTACACGCGCTACGTCACCCACAGTCGTCACGCTCACGTCGGGCCTCTGAATAACGATTCACACCCCATAGCAACCGTCCAAACAGCTGAACCACGCCATCCGATACGTTAACGCTCTTTTCTCCATGCCCTCATTTTCCACAAAGTCCCTCGCTCCATCCCACTCTCATTCCGTCCTTTCATTAATTCAAAAACCATACTTATTTTTTCATCCCGCCATTTCAAACCGACCTGCAGTTTGTTAGGGTCCTTTTTATCCGGAGTTACGGTTGCCTCTCCCTCGCCTCTAATGTTCGCTATTCATTCCCGCGTTTTGCCCTCGCCGTTATCTATTTTGCGGAATCTCGCAGACCATCGCATTTCTCTTGTTTCTGATCGTTTCTTCTCCGCTGATCCTCTTTCGATCACGAATGATAGCGCCTCTGGCGGCGTTTCCTTTCACCGCCGCGCGAAGCCCTTTGGCGTTCCCATCAGCCGTGCAAGTGATGAGTTTCTATTCGGTGCATTTGCTTTCCTCTGTTCTTCTAGGTAAATGTGATGCGGAAATTTCATCTCAGACCTAGTTTAAATACAAAACACCCATACATGATCTCCTCGACCTTATCATCGCATTCCAAGGCATCTCTATTTGGAATTAAAAGCGAGTAACATTCAGGTGTGCATACTTACATCCCATATAGAAAGCCGTAGCTGCAAAATGTCACTGCTGTGCACATTCGATGTAGAAATCGTTAAAATACTGAAGAAAAAGAATGATGATCCATCAAACGAAAATCCCAAATTATTCTACTCATTCACGTTACTCAAGTACGATTACGATCAACCAATTCAAACCTGACTTTATCTGATTTACCGTCAATTCATTAAATTATGGAAAAAGTTTTTCTATAATTTGAAATAAACCGTATACGTCACACGTATATGTTTTTGAGGGAGTACTTTAACGCATCGGTCCAAAAAAGCGTTTTCATGATAGGTTTTTACGATTTATCTTCCCTGATATATATCTGAAATTATACCTGAATAGAACCGACCTATTGCCGCAGGTATTACGACAACCATTCTCGGTAAAATAATCCGATAGAACTAAACTGAACAGTTATGCTTTAGAGGAAAAAAGACACAAAAGAAACAGCTTCTTTTGCAAATCAAAACTTTCATTGCACAGGCGTTCGCCAACATTATTGTTGTTACCCTCCGTCACCGGTTCAATTACTCTTCTCGGTTAACTATAATAGATAATATTGAGGAGCGGGAAAGTTTGGGTAATATCCAACAATTTTCTTTCAGGTGGGTTGCCGGTGGAGATTCCATGAGAACTTAAAGATGATTTCAGAGATGAATTCCAACGCCAGCAGGTGTTCAGAGAGAAAGGTCTTTTGATTTCTACTTTTGAATGCTTACCTCATCACACCTACAGTAAAAAGAAACGAAACTAACCTAGCGAGCCAGCATCCCTCAATAATTTTATGACTTACCCGTTTTCTTTATCCGTGCATGGAGATAATCGAATCAGCTAATACATTCACCGCTGCCTGAGTGTGGAATTTTCTGAATTTTGACCTTTAACATAGATTCGGAACAATGAAGCCTAAATCCCCTCATTGTCGCACGCAAAATGCTCTTTGTTTGCAACTTTTTCCTTTTTCGCCTCTCCATTTCACTTAGAAAGAATAGTGCATTATCACCACTACCGTATCCTTCACACACTACTGTAGTAAAACACTTTGCAGCTCAACTCCGGATGATGAAGGCGCAAGTTTTTCTCCAGTGTTCAGTTTTTCTCCTGGACGAAAATCTCTAAGTTCTAGAGCGGAAAATATTATTTTGGGTACTTTGAAATATATTTACAGGTAATTAAAGAGAGTTCTTAGAACCTTACTTAAATCTAATTGTATAATTGATTTCAGAATTGCAGATTCAGATATTGATACATTGTAGACTTCCCATACTGATGTTGGCGTAGCCTGACTCTGCTAACTAACGAAACGATAATTTAATTTTTCGGATTAGACAGAAATTAAATTTTGGACTTTTGGTATTACTGTGACAATTCCTGTGAGGAAAACCTGTGAGAAACAACTACTGAAAAGGATGTGAGTGGTTTTTTATAGGCAACAGAAAAACTTAATATCCCGGGGATTTTAACTCTAGATCATAAGGATCACTAAGCCGTAATCCACTGTTATACTGTTTTCCTCCATTTTGCCCTAAATTTATCGTTTATCACGATGTTTTTATCAGCAATCAAAAGTTTTGAAGAAGTCATGATGCTTGAATAAATGCATAATATAAAGATCATCGTGATAAAAACATTCCTTAAAATTTTAATTTGTAATAAGTATACTTTATCAAGATTTCGTTTTTAGACTTTTATTAATTGATTTCTATTGTGGTATAAATACTATTTTTATCTAATTACTTTAAAGTGCATTTAAAGTTTAAATTCCCACCTTATTTTCTAAAATTAATTTAAATTTATGAAAGCATTGATATTTTAAGGTAAATAAATTCTATGGATAATCTACTCATTTTTCGTAATGATGTGATATTTTGAAGTTTCGTACATACACATCAAAAATTGAATTCAAAATATCGTGACAGTTACGTGACACATACTTATGAAAAATGATGCTAGAATTATACGATCTGGTTAATTCATGCTCACCACCAAATCATAAACCATCTTCAAATATCCCACTTTTTATGCTATGGCAGCTTATTACGACCTGTCTCTTTGTTCCAACTTAANTCATGTGTTCAAATTATTATATATTCGACAAAATATTTTT
The DNA here is from genome assembly GCA_000376725.2 of Ladona fulva. Lineage (NCBI taxonomy): Eukaryota > Metazoa > Arthropoda > Insecta > Odonata > Libellulidae > Ladona > Ladona fulva. The sequence goes on from KZ308268.1 coordinate 1,865,562, forward strand.
TCGGCATTTTATATATGTAACTAAGAAAGTTCATTGAGATGTTTATCATCTTACGGGCAGTGTACTTTCCGCAGCTCTATATGTATGTGCTGACTTACGTAATTGTGGCGTTCCTTACCCATACACTCCAACTGAAGAGCATTTGAATGCACCTAGTCAAATATAACAAAGCTGGGCCGTTCGCGTAGCAAATTAATCTCGCTCTTTCGTCCGAAGAAATCTGAGTTAGAGCTGGACCCTCCACGCGGCATCAGCTATGTTACCTGGATAGTTTGGACTGCATTCGCAACTGTAACTCCATACCGCCGCACCAATAACACATGCAATCCGTAGGTGTATGGATTAAAATTTATCGCGTAAAAGACACGGCGGGAACAGATATCCGTGGTTCCCAGCGGAAACTCGCCGATCGGAGGATCCATCCTTCCTCCGCGCGACCACACTGTATGCAGATTCGCTACACGGACAGAAACACGATAATTCCGTACGCTGTCCCTCAGAATGATTCTCCACGCCATGTTTGTGCGCGGCACGGGATCCGAAAACAAGTGCTATATTTGGACGGAGGGCCAGAGGTCCGAAGCGCCGGCAACACTACTCAAAAGCGAGGGACGCTGTTTAAGGCCAGAAAGGATGGAGGGTCGTTAGCGTACGGGCCCGAGAGCTAAATAAACGAGAGTGGAAAGTAATCTCTTTTTTTGGGAATAGGGACGAAGGTTAGAGGAGGAAAATCAGGGCGTATCGCACGCGGCTAAGAATTCGTAAAAAATAAAGCTTAGATATTCCATCGAGAGTCGGATCGTGACCGTGGTGCTCGCATACATATTCGTGGAGCTTCCTACATCCGAAATGTATTGTTGGCGGCGATATTTTCTCACCTATCCGTTCCATTTTCCTCTCGCGCTTCGATTTCCGCATCGGCGGCTAGAAAACACACTAGGTCGGCATTAATGCTGTGCGGATCCGAGAGGGACGTTAAACACGGCCCTCCTTTAAAAAACGATAAATCTATCCCGACCGTGCGAATTTCGAAAGATAGATCGTCCTATTTCGATATTCCGATACCGCCGGCGCAATTTTCCACTTCCGCTGTTTGGTAATCCTATTTACTTCCCTCTCCTCTCGCATCCATTATAGGAGTACGGGCCATTGAAAAAGGAACGAGGGAAAAGGTTGATGGCTGTAAGGGAATGCCGTAGTATATAAAGGTTTTATATTCGTGCTTTTCCTAGCTGGAGGTATTTTAAATGCGCATTACGGGGGTATTTGAGATGCGCAACGATACCGATCTACCAATTCAATTGCTTCTAATCACCAATCCCCGTGTTTGCTTCACGTGTCGTCACGCAAATAAACTATTGATGAAAAGTATCGATATATGGTTTATTTAGAAAAAATCAATCGAAGAATCTATAATATAGTAGAACTCCATACCAAGAAGTATGAAGAGGTGTCTACCTAAAGTTCTACACCTATGTATATATGCTTTTGGTCAGTGGCAAGTGGTTTTAAGTTCCACAGTTAAATACTTAAACCCAGTGTTTACTGTGGAAATTTTCGTTATTATTTTCTCGTACTTTCTGATCTTATTTCGTATCAGTCAGAAATGTTACAAATCAGAAGATTCTGAATAAAATGTTACATAGAACATTTTATTCTCTAAGTCAGAACTCCTATAGAAACATATAATGATTGCGTAGAATAAAAATCTTGGAAAAGAAACATCTGCAAATACCGTAAATAAAAACGACCGGAAGCAAGAATATTAAACAAGCTTAGACGAAAATGTTGTATTTAGCCTTTTAAGTAAAAAAGGAAGCCTTGAAAACTTTTCGTTTTATACAAAAAGTGGCTAATTTTTTTGTAACTATCTGCGGTACACGCTCCTCGTTACGAGTTGAGAAGGAAGGAATTCTTCATTTGGGAGTCTAGTTTCACGCCGGTCCAAGTTTGTTCTCAAGGACTTAACACGTATGTTCTTGGTAAGGCCTAAGTATTCCTCACTTCGTCACTTGCATTTCGGTTATCTCTCAGCGTTTCTAACCTTTCCTCCGAATATGGAGACCCGTCATATACTCGGGACGAATCACGTCGCGGACGTAAATGGCCTCCCTCACGACAAGTTGATGGAGAGCGATTTTTCCTCCCCATCGGAATGCCTTCCTCTTGCGATATGAGCCTCGGGGACTTCAGCAGGGAGATGAATTTGCGTCCCATGAAGCAGAAACGTTCCTCCACTCCCTTCATCCCCACCACAGTCGCTCTCATCTCCCGCACTCGCTAACATCTCCCGCGTTTTCCAGAAATGATAATGTTCCTGAGGCACCTTATTCGTTTCCGATAAGCGAAAATGACGCTAAACTCACGCCTCACTCTCTAAATGTTCCTCTTTCTATCCCACGGACGGATTGAGTTTCGATTGGGAAAATAATGCAAGGGAAGGTCAGGACATTTCCGAATAGATTCCTTAAGCCGCCGTTGAAAGTCCAAAAGAATGGTAGTTACGCAAGGAGCGGGTGTGATCATAAATGAGAAAAAACAAGGATATTTGGATTTTTATCATCTTTTCTTCTAAGAGATCAAAAGCGTTCTTATGTTTTTTCATCCCTTTTCGCTTGGATTGTTATGGATAGGATTATTATGTAACTTATCGAAATTATTTATATAGATGTAAGATAAGTCGACTGACCACATTTTACTTATAAAAAATCAATAAATTATATAGAATCGTACCCTTAAATAGGTAATACAAAAGGTTAATTCTGTCGTGCGTAACAATCAACCATTCATTCTTTGGAAAAAAATTAAGGCTTCTGTTTTGGTTTCAATTGCGCGGAAACCAAGCGAAGGCTTATGTAAACTGAAATATTACTTTTTTTAAATATTCCTCGGATACAGATCATTCATGTAACGCTAGACAAAAATTCACCTATCATAATCAACATCTTAAATACATAGATCTACGTAAGTTTAATGTCACTTGATGAAATATTTGTCGATTGTTTGATGGAATTGCACGCTTTCTTGAAGCAGAGATCAATTAAACCAACCAATTGAATACACATTGTTTTACCTCGTCTTTCTCTCCACTCGATAAATAATTCTAACTTGAGTCTTTTCATACATATATTGAATTTATCCTTCAACGGTATCTTTTTCTCAAGCAAATATGTAATTTTAGTGGTCTTTTGCGTCTCTCTTATCACAACCACTCCCCTTCATTGGGCTGTTCTCTCACGTTTTTCATTCATTGCATACTCATACTGATAATGAACTCCTTCTTCTCTAATACGTATCCATCTTTTTTCCTTTCCTCTCTTTGCCTCCTACACTCCATCGCATTTTCTCCTTTCTCAGAATGTTTCCTCAGCACTTTTTCCCCCTCCTTATTCCACAACACATTAGCACCAGGCGCTTTTATTCGCTCTTTCCGACATTTCCTCCTTCCCTCATTCTCCACCATTGTGTCGCTGCATCATCATGTAAATCTCTCGCTGTTGTATTTCTTATCTTCAAGCTCTCGCAGGTTTCGTTCCGCGAACACCTTGTTTTTTCATGTGCGTATCTTCGCGCTACGTCTTGAGTCTCTCTTATGCCATCGGTAATAGGCAATCGTAAAAAATGTTATGGCTTCGAATGTGTGGATCCTTACGCAGGTGCATATAAGAGGTAGAGGGAAGTAAAAAAACTTTGGAAGGGAAAAAAATCACCCGCGCATTCTGATTTTGACTTCGCTTTCCGTCGCTTGGTCCAATCCGCAAAAGACCTTTATCTTTCACGTTCCGCTGGATTCTCGTCATCCGCATCGTAGGCCTTTTAAGAGAATGCGTGAAATTCAAGTGGGGTGCGGAGTCGCAAGAGTGAAGATCCTCATGTGACTTCCCGTGAGGTATTCTTTATCTCAGAATACTCAAAAATAGGCCTTACAAGGTGAGGGCCAAACAAAGTTTTTTGTTGACATTCGGTTGTATGTTAGCATCCACAATGCCATTTAGGGGGACGGGAGGGACTTCCCTCCCATCTATGAAGGCAATAAAATCCAAATTAATACTTAATTTATACTCTCTGAAACGTTTCTACCAGGGCAGTAGGTCAAATTGCATATTATGTACAAATAGATAAATTTAAAATTTAACCCTGCTGTTTGCATCGAGCATTTAAATTTATACAAAAATGGCTTGAACCGCTTTGGAATTATTATGCTGATGAGATGACTAGCGAGATGGTTCATGGGGTTCACGAGAATTCAAGGTACTTTTTATGCTAACGGTACGTAAATATAGGGGAACGCTCCTAGTTAAAGCCTACCAGAGATCCGAATCAATGCGGAAAAACTAACGAATACCGTGAAACTCCCTGTAATTGGCGAATGTGATTCACAATGCGACACTTGGGCTTCTCCCGACGTCGATAATTTATCAATTGGTATTATAAATTGGAGAATCAAAATTAAAGAAGCCGATCTCGTCCGAACAAACTATTAAGACATAATTATAAGTACAGAAAGCTGGCCAACAGATGATGTTAATGACTTCAAAGTATTCCCTAAAGATATATCGTGAGGACAGGATAAAATAGGCGTTGGAGTATATATATGTATCGATCAAAAGTTTCCGTCGGAGTAGCTTATATACGTGTTCAAATTGGACTATTGGTCAGTCCAACAATCCGAACCTAAATGTGTGTGCTTTCTACCGACGGCTTGCAGGGTAATGTAGATGTAGATGAAACTCACTTTTAATCGAGATCTTTGTCTGGAAAAAGCTTATTGACATCAAATTCACCGCAGCAATGTTAGTAAGTCAATCGACTAATACCGACCGATTATATCCAGTAATATTTATCGTCCATGATCACAGGATAAGCAACTATTAATAATAATAACACAGTAAGTTAACTATTGATCCTAAAAGCAAGGAATTGGAGAAAATTGTTGAAGGTATATAAACATTATCATCCAACCAAATTTGACCAAAACCAGGGAAAATTCTTTAGCCTTCCCTTACTAGATGTGGCGGAGAAGTGCCAGAGAAACTTTCGGAAGTTTATCAGTCACCTGGAAAGAGAACCGAATTGGAGTTGGTATCGCCAATAACCCATCTAGAAAAAGAAAAGGAAAGCTGTAAAAAGAAAACGAAAGCTCCGGAAAGAAAACAAAAACTAGAGAATGAAACGAAACCAAGAAAAATAAACAATACCTGGGAAGGGATGTGCTTTAGAATGCCTTGCTTAGTATGAAGGAAAAATCGTAAAACAATTTAATTAAATAAGTAAAAGAGTGGAAATGAAATTGAAGACCTAAAATAAAAGTAATTGGTTTCATAAATAAGTACATGCCACTTATGTAAATTTCTTTCACGATAAACATCATCTATTCGCAGTATCTCTCCATACTTTCCTATCCTCCTCTTCTTGCATATATCCTTCTCATCAGAGGCATCTATGCATCTTTCCATACATTCCCCATCATTCCATATGCCTGTTCTTCCAAATTGGTAGAGCGGCACATAAGTTTTTCTTCGCTAAGCTCTTTGTGCGCCGCATAATTTCCGAGGGTGACTGATTTTTCTAATTTAGCATCAAATATGCTTTATAATATTCAGTCTGTAAAACTTCGGTGTGATACTGCTAAAAATTTCATTCTATAGTTGTTTGTTTTCTTTTTACTATTTCAGTTAAACTGAGCAAACTTGTGGTTCAGTTGTACGCAAATTTTGAGTTGTTATACGTCTGCCGTGGAAGACAAAAGTTGGAAAGAATTGCCCTTAGTTACGAACGTCTCTCCTCTTCAGGATCTCACTCAGTATAATAAAGCTTCTTCTTCTCCCTGCAGTACCACACACTTTTCCCCATTCAGCATCTTCATCATCGTTTCCATGTGTCATCTTAAATTAATTGAGTCGTCTTCAACATCCCTATCATACTGGTAGTGTAACCTTTCTTTTAGTCTACATTCATTCTTTGCCCACTCATTACTGACCCGTTCAATCGTACATCATGGTATAGTTTCGTAAATTATGATTGTGGTTGCCTACAATTAAAATCGAGATTTGAAAGGAACGGGAAAAATCAAACAAAGGCAATACCGAAACAAGTTCCATATTGGTTAGTAGCTGTTTATAATTGTAAACAGTGACATGAAATTAACACTTTCCGCTGTACCATAATCATCGTCGTGGCTTTTCAGTATGAATACTACCACTTTCCGAACTCTCTCGTTAAATTTTCCGACACCTCATCTTTCATTCATAGTTCCTCTGGTCGTAGTAATTTATGCTAGAACTTTGTTTGTAGTTCTGTGCTCCTTCCCTCCACAATCCTCAGTGCGCTAATTTTCCATCGCGTCTCCCGAACGAATGAATCGAATTAATCTGGAGAGTGAAATCTGTTCGCACATCAACGCATCCCATGAATGAAGAAAACGACGCAAACACCAACATTGTAGGAAGAAAAATTGCACTTATCTTTATAGATTGAAATTTATTTTGCGATAAAAATCCGAAAGAAAATTGAAATTTAACATTTTTGACCCACTGCATAGAAACCATATTGACCTTAAAACCTTGCCTTAGACCTAGATCCGAAATAAATAGTCAACAATAATAATAACAACTGATAATAAGTAGTTAATTTTTTCTCGTCAGTACACTTCTCCAGCGTATAAGTGAGACTGAGATTAACTATTTACAGTCCGTTGTATTGGGTGATAAAAAGTGGGGAAAGAGAAGATGGAAAAGGGAGAGAGTTAAGTAATAAACAGGGTGAGGAAGAGAGAAATGAAGAAGATGAAAAGGATTCGTGAGGATTTTACGTAATTTTATCTCTTGCGCTTCTTTTCGGAGGATAAAGATATCCGACAAGAGAAGCATTCTTAGCAGGGGAAAAGAATTCCATCTTGTCTCCGGGGTCTCCCACTCTGTCCTCACTCTAACTATCCCCATTCCTTTCCCCTTTTACATCCCGAAGAGCAGCCTCTATTTATTGCCTCGTTCTAGATGAAACCCTTTTGCCTTGCCAATAAAGTATGATGCCTTGATGCGCAACATTACCATTCCGCACCCTTCGAGACAATAAAAGGGTTTTCATCTATGCTTCCTCCCAGGTTCTCAGTTAACTAGCTCAAATATCCGAGTCAACGTCCTAGAAGTAAGATCCCGTAAAACGCCGCGTTCCGTTGCAGACGCTGTACAAAAATAAAGTAGCTTTCGCAGTTCTGACGGAGTTTATACCGCGCAGTAAAAAATAACAGCTACTAGGAATTTTGACGATTGAAACAAGCACGAAAAATAACGCGTGCATTCTTTTATTTTAGGGAAAAGACACTGTTTTTAGCACAGCTCACTCCGTATTTGGAAGAAATACAAACATATTCCTGTACCATAGGCCGCAGTTCTAGTGGAAGAATAATCAATATTTTAATAACTGAGTGCTCCATTCGTGAATGGCAATGAGGAATTTTAATCTCGAACGCGAATTTAGTCTCCTCTAGAATAACTGGTACATATCCGCTCCCGATAACTTTATGAACAATAAGTTATGTGATGCAACAATAAAACCAGCAGCAAATTCCTCCCTCTAGTCTCTTACCTCCCGGTAGTCACTGCATCGTCGATTGTTGATTAAATCGATGTTGTTGTTTCTCTTCTATCCCGTGCATTTTATGTCTTGTCAGTTAAATCAAAACGCGACTCCATAAGACGAAAAAGGATATTCCAGGCGTATGCCGAATCAAAGGCATCATCAAAGGGAAGCATAAGACGCTGAGGGAAATAAAAAAGTAAAGGAGAGCTTCGTTATAAGCGACCGAGATATTCTCTCCGTATACATGGGATAAGGGTATCCTCTCAAGAAATCTCCAAGCATAATGGAACATAAAAGCTTCTAGTATTTCGCCGTCTTCCTCGATACTTTTATTTCCTGAGACGCGAAGACGGGCAAAAATGCATCCTTAGAGTAGACGGACTTATTTTCCTGCATCTAGTTAAAACAAACTGACAAGGAAATCTGGTGAATGTATTCATACAAACCCATGCTATTCTTACGATGTCGTGTTGAAATTACAATCCTTTTCTACTTCTTTCGTGGTCTATATTTTTTTTAGAATTTGTAATTTTCTGAAATTCATATGGAACAACACGCCGCATTTATCATGAAAATAGCATATTTTTTTAATAATCTAATATGTTTATAATAATCTAGAGTATATCGTCAGCAGGGGTGAGGGAGTAGAAAAACGACCAATCATCACTCAAATCTTTGACCGAGACGAAAATGTTCACGATGATTGTCATTGCGATGAAGTTTTCTCTTAATTTAGGTTGAAATAGATTCAAACTTTTCAAGGCATTTTTTTTTTAAGATTGCCGAAAATGTCCAAGATGCGTTGAAAGCAAATGGTAAATGAGTTGCATTGGATAATTATTTATTCTTTTACTCCACTAATATGTGAGACAAAAATTTCCTTTTGGGGTCTAAAATTACTGTGATATAAGGTTATAACATTTAAAGCCGGAATATAACATGATAATCACTAAAAGAACATAATAAGACTGCCGAATAGGCAACGCGACAGAATTCTTAGTGACCGTGGCGCTCAGCCGGACCATGCCGCGGGATCGAAAAGCCATCGCAATCCCAGGGTAGCAGGTGAATCGAAACAGTTTCTTCACATTCTATATTTAAAAACCTTAGACATTGACGTGGTATAGGAGACTCGAAGCCTTGCGCCATTTTCCTAGTTGCTTTCCTCACTTTATCTCGAAAATTGGCCGAAAAAGGTGTCCGCCATTTTGTTGCGTAAAATGAGCAGAGGTCCATTTTTGAGCACAAAACTATTGCGAATCAAAAGATCAGAAATCATACTAAAATATGGCATAATCGGTTCTTCCATCAGTTTCCTTTAATCACGTCTGCATCGCAGCAAACTTGAAACTATTTCAGAAAAATCTGAGAACATTCTTTTCTGTGAAAATGTCCCAAGTTTGAAATGTATCTTTCTGACTCGCACAAATAACGAAAAATAAAAGGCGGAACAACAAAATGGGTATGATTTTCTCTTTCAAGAACTGTTTCGAATAAGATTTCATTTCTGTATTAGAATCTCAAGAACTAATAATCTTGTCAGCCATGTCCTAGACCATCTAAGCTGGTGGTCATTCGAAAAGATACGCGGATTAAGTGGATAAGCAATATTTTGTTATTTCCTCGAGGCGAAAAAATGTTGAGGTTTTATTTTATTACGGAATGAGAAGATCAGATGAGGGTGAAGTAAATTTCAGGGATGAGGACTGGAGGGTTCTTTGAGGGAAACGGAAAGGAAGTGATATCATTTGAAGAAAAAATAGCTGGAAGGAACATAAATAAAATATAACATATTTCCCTCGAGCCAACGCGAACGGGGTCGCTCGAAAAAGAAACGATGAAAAGAGAAGAAAGGAATGAAAGAATAGAGGGAGTTGCGGAAACGACAGGTGCGAAGATTTGTTGGGATATTTTGGGAGGAAAGAGAAATTGGCATAAATATACGTTGGGAGAGGCGTTAAGAATATTGGTGGAGACGAGAGGAAAATGAGAATCGTAGTAGCAGCGTAGAGAGCATAGGGAAAGATCAATACAGGAGAACAAAAATCAAAGGGTGAAAAACCAGTGAGATTACTAACATAAAGTTTAAATACAATTCGAAATGATAGCCTCTTGAAATGTTGTAATTAATAATCTTCCTACGTTTATAATGACGAAATATTCAACACTAATCTAATAGAATTTAAATAAACGAAAAATAATCGATGACTGAGAGATAAGCATCAACGGTTTGGAAATTCAATTATTGTCTAGGTTATTTTGCATTTTGGTATGCTATTTAATAATAATAATAAGTTTCTTTATTTGGGCGAGATTGAGACTAAAATTCTCCTTTCTCATCTAACCCATTGTCATAATAAATACATTTTTGGATTGGAAGAAATGAGAAAAATGAATGTGTGGATATAAAAAACCTAAGAGAGTCTTAGGTTATCCACTGCAGGAAAACACCCACAATCAAAATACAATCAAATCAATATACTCGCAGTTTCCAGAACCCTATTCTTATTGTGCCTTGGAGAGACGAGTGAATTTGTGAATCAGCCGAAATATTCAGGGTATTTCCGTTCTATAAATATTTAAATGAGAATATGATGAGAGATTTTTTTAGTTCCAATTCGAGTTGAAAACGTTGCGTTTAGCATTTTGTAGCAGTTACACCATAATCGAGTAATTTAATTTTAACCTTTATGATTAAATGTTTTAACGAAAAGTGAGGTTTGATAGGTGATAGAGGAGAAACTCGGATCATTGATTTGGAAGGTTAAATCGATTATTAAATGCAAGGGACACACGAGTAACATTATTAGGCATCACATACACGTCACGGAATAAGGTAACAGAGGATTCGATAAGGCATCGATCTAAAAGCGCTACCTTTCTACCCCTACTCTTATGGATGCATTCCATTCCTCAATATGCCCCTCATTCCCTACCAATTTTTCTTATAGTCTCTTAAATCCGCCTTCTTCAAGTTTGCATGTAGGTCACCCTGGGATTACAAGTAGCAAACTTTTAGTGATTCTCCCTCTGAATAAATGGATGTAGAAGATCGAAGGAAAAAACGTGAATCGAAAAGTTTTCCCCTCGCCTAACTTTTTATTGTATTCATTCATATGCCTGCCCATTTCCCACTTTCTGCGATGAATCGTAATTTCTTACTTTTTCCCTCCTTAATTTTCTTAAGCTTTCTCTGGGACTAACTTTTTTAATGCCGTGCTCCTTCATTTTTCTGAAGTCTCTTATCGGTTGTTAACCTATGTGAGATTTCTTTGAGAAAGCTCTTATTTATCGTAATGCTGAAGAATCTTTGATATGAAAATTCGACTGTAAAGTATGAGACAATTTTTATCCAAGCCCGTGAGTTTGCAATAAATCGATCGGTCACACACACTCCAAGTTTGGAAAGTTTGGCTATAAAGAGGTCCTCGCAAATTAAGAGATGGTGCGATGGGAATAGCACTTTTCGTTTAAATAGATGGAAAATATTGCTTTTTATTATTTTCTACATTTATTTTCTCATAATAATCGTTACAATTGACGAAAATTGTGTTACTAAAAACCAGAAATACAAAGTCTAACAAAAACTTTGGAAATCCGAGGAAAACGATTAATATAGATATTTAAAAACAAAGCGGTATAGAGGATATAATAAGATATGTAAAAAGTTAAACCTGGTAGAGGGAGAATAATTCTAACTCTGATAGCAACATATACGTAGTTAAATATACGTCAACTACCTAATTCCAAAGTAAAATACGGAAGCATTTAGTATGGCTCGATTCCAAGATGTTTCAAAATTTACCTTCTTTTCAGTGTATTTCATGATCATTTCAGTTACAAATACCGAATATTGCCATTATTCATCAAAAAAGTGTTCTCATCCCAATGCGACAATTGACTACCTCAAACCAAGAAAGTTGTATCTCGAAGTGTTTTTTTTTTTTTGGTCACCCACTAACTACTTAGTATAAAGCTCATAAATTTTCCGAAATAACTCCAACTCCAATAAAAACCTAATGGACGTTCCAAGAAGCATTGGCCGATCCAGGGACGATGAAGGAGTGATCACACACTAATGATGACCTTTTACTTCTAGTAATTAGATATAAATTAAATAAAAGTAGAAAATCAGCAAACATCACCGCGCATTCGCTGCTTTTATACCGAAAATTATTAAAAATTAATTGGAGATGAGTTCGCAAGGAAATTCATTTCAAACGCCCCTTTCCCTCCCGAAGTTATTCTATACATTTTAGCATTCGCTGCCTATCTTCTTATCTCCGTTAGTCCGTAGGTTCCCAACCTGCATCTGAAATAATTTTCATAACGTTTGCGTTTCATTACATTTTCATAACGTTGCGTTACCATGCACCCTCCATCACACTGTACCGTTTTACCTTATGCGCCATGCCTGAGCCCAAAGAAGCATGAAAACATGGAAAAAAGGCGGCAGACGGCAGAGTGCTGCATTTATTCCACAAAGGATAAATGAAGTCGCGCTTTTAAAAATCTTAAGCGGCGTAAGAGGCCTCTGACCCCTGGCGTCTGTCTCGCCGTTGGATCGGTTGAGGGCGGCGCGCCGGAGAAGAGATCAATTTCCGCGGATCGCGAGCCTCTGCCTCGAGGGCGGAGATCATCTGCTGTCCACTTTCCCTCCTCATCTCATTAAACACTCCGCCTCTCTTTCTGCAAACCCACCGCCGCCGTCCCTCCGCTAACCCTTGCATTAGAGCCAATCTCCGCATGAAAAAGTCTCCCTTCACTTTTTGCGGACGTCGAGAGCAAGCACTCTTTCTCTCATTCCGCAGGTCTCGGCCGCGCCCTCTCGTAAAAAAGGGAATCGCATTCGTCATTTTCCATTTTACGGCGGCCTTAATTCCCCATACTCGGAGCATGCTAATGAATCGGTCGGGGGAAGAGATGCACTCCGCGGATGAGCGATGCAGACAGAATGGATGTAATGGGCAGATGCTCCGGGCGGTGGTAGTCCTTTCGGAGGAGTGCGCAAGATGGGATTTTTAGGAGTAGTAAACCGATGGGAGTCTTTAGATAAAGGGTAAAATTAATCCTAATGGGGAAAAAGAGGAATGATTATCTTGAGAGAAATGTTCGGCGTGAGAGATTTCCAGTTATTGGTGTGCTTTAATGGGAATTTTGCCGACTTTTTAAATGGAAAATTTTTCACGTATCCTTCTACGAATGGCGTTTCAGTTAAGTCTACGGTAATGGTTAAAGTTTTCCTGCGCCGATGATCTAATGAGTAGGTTGCAATTGTATAACCCTGTTCCCTTTTTCAAATAAATGAGTATTGGCGTGGTGTATTGTGTTTTTGCGGATTATAGAATTTTAAGGTAAAACTTTTCACGATAATTTAGAGCTAGATTGTTTTTCCAACAGTTTTGTCAACCCCACAATTCACTTTCGAAGTAAAATGATCATTACTTAAATGGTTTGTCTTTAGGAGACTGTTTTGAAGTGACATCAATTTTTAATATTCATAATTTATCGCGAATCCGAAAATTCACCTTATAATATGTTTTCTGTTAATACTTACTTGAATAATTTAATCCATTATGTTTATTGACTCATTTTTTTCAGAACGACATACCATACAGTAATTTCTATATCACTCCTTTTAGAAAATTAATTTTTTATGCGAGCGTATATCGAAAATACTGTGAAGGATGTCCCTAAGCGTGTCTTGAATTCCTTATGTAGTGGTACCTCGACTTACGATCCCTGAACTTCCGAACTTTTCTACATGCGAACTTTGTTCGTACTCCATCATGAATTAAGAAACGAACTTGATTTCGGCGTACGAACCGTGGTGCTTTCATCATCCCGAGTGCTGTAGTACGTATGCGCAAGTGCCTGTAGATGACCATGCAATACGTAAACCTCTCCCTCTTGTCTAATTTCACAGAATATACAACAATGTATACAATTTGACCAAATTTACGTGCATCTCCTTAATCTTTTTCTATTATAATAGAAAAGAAAGAGATCATGTGATTCCTGTGAGATTTTCTTTGATAAAGATTGAAAAGCTATGGAGATGGCTCTTAGAGAGAGGGAACCCTCCGTGAAACTTGCTTCACGCACCAGGTTTATCTCGTGTTCATTTTATACGCAATATTTAAGCCGATTATTCTACCAATGTGTGGGAATTTTGGTAGGAAAGATCCCTAAAATGATCAAGCTGTCTCAGTGTTTAGAATCCGATCGGATTTCACGCGCGAATCCATGAGCTTTTCAGCTTCGTTTACGTTTTTCCTCGGCATTTTCAATAGAACAAAGTCTGCTAGTGTTAGAGAAATCGACCAAAGAGATCGGTCATAAGTAAGTCCTCTTATTCTGCTTATTTTCATAATTGCTCGAAGATTATATTTGTGTAACTGCCTATAGCCAAAAATCATTCAAATGGTTTCGACCAAACTTGTTTTTCTCTAGTTCCTCCGGGATCATATTGCAACCTGCATATATTTAAATAACGTTTTTGTATTTAAAAATGTCATAGACAGAACGGATTAATTGATCTATCGTAAGATATGGAAGACTGGGTTCCGAGATACGAACTTTTTGAGATACGAACTCTGGCCTAGAACGAATTAAGTTCGTAATTCAAGGCATTACTTTAGTTCTGTACTTTATGAAACCGTAAGTAGATTTAATACAATTCATAGCCTGAAATATTCTTAGAATCTCGGAAAAACACACATCACTTAATTTAAAAGCATTTTAAGTACATTAAGATAGATAGCAATAATTATAAAATTCATTCATTTTATTAAAAGCAAAATAATAAATCCCAACGTAGCGTAGCCAGTACTAAAAATTAGCATTGCTTAAATAGAAATTATGTTCATATGTGCCTCGACAGCTGAGATTTTGGCTTCGTAGGTATAGGCCCCTACCGGAGATCGAACAAGAGACCGCTTTCGCTAAAGTAAAACTAAGGTAAAAACGCACAACTCACTTGGAAATCTAGGAGCTTAATCATACCAGTAACCTTAATTTACTAAATACTACCATGAGTCAATGCATTCATAAACTAATGCAACTCAATATAATTTGTACAATACAAGAGATCACAATGCAAGTAAAGTCGGATTAATTATCCGTAGTAATTGGAGAAAAGAAGTGACAAGCTTCTGGAAAATCGACATAAATAATACGAAGGGAATGATAAATATTTCATTCAAAAAAGAATTTACATGAAAGTGATTGTTTAATTGTAATTACACATGGTACGGCTAGGAAATAGTGCGCTTATTTCTTAATTCACGCCCGCAAGACAGCCCTTCCGTAATATCCAAGTTTCCGACTATCCAAAGTGACCCACAATAACTCGGATAATTGATACTAGCGTAATCGCAAAAATTATTGTTTCTATTGTGACAAAAACTGATCCGCATTTTTACGCCTTCGTGTTTCGCTTCGAAATAATCGGCGAATCAGAGAGAGAATGAGAAGATGAAAATGTACGAGTACGTGTGATATTGAGATCAGAGAGGAAATTTTGGAATATGCGTTTTTTTTTTAATGCGAGGAGGGAATAGGGAGAGATTATCCCTTGCAGCATCCCGCACCGGTAGCGCCACCTCATGGACCCCTTCGTTATACTCTGGCCACGAGGAAATTTTATGCTTTCTAATTATCTGCACACGGTGTGCTCTGGGAACATAGACGTCAGTGGGAAACGAGGTAGATTTTTGAGGTTGCAAAACGATGGAGATCCGTGGAAAACTACGCTCTTTTCGCCGGAGCGTTGTGGTCACTTCTTTTTCACTGTCGTCTTTATCAGTGAAGCGGATAAGTCAATTTCTTTTCAAAATGAGGTTTTGTAAGTAATCACAATTTCCCTCGTAATTAGAAGATGCTTCCAACCTCAGGATTAAGGTAGCATGCACTCTAATTCCAAATGTGTTAGCTTTTAATAGCAGATAGCTTTAGCTTTTAGTACAATCGAATGATTGTATTGTAATTGTCTCATCATTTTCCTTCTCTAACACTATGAACTGATCAATATGTATTTATGCATATAAAAGTTGGTGTATCTTTAGTAAGATCATCAAATTAATTGACATCTTTGAATTAAATAATAGATTAGTAGAATTACAACCTCTTCAAAATTTGTAAAATAATGAAACATATCTTAAATGCTGATCAGGAAATACTAATTCACTTTTTAAGCCTTATTTTTCATAAACTGATCAAATTTCCTGCTAGATGATGTAAGTATTTGATGAGATTGCTGGAGTTATTGAATACACCGTTTCTATAATGTGCCATGTGTTCTTTAAACCGTGTTTCATGTCTGCGTCAAGTTTGTCTTATGAATACTTTTTCACGGTGGTCACAGGAAACTTTATACATTCCTAATCTGTGTAATTTTCGAATTTTGTGTTTTGGATTGTGTAGAAGAGTTGTTGTTCGTGAATAGTAGTAGTTCCAACTTGTGATAATTATTACTTTTCGCAGTAAATACAGAATAGAACCGTTTTTCATGTAACTATTAATCCGATGGTAACAAGGGGTTTTTAGCACCTCCAAATGTACAAAAATATATGTGGAGAGACAAAAAAAGTACATGAATAAAGGCTGATGCTCATTTCTAGATGATGTGCACGTATTTTTAGAGTTTGCGGAATCAAGAAATATTGATGAATAAAACAAATAATGAATTTTTTGTTTACTTATACAGTGTAAGTTACAATTTTTGTGATTAATACCAATAAAATTGAGAGTTAAATTCAATTTTTCATTTATTTATCGACTGTTTTACGTACTTCCACAAACTAACGGCTTCCTCCGTTATTTTGTTCATTAGAATTTTCCTGGTACGAAAGTATCTGATATAAATAGATATAGAATATGAAATGGAATAAAAATAGAATATCAATAAAATAAATACATCGAATAAATAACTTTAATATGAAAAAATAAATGTTAATTAAGATACTAGTGTAGATGAGCTCTAGAAAGCCATGGAATAGTCAAACTCCCAGAAATTTAAACCGTTTCCATTTAGCTGATTAGCAAGACATTGAGTGATATTGTATTTCTATTAACTACCGTTAACTACTTGGTACTGGTTGCTCGAATCATTAAACGTGTTTCTATTTTTAAGATAAAGAAATCAATTCACTTTATTGCTGTTCTCGCCTATAAAGTACTTTTCTTTTATCAATCAATCTACTTCTAATGTTGTCCTTTTTCACTACAGCTTTTGATTCATTTCATCTTTCTCGTTCCCTTTTATGACTTTTTCTGTTGATTCTTTCCTCTTCCATTTCATCTTTGTCTCTCCTCTTATGTTCGTAATGTCCCTCCCCTATCGGAATTTACTTGTGAAGGGATACCCTGGGGTCACAGAGAAAAGCATAAGACAGTTTTTCAAACCAAAGCGTCCTCAAAACCACACGACTGCTTCCGATCTTACGCATGGTAAGGCTGAACCTTTAGGAGTTAATCAGAGCGAAAGAAACAACTAGAACAGAAAACTGGAAATGAAATCAATACATTACCTTCATGTCGGATTTGCCCTCCTCTGAATCTGCGAAGCTTATTTTTGGAAGTAAGATACATCGAATTTTATTTGCGGAAACCAATCTAAACAGAGCCTTCGATTGTTTCCCAAAACTGCTTTGAAATAACTTATGGGAGTTTAGATTTGAATTATGAATATATGTACGAATGGAAACATCTCTAGATTTCAAATATTTGGTTTCGAGATAAAGCACGTAAGTTGCTAGCTGTAAGTTATCTGCTAATGCCTCGGAATCAAATAGTACGCTCAAATGTCTTTTTTGTTATCAAATAAACTAATGTGCGTTTTAGTTATTTCGAAATTAAAAGGAAAACCTTCTGCCTCATGAGGTATTAGCAAATTTCTATACTACGAATACTACGAATGATTTGTTTGTTGTCGAAATAAAGTTTTGGAGTTTGAGATTCTCTTTAGCTTTTACTTCCTCACTTGTTCTGTCTTCATTTAACTTTCAAAAAGCAACCTACAAAAAAATTTCTATTGGAGTATATTCTATATCGTCGAGTTTTTTTTTCGAAACTGATGATTGCAATTTCATTTCCTTTAACGATTCAGATATTTTTTATGCTGATAACGTAACTTAATTATTCAAATACACCACTCAGCTCTGTGCCTGACTATCAGTTGTTGAGATTTAAAAACTTCATTATGCCGCATTAACATAAATGTTTATCGCGGTACTAATAGCGAATGACGTTGCCACAGGCCTATTTATTTCATCCCTATGTACGTGCGTTAACATTTATACAGATCGGCTTACCAACAAGCAATTACGAGTCTTGTGAATTGCCCATTTCCGATTCAATCGCTTTCGAAAAATACGTTAAGAAGCGATCATTGGAAACTTTCACTCTCCACCTGATAAAATTTTACAACGAGCGTTAAAAGTTAAGTGGCAATAAATATTAAAAGGGCGGTCTTCGAAATGCGTGCGACCTGAGGCGTATTATTTAATCATGTTTGTTCGTCACACGATACGGACGGGATGTCCTCGAGGGACACGATGTATGTTCCAGGCGCCACCGAGCAGCCCAACTGCGATCCTGTGTACCGTAAACTTGCACATCACTGGCATATTGTCCGGAAGCAAGTCTCCTGACTTGTTTGGGATTTATGTAGGCTACTGTTTAGTTTTGTGGAGACGTTGAGGGGTTGGTATAGGTTCATTCAAAGATTGCTTTCTTTTATCTAAACGAATATTGACACTTTAATCAGGCTGATTTCCCAAAAACGGAAAGTCTAGCTCATGAAATGCCCGATGCATATCTTTTAACTTCAGTTTTAGTTACCTCGTTATGTGCCTATTGTTATCTCTCTGGAGATAATTTTATTCTTTAATGAATCTGCTCCAGCTATGAGCTAATTATAGAGTGTTTAAGGGCAACTAACAGCGCTTTTATAAAGCTGAATTTGGAAGAAGAGCGCTTGGAAATCTTTTGCGTTTATACCTGCATTGTCAGACCTTATGCTGAGCATGTCAACATTTTCTGTGTCCACATCCTTGCTTTCCATGCATTCAGTTGAAACGCCAGCAGCTTTGTGTGCAAAAATACTGTGCGGTAGTCGTACTATCTAGTATTCCACATTTACAAATATCCGCCATAAGACGAGGTTAATAATAGCGACTAGCAAACTGAAGGAAACAAGTGCGCTTAAATGTTAGGAACTTGAATGGTGCTTGTCTCTCGCTTGGATGGATTACTAAACTTAAATTCAAATCAGAAAACGTAGCAGAAATTAAAGGAATTAAGTATTCACGAATTCTTCGCATATCTAAAGCAAATCTCTCCTCCAGGTGAATTAATCTTTTGTACCAAAATCATCTCTCATCTGTCCAACTTCCGAGAAAGCATCTTCCGAATCGCTTCAGTTCAAACCCGTCGGTCTTTTTGCGCTCGAAAGACTAGGTCATGGTATCTCGTTTCTTCGCATCTAAACCTTCTCAATATCTTTCCTTTTTTGGAAAGATTTGCAGAAAAATCGAAAATCTCTGATGAAACCCTTCTATCAATGGATAAAGAAATTTGATATCTTCATATACTCAATTTTAGCTGAAATCCGGCTTTTCCGGTTCTTACATTGCAAGATAAATTAGTTTCCTCACAGATTACCGGATACAGTAGTAGAAAACCATCTTCCAATCTGGATGAGGAAAGAGCTTCTTGCATCTACGCTTCATGCTCTCTCTTGCATCCTATCTTTAAAACAACAACAATGGAAAACATTACTCTTAAAATGCTCAAGGGTATAATGAAAATCTGTGGATTACTATTCATCATTCTTATCTTAATTTACCTGAAATCTCTATGATAAAACGCAAAGAAAATCATCTTACAGAATAATCGGTAGATCTTCGGGTACTTCCTGAGTATTAAATATTGATAAAAACATTCATCTATAACAATAATATAAATAAACCAGTAAAACATGTGATTTCCAAATGAATACACAACTGGATTCTAAATTATTAGAAACCCACTAAACCATTTCTCCCTCATTCTCCATATATACCTTTCTACTCTAGGCCGTCAGTGTAATTTTTTTTACGAAACCAGTTACTGCCGATCTAGTTGAAACGAATTACATTTCATCATGTGATATACAAATTGGTAAAACTTGACATATTTACTGCTAGTTTATGAGTATAAGCAATTGTAGTTAATTGACGGGTAGATAGATACCAATTTTCTGTATTTGTGTATGTGTAACTAAGCAATATTGTATGTAATAGTTCTGTAATGCACGGTAACTAAACGTCGCCACCTGACGAAACGTCTAACTGCGGCGGTATTGACTAATAATAATAATAATAAATAAAGATTGATGGATTAATAGAGAATAAGATAGTTCTTTAAAGCTTACTTCTGAANATAAATCTCATCCTCTTATGTTTCAAACATGCGATGAATAAAGGAAATTATCTCGATCCAAGTATACGAGATTCGCTTTAGATGATGAGTTCGGATTCGCTGTAAATGACTTCCACCAAGCTTGATCGGGTGCTACTTGTTAGAAATTCGTTTTTAAGAGTTGGGAAACAAATTTTTGATTTCCCTCCTGAAATTCTAAAATCATGCTCCGAATAATGCTTGAAGACCACCTACTTTTCCTTCCTATCTTTCAAAGTCATCTTCATTTTAAAGATGAACAGAAAATCTTGCAGCTCAATGAGCTACTTTAAAATTATCTCGGCCGCCTCCGTAGATTTTAATTTAGCATTATTAATTTTCTTGGCATTCCAAACAAATGTTTTTTTTCATTATTTCTCAGTATTGTATTTATTAAATTTTGTTATCAATGTTTCATAGTTTAGTTTTTCCCATACTGTCATTTTCTTTGCCGAAATTCTTCATTCATCAGCTCTCTCCGACTCCAACTTCCTCATCAAATTTCTTTTTCCCTCCTTACACTCCAACTTCTAGTTTTCCTCAATTTCTGTAATTACGCGAAGATAAAGTATATTATTTGTATAAAGTGAAAGAACAAGAAATGGCAAATTATCCGTTTATGACAGAGAAGAACAAGAAATGGCAAATTAAAGTTTATGCTCTCACTACCAATTTAAGGGATAATTAGCACCATCAGTTTGCAAGTAAAGTATCTTCTAATTCTTTCATTTTACATCACGGAGATGGAGACAACTAGATCTCACCTCTTCATATTTATTTCTTTCAAACTGTAGCATCTATTCATCCCTAACCCTTTTCCCCCCTTACTTAACGCTCTCCCTAGTAATAGCCGCACCTTTGACTTTTCCGCAGAGCATTTGTAAATGGGTCAAACTTGCAGAGAATCCGCAACCACTATTTCCCGCCCCCGGAGCAGCTGATTGGCCTCTTTTGGGCTCCGACTCACTTTTCGGTATCTTCTCTCCTTGTTTTCTTCCTCTAATCTTGACCACCATCTTTTATCTGCTATTTCGAGCGGAGCCTGAGGACTAAGAAACTATGCGACTCCCCCAAAGGATTTCCCGTGCCTTGTCTAAGGCAGACCTCTTTGCGGAAGGAGAGAATGTCTCTGTGGGATGATAAAGGGAAGGTGTCCACCGAAAATTGTCTGTCCGGAATTGAATGAGAATTCCATGAGAGGGATATGGGAAGGGGAGAGAGAGGGAGATACGGAGTAATTTTGCTCAAAAGTCTCGGCCTATTTTCTTTTTTCCTTTTTGAATGATCCTTTCACTCTTCCCTCTTTCCACTTTTTATATTCTATGTCTAAAATGATTGGGAATGTTGCGTTATTCATCCATCCGGCGAGCGTCTGCTATTTTTTCTAGATGAGAGTAGATAAGAAAAAGAGAGAGTGAATAAAAATGCGCGTTTCATCTTTCAACGGGTTTCTGTTTGGAGGTGGGATTGATGGCGTCTACGATTTTTCCTGCGCCCGTGCGTTTTCGTTATTTACCCGCGCTTCCGATGCGTAAACGAGAAAATCCTATTAGGGTGCTGACCTACTACCTAGCAGTGTTTGTATGAACTATGGGAATATTCCGCTAGCCGCAAAATTTTAAACCAAACCATGATTCAATGGAGCCGTATTCGATGATTTTTAAACGCTGGAATGTTTCTCTCTGCCAAGCAAAAACATGCGCTGTGATTTTCGTATGGACTTGTGTTTTTGAGTTGTGACTCATGTTTTTATATTTTTTCGCAATTTTGTAAATTTTAGCAGCATAGTTTTTTACACTGATTAATAAATGAATATTAGAAAAATAGTTCAGCATAGTGTTGTTTCATAACTCCGAGATTTTTTCCTGCACGTCGAAAGGGGAAAACTAGGAATAACTTCAATGGGAAATATTTAGTGATCGGTGTTCTTCCGAAAATTGATTCAGAATCAATTTTAAATAACTTGACTTTCCGTTGATGGCTACAGCCATTCTAGAGAAAGATAAAATACCATCTTTAGGAAGTAAAATTTCATTATCTACTCGTAGCACACCTAGTTCGACCATCATAGATTCGATCCCTAGCCTATGGATGTAGAACGACATAAGACGATAAGCACTAACCATAACGCGGACTATTTTTATATCCTTCACATGAAGGATACCAAATCGCCCTTGTTATGTGCTAATAGACATTTTTGAAGGACTTAAAACCTAATATTCTATAAGAAATATTCTGTATTATTTGTCCTGTACTATATATTCTGCAGTATATTTAGTATATATTAGAACAGTTGCATCGGCATAGTTTTCGCTATCTTTTATATTTTCTTAAATCTTACATTCATTAGGGTCTTGTAGTTCTATGTTTATTACTTTATTATTCATAGAAAAAATATTTAATATAAAATCGAAACATTAGTCTCCCTAAGTCAACATAGAGTGACTTACCAGGGAATCCTAAGGTTAGGAACAGTTTTTGTAAAATTTACTTATTACAACTTACACTTACAAATATTTTTTCATCATAATTATAATTTTTATAATTTTTCATCGTATTCTTCATCGTATCTGATACTCTTTCAACAACTAAATCCGGCCTAGGAATTGCAATAGAAATATTTACTGAGTCGAATTTTTCTCTTTTCTTCTTCAAATCCCCTGCGACACAGTAAGGAATTGTGTATACCGTGCTCGGACAATATTTTGCCACCTCTGCTTTTAATTCCATCCCGCCTATTGAATTTGTTTACAGTGTAGGGTATTTACGCATTCACGGACCCGTTGGTGTATAAACAGGGCTGACGTGTGTTAGCAAACCCAAAAGAATGGGTCACGGAATTCCGACTCACGGGAGGTATATGAAGGAACAATGCTGCTTTTGTGACTTTTTTCATTCCCACAAAGTAAATTATACAACCTGATACGTTACAATTTCAAGAGTAGTATACAAAATTTAAAGATTGTTAATTGAAATAAAGAGCTTTCTCGAGAAGAAACGGACATGAGAAAAGTTTGACAGGACCGGGTCTAATCCACTAATACATTTTCCTTGTGAAATTAATAGTGCTGATTTGATCTCAAAGTTTTATTAATTCAAGTATGAGTGCAAGGACTCCTTAATAAAATGTAAATTAACCTAAAGTCTTTTAAATTGAAATTATTGGAAATCTTTCGCTAAGATCTCGGAGAAGTGATGCAAAAGATGAAGTTGATTAATACTCTTCAGTAGACCGATTTCGTTGCGATGATATGCAATATCTAACCCATTGATGCCTAGTGTCATCTTGTGAACAAACCTTCCATGCCGTATTTATCAACATTATGAATTAAATGTTACAGCCCTATGATCACTAAAATATTTGATATCATTAAAACTCCACAAGCGTGAGCTTTTACAACAGAAAGTTTTATTAATTCAAGTATGAGTGCAAGGACTCCTTAATAAAATGTAATTGAAATGAACCACATTAAGAAAAGCCAGATTTTCCGATGTCACAGATTGCATCAAAATTCATAACTGTTGGGTGGAAACGCGTTTGTTGAAAAATAAAAATAATTTATGAAGCTTTATTACTTGTGCTTAATTTTCTTCGTATCCATTCAAGCTTTAAGTGACTAACTTACGTCTTTTAAGTGATATCTAATGGAACGATAACAGTAATAATAGCAATTACCCTATCTCTCTGTCAATAAAGTCGACGAGTGACTTTGAGAAACTTTATAAGAAATCATGTGAATCGTTTTAAATACAAACAACATTATTCGATTAAACTTAACTCTATCCTTCACATTTTTACGTAACTCTTGTTTGTGTTTCATGGAGTGTTCGAAATTTTTTCCACACCTGCTGCTTTAACATACCTTCCATTTCTGTTATCACAATTACTATTCCAGTTCACGGTCTTTGATTTCATCAATTAGCTACTGTTTAAATAGCTCTAATCTCTAAGAAAACCATCTCTGCTTGATGTAATATAACAAGTTCAGTAATGACTATATTACTTTGCTCATTTGTTTTACCTGGTCACAGCAATATATGTAAGAGACACTTACTTTACATTCTGAAAGCTCACCATAAACAACCGAGCTTGAACAGGCTTTATTATTGGGATGTTAACGATGCATCTCTAGCATTGAAGCGTTAATCCTTGCGACCACATGTTTTCCTAATACATATATCCATCGGATTGGTTCCTCTAAGATGTCTACGTTTTATATTTACATCAGTACCCCGCAAGTAGCCATAGGGCGTAGGGCAGGGGATAGGAAAACACCTAACCTACTAATAAGTCACTTGATTGGTATTACTAATAGTATCAGGAGAAAGATATCCGTAATAGCTAGCCGCTCTCGCTATAATCTCGCGAAATCTCTTTGTCGTCTGGTGTCGGAAACCGTACTCGCTGAGTACGGGAATCAGTATGTATTTCGTCATGCAAATCATTACTTAAAAATTTCGGGAACAGTTTGTGCCTATACTCGGTTCTTCTATTCTTAAGAGATTCCTACTCGAGGGTTTTAATCATTTCTGATACACTGCTATTGAAACTATAATTTCTCTTAACGGAACGAGCCGCACTGTGTTGCCTCTAGCTCCAAGATCAGACCATTCTCGTGAGAATCCCATACTGCGCAACAATACTCAAGCAATGGACTAATGAGCGAGAAATAATCCACCTTGATTGACTGCCCCTGAGAACGTGGTTGCATAGTCTCAAAGTCGTACCAGCAGATAGGACTTTGAGAAAGGAATCGGAGTTATGGTACATATTATACATAATATACTTCAAAACAAAACTCTTCATTATTGTTTAGAGCCTTAA
The DNA here is from genome assembly GCA_000376725.2 of Ladona fulva. Classification (NCBI taxonomy): domain Eukaryota; kingdom Metazoa; phylum Arthropoda; class Insecta; order Odonata; family Libellulidae; genus Ladona; species Ladona fulva. Next base: position 1,890,409 of record KZ308268.1, read on the forward strand.
GAGATGGAATGATATCTCGGTAGTAAACACAGCAATTCATTCATTTTGTTGGTGTGAAAATATTCGTCTGTATTTCCGAGGAAAAACGGACATAAAAAAGGCTAACTGTCAGACTTTTTCCATGTCTGTTTCTCATCGGAAGTGTTCCTAGCCGCGCATCTTTTCAAGGAGTACCATCCTCATCCCTTTCCTTGCATTCGTATTTATATTATCAAAAGAAGAAGAAGGAAATTTGTGTCCGTAAATTAGTTCAAGACTGCCATGAGGCAGTATGTGAACCTGGAGTAATTCAGGAAAGATGAAAAAGATAAAGGTAGATTGCGGTAACACAGCGATCGGTAAATGGAGACGTAATTTTTCCCCATACTTCTTTCGCTTGGTAATTTCAGGTTCAAAATGGTTTTACATAAATTAACAGAGAGTACAGCAGAGTTATGCAAAATCCCGGAGAATATAATCAAGTTATCTTGCTGCGAATCCTGCCGTTCGTTCGCCGAACGAGGACTAAAAAATGACTTCCGATCGCGCAATTAAATCTTTCGCTCCATCACATAAATATGTGCTATCGGAGTCCCTTTTTTATCGAGTGGACCTAAATATGAGGGCCGTTAATGTAATTTTTGAAAAAGACGGGGAATCGAGCGATAACTGAGAGGAATATTTTGGTGAGTTGTGATGATTTTTTTTTACCAGGACGGTGCGCATTGAATTCAAGTTCGACATAAGTGATCAAATTCAAACTTCTTCAGAAATTGCTCATAGCTTTGAAATTTATGGTTATCTTGATGGAATAGAATTTCCGCCAACCGAGTACTTTGAATTGTAGTTTGAATTCTCATATCAAACGCACGGGTTCTAAGCTGCACAAAAATAAAAGGTTAAATTGTTAGAATCGACTAAAAGGTGGTGATAAAGTTTCTTGAGCACAAACATTGTGCGGGTTTGAGTGGTACCAAGCGGCTAAATAACTTACAGCAGTTGCGATATTCTTTCTGTTTATATAGTAGCGAAACTATGAATTTCACTAGATCATCGAATGATTCGCTACGTTAACAAGTCAAATGAACGATATAATATGAAAGGTAAATTATTCTTATACTTATTTTACATATAAAAATTCAACTAATGAAATATGTTTAATATTGGGAATTCAAAATTAAAGTATATAGAATTTCTAAGAAAAGGTTTTCAGTTTTTTTCCTCGAGCGCACAAAATACTTGCCGCGCAGGCTCATGCAGAAGGATAACTTATCCTTCCAAATACAGACTGAAGGCTGTCGAAAAAATTAAGTACGTCTAGGATTGTTTTGGGAACAAGCGAAGAGTATAGCTCAAATATAGTCGGTGAGAGCTCAGTATCAGTGGAAATTTGTTTCTTGACTATCTTCAATTCATTCAAATCATTTTTATTCAATCATATTGGAATAGAGATCTGAATATTTGTCTGCCGCAGCTCTCAATACAGCTCCTTTCAGAGGCTATCAATTCATTCCCTCATACTTCATAATTTTGTTACTAATCATAAACTGCCACTCCCAATCTCTGTTAGGTCTTGCTTATAATTTCTCCCTCCATGCCATCCACGGGAGACTCCAGAGTAGATAATAGTGAGTTCCAGATTAGCTATCCTCTTTCTTATCACTATCTTCTAGAGATTTCTTTCTTCATTCTTTCTCGAAAAATTTTCAAACAGGATTCTTGTTTCCCTGATTCTTTTCGTGTAATATCTCACCCATCTCTCACGTCAAATTTCCCCGTGAAAGCGACTAAATACTGCAACAATTTCGATGGCATTGCCAAATTTTATAGGAAAGATTTTTGTGAACATTTTTAAATACTAATTCAGCATTCTTAAACTGCATGCGTTAGAGTGCACTGTTTCCCAATCGGCGGGACGAGTAAAACTGGAGGGGCTTGATTTGATAGATTAATGTTTTGCTTTTCATTTTTCTAATATTTCAATTCGTAGCAAATAAACCTTCCGGTATTTCAAATGCTATTCATCAGAGAAAACTGCACCGATATTTGTAGAATGTAAAATTATATCTATTAGGAAAATAAACTCTAGGCACTTTGGTGGGACTTAACGTAGAAAGTGGGACTTGAGACCATAAAGGCTGGGAAACACTGCATTAGAGAGCAAAAAGTGTACATTAAAAAAATCTTCCTCTGACGTGAGGAATATGAATAGCGCAAGGAATTCAAAACGTTTGAATCAAAGGTGGATTAATGAAGGCGAGGTACACTGGAGTATCAGGGTGCAATTCCACATTCCAATCGCGCTTAAAGGCATCACCTTTTGGTTTGCTGATTTATTACGATGAAGTGATAGCGAAGTGCGGTGAATAACTGCTTCTACCGGGAAACTAATATATATAATCCAAACATTGATAATTACCTTCCGGCGAATCCAATACGCCATTTCTCCGTATAAATTATCGGCCCTCGTTACCCGCCGCACAAAATTAAAACGGAAAACAAATGCATCCGTTATCTGTTTGAACGCCGTACGGGCCGTACGTATGTTGGAATGTAATCTCAATGGCATCGCCATTATTCACAGAAGAGGTGCAGGTGGCGCCATCCCTCGCCGCGCCTCCGCACTGGCTGCAAAGCGCCTCAAAGGCGGGTGTAAGCGGAATTTTCTGGAATATGACGAAGGCGCAATGTCGCTGTTTCCGAGGGAGAGGGAAGAGTTAGGGATTAAAGAGAAAGAGCTTATTGTACGGAAACGGAAATACCAGAATCTCAGGCTTTGTGTGCACTGCAAAGGGATAAGAAGACTGTTATGAAGAACGAACCACAGCAGCCTCATGGGGTCATGAATTTAGTTATGGCAGAACTTCCCTAAGTTTCCCTACTTTCCACCTCCCCACTTGCGAAGTTAATTGAAACGCGAGAGAAATTAACGAATCGATTTTCAGCCAAACGAAAGATATGTTAGCACATGTAACTAGGGAGGAACTTTATTTTTTCCAGAGCTCATTTATTTCTCCTTATATTTCCAACTCTCATCTAATGTAACATTCCTGCGCTTTCTTTCTCGTTCTGGAGTTGCACCATATCCTTTTCTCTTGCCGTTACCTTCAATTATAAAATACGTTCGCTAAAATTTTCCCATAGTTTTGTGTTGTGGTTCTGTGATTTTTTGTTCGTACTGCCTGAAGTTAAGTTATACCTGAAACTGTTTTATTTAACAACTTCAGATGTTGACTGCCATAAAAACTTTAAATTCGTTTAGAACTCGATCCTCTATAGAAGGGTCTTAACAAGGACGCCTAAGTACCCACATTGACCTCTATGAAAATAGATTCGTAAATTCAATATGATTCAATACTTACTCTGGTGGAGTGGTGAACGTGGTATCGCTCCAACCCCAAAAACCAGGTTCGAATCCCGGCTAGTCGGTTTTATCTGGTTAGGAAATGGTCGTGTGTGTTCGTCATTTGTTATTGTTTGAAGCCTACTTTACTGTAATTGTACAGTAAATGGATGTTTGACGGAGTATTGGGAAATAAATAAATAAAGAACTGATGAATCTGGATTTTAGATGTACTACATGAGTCTACTTGAGATAAATTGAGATATTAAGTGAGTTAAATATGTTTATAAGAACATCAACACCACCCTCATCTATCATCCCTGGTGAATTGACTTCACGAAACAATTCTGTAACCTACGAAGCACAAAATCTCTCGACATAGAATATATATAAAATATTTCGTAATTAAATTTTAATTCTCAATAACAATAAGCGCATAAAATCAAAGAGATTTGGCTTTAATGCGACAAATTTCATCTCAAAAACTTTGTGACTTCTACATACAAAAAAATTATTTTCCGTTTTACGATAAGTACACTGAACCGTATTCACATACAAGTGTATAAGACGCGAATTCTTTATTATTCCCCAACCGTCATGTCACTAAAGAAACTTTACAGCCACCATACGCTTTCACGGATAAGGTAGATGGAGGCAGACTTTTAACAGCCAATAAAGCTCAGTCTATCGTGATCGAAGCGAGTATCGTCATTAGCTTAACTAGATTTTGGACGAGCTCTGTCAAAATCTTTCGTAAGCATATCTGCTGTGCCGATGCCTCCTTACAGAAGCTCCCTTCAACTACCCGATATCTGTTTTCTAAATAAAATAATGAAATAATTTTTTACGGGTAATTTTGAAAGAATCTTTGCGTAACCGAAGGTATAAACAACCATATTATAAAATGTGTGTTGAATCTTACCGCGCAGCTTCGGATTAATTGAATAACGGTCTTTAGTCCCCCACGCTATTCTGATGATGAGGAGAGAAAATTGTTTCCGTCCACCCCGACTTAATTTTTAAATATTTTGGACTTTCTCGATTTTCTTTTTCTTTCTGAAAACTATCAGTTTCCGTCAATCTGGTAGACTGGGATAACGTCATAATTAATAAATCATAATTGCTAGAAGTAATAGTACGATTAGAGTCGATGATTCTCTCATTTAGGTCAATTTCAACCATGATTTTCGTTAAAATCGATGACATTGTGTGACTAAGACGTTTGAAAATTTAAGCTTATAGCCTTAAGAAATGTTAATAAAACTGTTTTAAATAATTCGGTCACATAAAATATCCTATCTTTTTGAGCATAGAATGCACCTTTTTATTATTTATTATTATTTGCACCATTGGACTACAAATAGGCTCCAGGCCAGGTGGTAGTCATCTTTTCAGGGGTAGAAGGAAATACAATACCCTGCCTGGTATTCACCCAAGTCGGGAGGGAAACCCCCCAAAACCTCCCGAAGGCAGTACGTCATAAATATAAAAGAAAACACAAGTAATCGATACCTACAATTAATACAATATAATAAAAACTTATAAAACAAAAAAGAAAAAATAATAATAACAATACAAAATTACCCACACTATTATAAATCAATTAAAATTAAACATCAATTTCCACTATTACAGTTTAAAATACAAATGCTACACTTTTAGGATAAAGTAACTTACATAACTAACTAATTATTGATAAAATTTATTTAACATCACACAACTCTTTTAATTCTATTTACAAATACATTGCCAGTCTGAGGAAAAGGTTCGAACACTTCCCCAGGCAAATCGTTCCATTCTACTATTCCCCTATTTAGAAAAGAGTATTTACAGACATCCGTTTTTTGTTTTAGAGTGCCAACTTTATGATTGTGACCATTCCTTCCTAAATAATCCGGTTTCCGGAGTCTACTGTTTAATTCTTTCAATGAAGGCTTCCCTATCACGGTTTTATACATATTCCCTAACCTTTTGGTTTTACGTCTTGCTTCTAACTTTTCCCAACCAAGTTCCTTAATCATTTCATTGACACTATCCGTTTTCCCATATCTGCCCAAAACGAATCTTGCTGCGCGCCTCTGTACATTTTCGAGTTTACCCGTAAGACCTTTTTGATGTGGATCCCAAACGCTATCGCTATACTCTAGCATCGGCCTAACAAGTGTTAAATAAGCATTTTCTTTAACTCCCCTACGGCACTTCTAAAGGTTTCTGATTACAAAATTAAGTGTTCTGTTCGCTTTACAGGTTATGTTTTCGATATGGCTTGCCCAATTTAAGTTATTACTGAAGGTAATCCCTAGATATCGAATTTTTTTATATGTTGGAACGCATAAGTTTCCTATTATTATTATATTATGTTTAAAGTTATGATTCAGTTTTCCCCATAATATAAGTTACCTTATAACAAGAATTTATTAAGCCTGTTCGGACGTGTCGGTTACACGTACTATAGGGAATAGCGAATTTTACAATCGCGTTATATTCTTTTTCCGCAGAGCATGACTTATAAAACTAGGGTTCGTCTTAGATTAGAGAGTACACGGTATATCCTTCGAGAATTTTCCAAGCTATCGAACGGGAGGTTTTTTTAGTTTACCCTCTCAATATACCAGGTAGGGTTGTATCTTATGATATGCAAGAAACTTCTCAATTTATTTTGATGTATCAAATTGTATTTTGATGTATAAGTTAATTTCCAAAGTAAAATGCTTGCACATACGGCAGTATTTAAACTTACAGCAAACAAATTCACTAAAACTTATAATAGTATTAATAATAACTAAACATCTTTGTCTGGGCGAGATTGATACTAAAAGTCGCTTCTTTCATCAAAACTTAATGATTAATATTAATCAATAGCGAGAAAAACAGAAACACATCAGATCCTTTTCTCTTTTTTTTTCTCAGATAATTTATGAAAACTGTATAAAGGTATAATAATTCGGAGTAAATACAGACGATTGAAAAATGAAAGAGGGATGTTAAGGGATGTGCGAAGTAAATCGACAAGCGATACATTCCTAACTAATCCCTTCTTTCAGTTATCGAATCCGATTGATAATCTGTTATTATGCTGCTTACTCTAAACTTTTCGCTTCTAAAAACTTCCAAAAGTTCCCCAGTATTCTGTCAGCAAAATGAGAATGATTTTATCGAATAAGAATAAAATATACTAGAGTTTCATTGTATTTTTATTAACACAAGCAGCGTCATATCTGTTATGAATAATGCAAAATTTGGCCAACAGAGATAGCCTTTGTGAAAAATTGTCGATTTTGTCAAAAACTCTTTAAAAAATACGTAAACCAAAAATATCCAGTTAGATTACATATGCCCACAATAACGAACGAAGATAAGCATGTGAATATGATAACGAACCATGTAGCATTTATTATCTTGCCGTTCGATTTAATAACTTAATTATGATTTTTATGTATACCTAATCGATATCATTTTACAAAAGAAAACCCGCATTTCTTTGTAGTTAGAAAACAAATTACTTTGATTAATAAAACACCAAAATAAGTAAACCGATTTAAATGGCCTCGAGATGGTCGATTTTCAATATCAGATTCGTGATCGAAAAAGTGCATTTATTTGTTCGATGTCTGTTATTGTTAATTATGCAATTTTTGAAAGAAATGTTGTTGTCAAATTTCTATATTTAATGATTAGACCCTTGACGTCGTGTCGCATTCGATGAATTAAATGAATGCCTAAAGGGAGACTATTTCATTTCACAACCGTATTAAAATTTGAATTTCTGCTTCAATATACTCGATTATATTTTTATTGATATGCATCAAAAGTCTTTGATCTTCGTTTTCAATGAATATATAACAGCACTCATTTGTCTATTTCACATTGAAGGTTTCATTATGTCAAACGTAAGGTCGCGTCATTCGTTTGCAGTACAAGTATGATCATTGTCTAAGCTTTTTCCGTTTTTCCTCCAAATTTGAAAGAACCAATTTTTTTCAATCCCTTTCAATGTCACCTGGTTTTAGTTACTCTCATGCCTCTTGGTTATAAAGGTAGTCTTTTTAAATGTCCCTCTTTCACCGGAACTTTCCAAGTTTTGTGATATGGTCCCTGTCAATTTAAAGAGAATGTAAATTACGTGATATTCAGAGGAGGGAAATGAATCATCCAATTACTAAAATTAAATGGCTTTGTGACGTTTCACACACATCAATAGTGACGCTTCACACGCATCAACAATGAAAAATAAGTTGAAATTGGTAAAAATTGAGTTTAAAAAAGAACTTGCTTGCACCGGTTCAAATTTCATTACAATTTGAAATTTCCTGGTTTATCGTCACAAGAGAATTTAAGAGCCATAATTTAAGTTTTTTAAAAGTATCATAGGATTAGGACCTTCCTTTATGTAACTGAATTCATAGAAGATCATGGAAAAAAATCGAATCCAAATTTTACCACACCAAAGAAATAATTGTAACTAAAATAAAGCGCAACTTACTGTCATGGACCATGCCCTAAATTTTCTATGCTCGAAGAAATTCCATTATGGGTCTAGTAAAATCTTTCGCAATGCGACAAACTTGCCCAAACGTGAATATTTCCCATAAAAATCGGAATTTTTAAGATACAATCGTGTCTATTTCACGAAAATCTTCACACGATAGAGAAAGAAGTACTTATTTTCCTCATAAAAATATTTTTTTCGTAAGATTTTTTGCATGTCATAAATAACAAAATTACATACCTTCTTATATGATAAGGTTAGGAAAAAGGCATACGTACATTGCACTACTGAGCTACGCATAATTTTCAATCTTCTGGGGTTGACACTCGACGTCCACCCGAGAAAGGTCGCGAAATATATTACTTCTTGCCTTTATTTAACAGAATCGTTTTTACGACATAATTCTGACCAGAAACGCCAAAACAACCGCGATAAAGCGCCGCATTCCGGCAGCTGACTTCGGCGGTTGCTTTATTGGAAGCCGACTGCGCCGAAAAGGCCGCCGTAAAACATCCCGCCCCAACATCTGAATTCCTTCCATTAGAGAGAGAAAATCTTCCCTCAGAATTACCCCTACAAACCCTAACATTTCTGCTCCGCTTTCTCCGAATAAAGATGCGAAACAGAAATGAACGAGGCCGAAGAAAAAGAGAGAATGATCGAGAGGGAAAAGATTTTCGGGGCTGCGGAGTCTACAGTTCTAGAGAAAGGCTCAGAATGGAAAAGGGATAGAGCGGGAAGAGATGCGAGATGGAGTTGGAGAATGGTGAACCTTGGAATTCCGTTCGTATCCCGACGGTCAGAAGAGCCGAAAAGGAAAGGTTTTAGGAAAGAGAATGGGGGCAAGTCGCTCAAGGAGTCGGGCCTGGAGAAGGGAAAGACGAAGAAAGGCCGAAGTGGAGGAAGAAAGGGCGGTTGGGGGAGTAAGGAGAGAAACGGAATTCGCGGGATTTATGGAGATGCTGGAATATATGCGAGTGTGGGTGGAGGAGAGAGGGTGAGATAAGGAAAATGGTGGGCCAGAGGAAGGAGAAAAAAGTGGGCCGGAATGACGATGCGGAGTTTTTCGAGGAAACCTGCTCCTCGCGGAGCTCGCGCCCTTAATTTATATCCCTTGGCCCTTTGATAACCCCTTTTGCCATCCGTGGTTATTACCCGCCTGCGCGGGTTGATTAAATTCGCTCGATTTTCTTCCTTGAAGTAATCGGCCGGATTAGGTTTTTAGGCGGCGCTTCCGTGCGACGTCTTCGGGTTGAATTCCGAGAAAGGAAGCATTAAACGGAAGGACCGAAGTTCTTCGGATCTGAGTAAACGTATGTCTCGCTTCATAAGTATCGATTCGCGGAATTTGAGACCCGGGATATAAGGAAACGGTCAGATTCCGAACTATTTGTGGATCTTTTCGTGTCATTGGAAATGATTAACGGCAATATGACCAATCTTACACGAATGATCGCCCACATCTACCCTGCTAGCCTTTCTCAGCGTGTGTTAGGGGATGTATGCAACCTTTACTCTTTCTCCGTGGTAGGCTACTGTTGCATATGTTTCGCGGACAAAAAATAATCATAGAAGTGACTATTCCTGGAATCCATAATTCTGATTTTTCTCACCTAGTCAAACTGAAGTTGGTTCAAGGATGCTTGAAAAAGTTCATGGATATAACATTTATTTGCATATTTCGAGAAAGTATTACCTCGGAATTTTTAGAGTGAATCAAACTAAGCTTTGCTCTTCTTACTTCAGTTTTTATGTCAATTTGTATATATTTTTATGATATGATTTTGTGTTCCTGGCTATATATAATATATAAGGAAAAGAAGCATGGCTGTGGCAAGACCTTAGAGTTAAAGAAAAGCTCCAAAAACCCGTGGTTTGCGAGCAAACTAACCGTTGAAAATTTCCAACCAGCTGGGGTTGTCCGTGGTCGCGCTTTGTAAGTACTGTTCTCAATACGTACATATTTCGGCAATTATGTTGCCATCTTCGGGAGAATAACTTTTGGAGCTTTTCTCGAACTGTGATGATATGGCTATGTAAGCGGTACGTATGTTTACCATTGGTGAGGGTACCATTTAAATGAACGGGTTTTTCTAAATTTATGATTAATTTGAAGTAGAATTTCGGAATATTTTAACAGTTAAGTGGAAAATATGTTAATATTTCTTTTGATTTCGAGTAAATTACAGCCCTTGATTTGTATTTTCTCTTTACTTACCCATTCGATTTTAAAATCAGCGAATCGTTTTACCTTCGCTACCATTTATTTATGAACCGAATATGATCGACATATTTATTTGTTAACTACAATATTTAATTTACTTCTCAGTGATTCCAAAACATTCCTATTGAGTGAAAGAAGTCTAGCTAGCTATTTATGTAAAGGAAAAAATATATTTTTATTCTTGAGGAAAATATACTAATAACCCCCGTAGATTGTGGCAACAATTTTCGGGATTAAGAACTGAAAAATTTCGGCAAGAAATAGAGTATGATAAATTATGAAACATAAGAGGATGAATGTAAAAAGCATTCCATGTCAGACTTAAGAAGGAAATGATGCATCGCTGGAAGGTCAACATAGCCAGCAGCTCGCAATCCGTACTTTGCTCACGTCCCCTTCCTTCCAAAAGGACGAGGATATTTCTTTCCTCGCTGTAAAGAGACAAGATGTCGAGTCTATTTTTCCGGGAGAGATAAGGGTGAGGCCACGCGCTCCGATATAGAGAGGGTGAAAAGCGCAGAAAATAGGCAAAAAAGAAAGAAAAGACATCTTATGATGGACAAAGATATGTTTTCCCCCGTGGACGAGGAGAAAAGGAAATAGACGTAACATATTTTCTAGGCAGAAATGTACGAAAGGGATTGCAGAACAAACAGAAGTCGACAAAGATGGCGGTTTAGCGGGCCTTCCCGGTGTTGGAGAATGGGAAGGAGGAATAGAGGCAGCGAAAGGGAGCACGGGAAATGGAGAAAAGAAAGATAAAGGGAGAAAGAGAAGATGTTTTCACCTCGTAAACCATCCCGGTTTCTTGGAGGATGGGGGAGAGAGGTTTGATTTCTTTTTAAGGTTGAATGAGGGGATGTGCTTGGACTGGGGAGGGAAGGAAGAGGAGACGTCCTCGTGATCATATGAAATGCCTGGAAAAGATTTCTAGGGAGGGAATAGGGTAAGGTCAGAGATTTCCGGAAAAGAAAAGACAGTCGAAAAAACGTACGTTTCTGGACTAGGGGAGTTGGAAATAGTACTGCCATCATTTTGGAATTCTAGCGTCTATCTTACATTCCATAAAAATTCGGAAAATGTATATGGATATATTACCTAACATATACTTCCTGATGAAATAATTTAGTTATATCATTAAAAATGATAAGAAGATGAATCTTTGCTATGTAAGAAAAAACTACCTTTCGTAGATATTTTGCTATAAGAAGGTGTGAAATGCAGAAATAAATAATATTTTTAAGAACATAAGATTGGATTTACGTACATTTCCATGTCATTTCCTAGATATTTTTCGTGTTTTAATTTACAATTCTAGTCTTTATTTATATAGAGGACTGCAATTAAATATTTTTGTACTAGCTGACTGATATTGCTTGCGAAAGTTTAAGGTCAAATTTAGTGTATCTTACTTATATATCAAATGTGTGGCCTTAGTTCAAGTTTGACCTAAATTTATTTCAAGCTCTAGACAAATTCCGAAATTAGCTTTTAAAACTATTCATATCAGTAAATCATTAGCATGGATAACTTCGAATAAATGCTTTTTGAACCCATCCTGAACATGTGGTCATAATGAATCGTAAACTACAAAAAATGTGAATCTAAAAATTTTCAAGTTCGTAATTTCCATACCTAAAAATAATGTCAAAGTATTAGAAGTTATAAACACCTAATTTTTGTCTGTTGAGATATCATGACCCTAACCTTACACCTTCGTTAATCTAAATCGGACGTAAAACGGACCACTAAAATCAAGTACTCTCACTGCCCTTACTTCTGTGAATCCAGCCAAATCTCTGAATGAAAAAATCTTTTGATAATTTGGCAGCGCCGTGCTCTCTAGCTTATGCTTCATCTAACCTGGATGCAGAAAAGGCCTTAAACCTAATACTCTTCCGTGACTCGAGGTAGAGAGAGCAGTTATTTAGAAGGAAGAATATCGTTTGAATAACATAGTGCTGTCTCGTACAGAGAGGCCGGTTCGCACATTGCTGAAAATGGAATACCTATAAGTAGCCAAACTGCGGAAAACTGTAAATTCTCGAAATCTTCCGGCATTGTAGAAATATAAAGAATGAATTATCTCCTGTGCCATTGTATGTTAAATATATAAGAAACGAAATAGTTCTAAATTGAAGTAAATATCTAAAGAATCATTCAATTTCAATTATTACATTTCTCCTTTTCTTAAGTAACTTTATTGAAAGACTGCGAAGTGAGTAGTCTTGGAGATAATATATGGATACTCGGAGAAAAGGTTAAAAATGAAGATATCCGCTTCATTGATAACCTTGAATTTCTTCGGTGAACTGTTTAAGGTGTACAGAATGCATGGAAGCAAAAGATAAATTCATGTCTTAGTGAGCCTTCCCTTCAAAACCCCTTAAACGGTGGCCAAAATTTCTGGGCCGGTCTCGTTTGACCTTTTCATCTTCGTTTACCGTTTTGACTTATGCAGCATATAATAAAGTCGTAATATTCAGTGGAAGCATTTTAAAAATAACTCGTACTACTGCTATAACTTGTTAAATGTTTTCATTAGGTTAGCATCCATTTAATTTTTAATAAAAATGTGTTAATTAGATCATGCAAGAAACTATAGGTTGGAGTTAATCTGATGAAGGAATGAGGTCGCACAGAGGAAGACATGAGGAAAAATAACAGAATACTATGTGAATATGAGGAATGAATATGGGAGGAGGGATTGTGAAGCATAAATTTGAGGAGAGATAGGATATAAGGAAATGAGGAATAGCAGATGAGAAGAGACGTAGTGAGAGGAGATTGTAACTATTGGAACCATCCCTACACGTAAAGGATTTTCGGCTTAGCAGTATTAGTGCCAGCTCTGAACTTAGAAGTCGTGTGGGAAGATTCCCTTTCGGAAGGCGGGATTGAATGACGGTGAGGGGAAACGGAGACATAAGTTTCTCTCTCTATCTCTCGGGCTTCCTCATTTTTGCCATCGCCTCTTCAACCTTCTCTCACTTCCGCACTCGCATCAGGAAAAGTTTGGACGTCCCGAGGAAAGGAAAGTCCTTTATTAGATGCCATACGGACAGCTCATGGAGCGTTAAACTTATTTGGATGTCAACGAAGGGTATATGGCAACGCCAGCCATGCTAACCCACGCAAGCATGCTACTTTACGAACTGTTATGAATATGCTCATAAATCAGAGGTCTATTTCATGCCGCAGACCTATTAAATCCAGAAGATTAATTCAAATGTATAACTTATCACACATTTTAAATTAATACGTCCATTAAGAAGTCTAATAATAAATACATTTATACGAGTATTTGCCTATCTGGACGCGATATACTTATATAAAGCGCAAAGTTAATAACGATTTAAAATTTAAAACGAATAAAAGTAATACATGACCGTTTATATTTCATTTGTTGTGCACTTAAATTTGATATTGATTTATCTCATTGTTCATGACTTATTCTCACCCATGACTTCCAATAATAACCAGTTTATAGGATTATCAATAACCCCTACGAACATCATACCCTCATATTTTATGTATCATATTTTCCAACAATGCTGTATGGTTGATTTGAAAACATTGAATGTTCAACACGTCCAGGGACGGACATTACTAGAAGTTCCTAGTGATTCTAGTAATTTTAGTCACTGAGGAAAAAATTAAGAAAAATTCTTTTGCACTCTATATGTTAATGTAGAGGTCTAAAATGGAAATTCAATTTATGAGTTACTGATAACATATTTAGAAAATGTAAAAAAGTCAATTTTCTTAAAAGTACTCATACACTGAAAATTCATTAATTCGTTTGATACGTATAATCGAATAATATATTGAAAAATTATGAAATGATCAAAATATAAATTAATATGGAATCAGCACCAGAAGTAAACTTCGGTTCATATCAAGCTGAATAAGTTTAAGCAAAATATAATACAAAATGAGCTTGTCTAGGCTTCCCTTTTCGGACCATGTTACGACGCCAGATGGCGGCGTATACACTTATTATACACACATTCTTCCAGGTTTTCATTAACGTTTAAACATCTCTATACACTATCACCTCTTATAGTACAATTTCCGAAACATTTGATAGCCGCAAACCCCTTAGAGATTGCAGATATTAGAAAAATTATCCCTAGCATTCTCAACATTTTTGCATAGTGCTCTCTGAAATACCTTCTTTATTTGTGCGTAAAGCTATCCACAAATCAATCAGTAAGTCCAAGAAAGAAAACTTTTCCTTTCTAATGAATGTTAATCTTTTCATGATGAATTACATTTACCTTATTTTCATAGTTTTAATTGTAGATAAATAGACGAATGAAGGCGAGAGCAGGTTAGACCTACGTGGACCTCTCTTCAATCTAATCTAGGTGTCGTTTTAATTAAATGAAACTTTTAATTTAAAAACAAGAAGAAAGAGTGCAGTGTGGGAAAAATATCCTTGCTAATTAAGGTTGTCAAAGAAAACGCCCACGTAGTGGGGAAACTCCCACCAAGGAGGGTGAAATCGATGCTGGAAGGCGTGACATCGTGGAAAGACATCATTAAATAGAAAGACATAGTACTTAAGACAAGAAAAGAATTAAATCTTTTTATTTAATAATAAATTATACAAAGCCTTTTTATTTAAAATATACATCATTTGGTTACACTACTGGAGATATCTATTCTATTTCCAATAGAAATTTCTACGACTTCTACGATGTTTCTCAACATTAATCATTTCATCTAACATTGATATGGTTAATTTGATTATGCCCAAGATGAACTTAACCGCTACTTCATCAAGGTGTCTTTTATCGTAAATTGAATTGAAAATGATAATTTAAAACCAAACAACCAAAACGGATAACATTTAGGTTCTACGGCAATGTAGATATACCTAACATGTACCTTACACTTCCATTACTCAAAAGTAAAACTTTCGAAAAGTAATTATAATGTATATTAGTTGATGCAATTCTTGTCAAGTATGCTTCTTAACAAACAAGCTAACTATCTAGCTTAGCTAGCTGCAAAATTATGCGCTTTCAATGTTCGCAAAAATATTCCCCAGAATCGAGTGTACTTTCCATTAATTGAAGTAACATAAGACAACTGTAATGAGGTCCAGTTTGTATACTGTTTTTCCATAATTTTCCCATGAGCGCTCTCAAATTCACCGTTCCCTCCTCGATTTTTTCTTATAGCAGTATTTCATTCCGATATAAGCTCATTTTCCGATGCAGAACTTTTAAAGTTTGCATTTAAGGTCTTCCATTCTGGTTTATTTCCCTTCGTCTTGAAAAATTAACGAACCCCAAAAGACATTAGGTCTTCAGCCACGTACTCCGAATCCGTATGGATCAACATTGTTTCACGAGTTAGTAGTGAGTTCAATCGGCAAGAAGATTTCCCTCGTAGTTTTCCGAGAATAGTTTCCATTAAGGATTTTATGCGATGGCAAATAAAATTTCAGTTTGGTAAAATGCACACTTTAGTATCATTTAAGAACACATTTGTAAGAAATAATGTCTTTTCGGAATCTTTCCCAAAAATCGATCTTGGTGTGGAGTCCACCGATTCCTCTCGGGTAAAATTAGAGATGGGACAATCGATTGAAAAATACAATCGAATAATTATTCGATTGTTCTGGCATTTATTCGATTTTTTTCATTCGAATAAATTCATTTGTTTTGCGGGTTAGCGGTTTTACAGGGGTAACAAATTTCTAAAATTCTTTCACTTTACCATGGAAAACCTTATTAAATTTGATTTTAACATTTCCGTAAAAGCAATATGTATATTAATTTGCACCATTTGAAATATTATTAAGCCTGCTTAGGGGGAAATACATTTTGGAGCATATATCAATGAAAATACGATTAGAAAAAAATGCGGAAAAATAACGTAGCTCAAGACATTTAAGATATAATTTAGATCTTATTTAAGTATGAAATGAATTTACTTCTCCGAAATTTCAGGTTAACCTAAAAATTAAATCTGTCGTATCGTTACAAGTTCTATATTTTTT